>JACEEZ010003590.1:0-13664 GCA_016584305.1 Chionoecetes opilio | reverse complement strand
AATTGATTTTCCAGAATCGCAGTCAAAAATTTTTACGGTTTCTTAACCCTTTCACGCCGTGCGCGATCACGTAAAACGGCCCGTCTACATCTGAGCTTTGACGCGAATTGCGTCAAAAAATATTAAAAAATTCGCCAAAAATAAAGTATTTATCAGAATCGCTCAAAATTTACTGCGTCAAAGATCCAAGCTAGGCCTATAAATAAACTAATTCCCAACTCGCTCGTGAGGGTGGATTTGAAGTGATAAGGGCTTGTATCCCAGCTCACTCCCAGCAGGCAGCCTGTCAGCGCAGACTGCCCGTCCCTTTAAAACGTGTCCCGAGCCGGGTAATATTAAGCCATACTTGTAGCCTAATCCGTCTACCAACATGTTTTCAGTTTTCCTCCATTTTCTCAAGAACTACTGGCCATATGAAATTCTAATGGTAGCGTTGGAATCCTCATAAAAATCCGCTTTTATTGGCATATAAACCATAAAAAGTTGACTCAGGAAGTATCGAGCTACGAAGTGGTGAACTTTATGTATTTCTTATTTCTCTTTACTAAAGGGTTTTTTTCTAAGTCGTTAAACTCCGCTATTTATTTGCATTTCTTGTTATTTTTTGTCTTTCATAAAGTAGAATAATCTCTTGCGAAACCAACGATATAAAATAATGCCAGGAAAAAAGAATAATCGTGTTGAAATTGATAACATAACCAAAACATTCACCGCAGAGTCAAGCCATTACGCGCGGCCCCTTAAGGCCCCCATACACGGTGCGATCTGGTCGTACGACCATCGGACAGATCTGGGGCCAGATCCAGCAAAAAAGTGTAAGTCAAGCGGTGTAAGTATGGTGTAAATGCTACTCCGGCGCAACCCTCGCCCCCCTCTTGCGCCGAGGCTGTTTGAATAATCCGCCGAGATGGACTTGCGCCGGGGGCAAGGAGGAGTATCTCGGAGTATCTCCACAGAGACAGCTGATTGGCTGGCGAATACATTGACGTCATCCTCGCTAATAGCGAATCACAACAGTGTTTAATATCATCTATTCAGATCTATCACCCAATCCACAAGGCTGTCACGTGATAAATAATGTTTACAAACATTAATCAGCTGATTACTCAGCTGGCATCTGGGTTGAAAACAACAAATCGATGTATTATGTTTAAAAGCGATAAGGAAGGGTTTGATGATGATAATTGAAAAATTTTTCGTCAGTTATTGACGCAGCTGACATGGATCTCTGCTGTAACCAGACAGCTCCTCTCGCGGACTACCCGAGCAGACAGCTGTCTGCTAGTGCTATAGTGTTGGCCGAAACCAGCACCCCGGGGAGGCGGGTTACAAACCCCGGCTAACACCCGTACCCATTCACTGCTGGGTGGACAGGGGCTCGGGTTTTAAGGAAACAGCCCAACTGTTTCCGCTCCACCCGGGGATCGAACCTGGGACTTCTCGGTTGTGAACCGAGTATGCTTCCCCTACACTAAGGGGATACAGTTGATTCGGGCCGCCAGTTGAATCAGGCCGCCTATATTAAATGCATACTGGACGAGTTTCGCGGTCGTTTTCAGAGACACCGACTATTTTTTCTTGGCCTACAATAGGTGCTTGTTCTAACGGAGATAGTTTTATTTTGCGCAAAAAAAAAAAAAAAAAAAAAATATGAAAAAAATTAAACTTAACCTAACCTTATAGGTTTTAATGAAACCTAACCTAACCTTATAGGTTTTAATGAAAGCTAACTTAACCTTAAAGGTTTTAATGAAACCTAACCTAACCTTATAGGTTTTAATGAAACCTAACTTAACCTTAACCACAAAGTATACCTTTTTTTATTTTTTATGGGTTTGCGCAAAATAAAACTATCTCCATTAGAACAAGCCCCTATTGTAGGCCAAGAAAAAAAAATCGGGTGTCTCTGAAAACGACCGTTAAACTGCCCTGTCTGCTGGGTATGCATGCTACTATAGGCGGCCCGAATCAACGGTACCCCACTAAGGAGTACCATTGACAGTACAGATTGACCAGAAATAGACAATTTGGAGGCAATAATTTAAGGCGCAGACATCCTGATTGACTTTTAATAAATATTTCTAGGGCAATAATGGGCCAGCCATCCTGATTAACCTAATAATTCAGGGACAAAAAGGGGCAGACATCATGGTTGACCATATAATCATATAATTCAAGGGCGTTAAGAGGCAGACATTCTGAGTTACCTAATCGAGTGACCTATTCAGGGATAATGAGAACGGTACCTGGTACTCTCGTCTACCGAAATTCTCGTCCTGACACAATCCGGGAACTCTCGCCGAAGGTAATGGTTAGGTTAGTAGGATATTAAGGGAAAGATACCGGTAAAAATGAACGAGGACTGCGCGGTCATTTTCTGAAACACTGACTAGATTTTCCTTGCCTAAAATTAGTGCTTTTGGTAAAAATGGATGAGGACTGCACGGTCATTTTCTGAGACACTGACTAGTTTTTCCTTGGGTAAAATTAGTGCTTTTGATAAAAATGGACGAGGACTGCGCAGTCATTTTCTGAAACACTGACTAGATTTTCCTTGCCTAAAATTAGTGCTTGTGGTAAAAATGGACGAGGACTGCGCGGTCATTTTCTGAGACACTAACTAGTTTTTCCGGTAAATTTCTAGTGTTTGCCCATACTCTCCCACTAACCCCCAAGCAAGTTTGGGCACCTGTGGGAATGCGGGGTTTTCGGGTGGGGAGCAAATAATGCGTCGGAGACACGTAATTTAAGAATTGTGTAGAGGAGACAAACTCCCTAGATCTAAAGTAATTTCCTTATATCTAGAGAAATTTGCCTAACCAAAATTAACCTAACCTAGCGGGGGGCTTGACCCATCGATAAACTAACCTAACCTAACCTAAATCTAACCAAATCTAACCTAACCTAACCAAATATAACCTACCCTAATCAATAATACCCTAACCAAACCTCCTATATGGTTGGGGACCTCTGGAAGGGGAGGTTGTGTCTGTATGAGTATTAGTCTAAGACAACTATATCATTTCTACAATATGTATATAAGTTTGGTAAAATTCTAGTGTTTGCCCATACTCTCCCACTTCCCCCAAAACAAGTTTGGGCACCTGTGGGAATGCGGGGTTTTTTGGGTGGGGAACAAATTATGCGTCGGAAACACGTAATTTAAGAGTTGTTTAGGGGGTGAAAATTCCCTAGATCTAGGGTAATTTCCTTATATCTAGAGAAATTTGCCTAACCAAAATTAACCTAACCTAGCG
Source organism: Chionoecetes opilio (assembly GCA_016584305.1). Taxonomy (NCBI): domain Eukaryota; kingdom Metazoa; phylum Arthropoda; class Malacostraca; order Decapoda; family Majidae; genus Chionoecetes; species Chionoecetes opilio. The sequence continues at coordinate 10,407 of JACEEZ010003590.1, read as the reverse complement.
GGGGGCTTGACCCACCGATAACCTAACCTAACCAAATCTAACCTAACCTAACCTCCTAGCGGGGGGGGGGGTTGGGGGGGTTCTCAACACTTCAGTCATCATTCTGTGACGATCGTCAGGTTCACACGTCTCTGGACTCAGAAGAAATCCAATGAATTTTCCCTAAATCTAGAGATTTTCTTAAATTTCCATAACTCAAAAAGTATGTGGTTGCGACACATATTTTGTACCCCAGCCATATATCCTGCATTCACCCAGGTCCCCAAGCTTGTTTTGGGGGAGAGGGGGGAGTATGGGCAAACACTAGAATAATACCATAAGTTTTAAAGGTTACGGCGGAAGTGCATTAATACTGTACAGTATACTAAACAAAAATAATATGGAAAACGCATGTGGTAAATGGCGGTAGTGACCGTGCAGTTATCGTCCCTTATAACTGAAACACCAACCGAGAAGTCTTGCCGACATAAAAGTTTTCAGCGAGTTCCACTTGTAATAGGTGCAAATGAAAGAATAAAAGGTATTTCGTTATTGGACAAGTTTTTCGCTTGTCCCCAAAAAAATTTAAAACTACACTTCAAAAACAATACCGGGAGGTCCCGAAGATACGAGCAGTTAGGTTCCACCTGGCATACTCGTAAAGCGAAATCTTGTATAACGAAACACATAACTAATGGTAAAATATAGGTTGGTTCCAGGACCCCCTCAATAAAAAAGAAAAGCATTTTTTTCAAGCTAAAATAAACTATAGCAAACACAAGAAACACACAGCGACTATATACCCACACTGTATTACCTATTCCGTAGAAAAAGCATTCTGAAAAAGAAAATAGCACACAAATAACATAACTGCACATTAATTAAACAAAAAAACATGCTAACACTCACAAGTGGTAATATTGGGGTGGGGAGACAGGAAGCTGGCATGTAGCCAGCTGAGAGTCAATGTTTTCTCATTCAGATGAGATGCGCAGAGACGAGTTTGTGGGCAGCGGAAGAGGTCTGCGCACTCCTCCCTTGTCCTTACCTACCCTACCCTCTCGAGTCTATTGTATCACGCGGCAGCACCGAGGATCTTTCCTCTTCCCCCAAATGATCAATGGGAGAGGAAGAACTCTAACCCAGTCATCCCTGCAAACGCAGTCACCCCTGTTTCTCAACGAGGTTCGAGAGAAAACAGGGGTGACTGCGTTTGCAGGGATGACTGGGTTAGAGTTTCTTCCTCCTCCCCTTGATCACTTTGGGAAGAGGAAAGATCCTCGGTGCTGCCGCATGATACAATAGACTCGAGAGGGTAGGGTAGGTAAGGGACAAGGGAGGGGTGCGCAGACCTCTTCCACTGCCCACAAACTCGTCTCTGCGCATCTGAATCATTGTACATCGTTCAGGGATGTGAATTTTTGTAGGGCAAATTGTCGTATCGAGCCACCAGAATTATCATATTTTCAGATTGATTATCGTACAACCTTAGGTAAAATCATATAGTCAGTAAATGACTTTATAATTTTAGTAAATAACTTGTAATTTACTTTAGTAAATAACTTGTAATTTACTTTAGTAAATAACTTGTAATTTACTTTAGTAAATAGCTTGTAATTTACTTTAGTAAATAACTTGTAATTTACTTTAGTAAATAACTTGTAATTTACTTTAGTAAATAACTTGTAATTTACTTTAGTAAATAACTTGTAATTTACTTTAGTAAATAACTTGTAATTTACTTTAGTAAATAACTTGTAATTTACTTTAGTAAATAACTTGTAATTTACTTGTATCTGTTTTACTTTAGTAAATAACTTGTAATTTTACTTTAGTAAATAACTTGTAATTTACTTTAGTAAATAACTTGGTAATTTTACTCACCCCAGTTTGAATGTCGTAGCATTGGATTTTCGACCTCGTATATTGAAAATAGACCCTAATTTACACATCTCGTATAATCGGATTCGTGTATACCGAATGCTCGTATAACGGGACCTCCCTGTACATGGACATTGGTTACGTAACATGTCAAAACCCCAGACTCCCCCAATCACTAAACTAACCCCCGCTATTCGGTCCCTGAATTCACAAACACGGGTAAAAGCTGTTTAAATATATAGATTGGATACTGTTATGTTAATAAATAAACTTGTAACTGTCGCTTAATAGGAACTCTCGCGACGTAAAAAAATGGAACATTCTCCGACGGTAGCGAGCATTCCTTCCGTTCGGGGACTGTACCATTAAAGGCTAGCAAACGTGACCTAACTACCATTCAGGGGCAATGAGGGTCAAGCGTCCTGAGTGACCTAACCATAGTGCAAGGTCACTGAGGGGCAGGCATCAGAACAAAAGTTTCATTCTCAAAAACGTCCAAATTACGATATAGTGAAACAACATTAATCTAGCCGCGGGATGCCAGGCTCGCCTCGTCCCACAACAATTCTGCTCACAGGACTCCGCTAGTGGTGTAAAAAACTGGTGCTGCCCAATAACGAACTAATACAACAAAAACACCGAAGGCAGTACCTACACGACTGAGGCGGCCTCCCACCAAGGCTTGCATCTCCTAAACATTTGTAAACACACGCCGCTGCCGACTACCAATAGGCTTATATTTCAATCCTTACCTCGGTGGTAACGTCTATTAGGCATAATAAATGACATTTTATTATATATATGAGATACACCTTCTCTACACCTCCTCATCGAGGTGGTGTAAATCTACGCCATAATATTGGCCCTGTGACGTCACGGAAATGGAGTAAGTACGCTTGCTGGATCCAGCCAGGGAGGGTTGGCGCAGACTTGCACCGAGGGGTAAAGTCTGGCGTTGTGACGTCATCGATTTGGCGCAGATGTAGCTCCTGATCCAAGAAAGTTTTCGAAAGAGGAGTATCTCAGACTTACACTGACATACACCGGCGTATGTGTTTTGCTGGATCTGGCCCCTGGTTGGATCCAACCAGATTTGATCGTGAGTGGGGTGATTTTGGTCTGTCCGACCGACTGACAGCTGGTCGGATGCGACCAAGTAGTGTTTGGTTTTTAGATCCGACAGATCATCCGGTTCAGACCGGATCGCACCGTGAGTGTGTGGTCGTGAGGCAGCCGTCAGTTTCGCCACTGACAGCGTCGCGAGAGGACTACCAAGATGAATTGTTTCTCTAATGAGAAGCACTTTTGGACAGAATTCATCCAATTATATAGAACTGAATGTTTGTGGGAAAATAAAAAGAGAGTAAATGGATACATTTAAGAAAAATGCAGCTTATGAAGTATTGGTAGAGAAACTCGAGGAGCGGGACAGTGAGCGACAGTGAGGCTAATGTTGAAACAGTAAAAAAAAAAACAACGATATGAGAAGTGTGTGCCGGAAAATATATTAAGAAAATAATTTCTGTGAATAGCCTCTGTAATATATGTAAAATATTTTGTAATGTATGTAATGTATGTAAAATAATAGCCTCTATGAAATTTGGTGTGAACGCGGATGATGTTTACGCTCCTCAGTTGTGGTATCAGATTCCATCAAAAGTAATTCGATCCTCGTTGCATAGACCCATCATGGGAACCGCTCTCCACCGTTTCTATCACCAACTGAACTGGTCTTGAGGTGCGGTCGGATCGTTAGTGGGTGGTAGGAAATCCATCGGATCAGGTCTGTCGGATCAGATCGTACGACAATCGTACCGTGGATGGGGGCCTTTAGAGAGCCCCAGACTGATGTCGCAGTGGACGGAAAAACTTATTAAAACTTTTCGTGCGTGAAAAGGGTTAATCTACACATCTGCATTGTATTTCACACTTCGTGTCTTTAGAATAGTCATAGCTCAATTGACGCTAACGCCCTCATCTAGAGGACGAAAGAACTAAAGAGTAACCAGTTAGCCTTTACTACACCTTATTTTGAAGCTTTCCAGTCTTCATTAGTCTAACCGTCTTTGTCCAAGGCTCCAGGCTGTCTGCCACATCACGAAACGTTGCTGTGCTCTGATTGGCTGATCACACCTCCATCGTTTGGGCACAGGCGCCAAATCCGGCGTCACACACCGGCCACCGCTTCCCTGCGCATGCGCTGACCCCTAACACACACGCACAAAGGCAGGTCACCTAACAGTAAAGAAGATCTTGGAAATTAAAAATTTGATGCTGGCNTATATCAAATAGCCAAAATTTTGGTATACGAAACAACTTGGTACGAACTGACTGCAGCCCCCACTTAGAAATGCCTTACAGGAAAACCAATCTCTACTTACCATTACATACATGATCGTGGAATAAAAAGGTTCACTGCAAAGGAGGTGTGTATAGATGATACCTTTGACGAATTTTGCCCGTTATGGGCGTTGAGGTGAGCAAGGCACTGGGGGGAATCAGCTGGCTGCGAAGATCCCTTGGGGAACACTATGAGCCCTGGTGATGTCCTATGATGCTATCACAGACGTGGCAGCTGTTTCCTCAGGAATCGCGGGCTTCGCGGCACTATTTAATGTATCTAGACTAACTATTTCCAAGCAAAACAAACGGACGTTCTGTGCAGGGTGCCGGCTGGGAACTTTTGTAAGCGAAATTATCGTACCAAGCCACAGATCGAATTATATATATATCGGGTAACATTGCGTTACTCATCCTAGTGGTGAGACAACGTTCCGGCCGTAACTTGCTGTTCTTGAATTTTTCTGAGTTTACTTACTTTATATTTAGCTAAAGCTGTACCAGAACGTAACTTCAGCTGTCCACTACTGTTATTAATTATTGGTAAAGAAAGATAGTTCTTTCTTAGTAACCTGGACGCATACAGGTGCTATATTTTGCACTTGTTTTTTAGTGTCCACCAAGAGACTGGTTCCCTCTACCTCGTCCCCTGATAATTCTAACCTTGAGTTCTTTCTGGCCTTATGGTCACACTTTGCTGTAACCTATATGACAGCTTGATTTATGCATCTCCTCTTTGCACTTTGCACTCTTAACTGCTCTGATGGTACCGTATCGGTGTTTAACAAAATTTAAGGGATAAGTTAGGTTAGCCCACATGACTTTCTTTTGTTTGTAATTTATAGTTATTTCTTCTAGTCCTATTATGTTCATCCCTATCAGGGCTTGGGTGGATAAATACTGATCTGGAACAGCTAACATTAACACTTCTATTGTTCTATCTATCCCTAAGGTATTTTTACTCCTACTTGACCTAAGATTCTCAACTCCTTGCCCGTTATACCGGTTAAACTAGGGATGTTACTGTGGGTTCTTATATTAAGTTGTAAATCTAAAGCTGCGCTCTTTTTTATAAGTGAATATTCGCTTCCTGTGTCTAATAAAACTTCCATGACGTGATCATTAATGGCTAAAGGTATTATTGGGGATCGCTGTTTACACTAGGCACAGGGATGATCCTTTCCTCCCGGACAATTTGGACTCTCTCACCTACATCCTTCTCTCCAGCAATCGAAACAAGCGTTGCTATTTGTCTTCCTTCGACAGTCTGCGGCTGAGTGGTGTTCATTCTACAATAAGGACAAAACATCTGTGAATCCCCTTCTTCAAGCTAAACTCGACGGCTTCTGGTCGTTACCTACTTTCAAGGCTTGTAATTCCTTCCCATTCCTTCCATCTGTGCACGCAGTTCTCTAACCTCTGACTGACTAGCTGACAGTTCCTGTGACTGTTCCTGCGTGTTGGGAGGACTATTCTGGGAAGCGGGTTATTTCTGACGGTTGTCGTGGCTGGTTTACCGCGAACATTCTGTTTGTGTCTCTTCCGATGGCAATGGCCCTCTCGTTTTCCACTCTCTCTATGAATTTTTTAGATGGATTTGTTCAACCATAAAAAGTTCTAATTTCTCTTACTGTGGCTTGGTAATCCTCTCAACAGTTTTTCTTAATGATTTTTATCCCTACGGGGAATTTCTCCTGGATATTTGACTTCGCTTCCAGTATGGCGTATTTGCATTTGAGTTTATTGCAAAGTCTTGTGGATCTTCCATACAGTCATACTTGACTTCAGAAATACTGTTAAGGATTCTGTCGACATTATTGTCTGTTAGTTCTTCGCATAACAATAAGTTAAGGTGTCCATGCTCTAAAATCATGCTGACCGAGGGCATTCTGTATCAATAATGCTAACTGCGGATCTACTCTAGTCATAAGTATCCTCTTTCGCTCCTCCACATCCTCTGAACAACTTTCTACCTGGGAAAGGAAAACTGTCAACCTTCCCTCTGCTTCGATACCTTGTAAATCCCCGGGGTTCAGCATTTGTATATCTCTCGGTTTATCATGATCTCACTGGTCTCCTAACTTCCTGCTCCTCCTCCTTATTTTTCAAAAATGACTCAACAGTTCTTTCGTCCTTGCCACTTCTTGTTCTAGCTGACTCATCCACTTGAACTGCTCGTATTGTTCTGGACGGGTTTCGACTCTCTCGTGTGTTACTCCTTCCTCCTTCTTAAGCTCTCTACCCGTTGCTTCCTTTTGGAGGAAATCCTCCAAATCCTTTACTGAAAAACCCATTAAATCTTCCATCTCCCCAAAAAATGTCCCTTCTGTAAATAAAAAAAATTATATTTCCCTGAATTTGTCCAACTAGTGTTGGGCTTTCCACGGTGGCTATTAAGACCACGACAGTCCTCCGAAGTTGCTTACTTGCTGGGGGCGTCTTCCAAGCCTCAACACCGATTTACGAATAATATTTACTAATTACGTGGGTAACCCGGCCCTCCTAAAGTCTGAGCGAATATTCATGACCCACTAACGTACTCTATACACCTATATGTACACCTATACTCTGTACACACCATACTGTACAGTATGTGATCACTGGGTAACTGGCACTTGAAAAAAAAAACTAACTAACAAGGCGTTAGTCAGCACGTGGGTACGCGGATCCATCGAATGGATCCAAACCGCTGTCACCATTATGTGGTGTCCACATTGAATGTGTGCTCCACAGTCCTGGTTACTCTGCTGCCACCACCCACATCAAGTGGGAAAAAAATATATAAATGAATAAAAATAAAAGATGTGAGAAAATAAGTAAGTACTGGTTGGATCTAAATAATAATTCGTTAATAAATAAGCATTAATATATTTCTCCCTTTGCTGTATAACTTTCTAATATTATACATTCACAAGATGTCTTAATTCTAAGTGTTTTATCCCCTAACGATACGCACGCGTAGTGCTCAAGTCGTTATCCTAATGTAGTTTACTATCTCTGGTAACTTCAGTCGCACTGTTACCACATTAACGATACGCACACACAGTGCTCAAGCCGTTATTCTATACTAATGTAGTCTATCCCACTTCCAAAGTTTCCTCTCACTCTTTTTTTCTGTTCCTTCTCTCTTCTTGGCCTCACACGGCTGGCTGTAATACGCTGTAATTTCACCCTCTGCTAATATCGGGACCTCCTGGCCATCAGGTCCGCCAACGGTTCCTACCTTGGGACCCTAGGTAACATATTTCATTAGTCTTATGTCAACAAAAGGAATCACCAGTAAATCACACCTACATCTCTACCCTATAAACTTTCCTTACTAACCTTTTCCAAGGGCGAGAATATCACCTCCCCACAGGCGACTTAACTCAGCGAGCGTCTGGCTACTTCTAAGGTTATCCTAATGTTAAACTCCCCTTCTCACTTCGTTTCGCTACGTGGCCAACTACCACTGGTCGAAAATATAATCCTCTCTCTCCTAACCAGTGATTCAGTACTGAGGAGTGGAGGAAAATTACTCGTTAGCTTATTGATAATTATAAGCTATTTCATCTCTTCCATTATTAATGTAATTTCCTCGTTACAGTATTCAAGCCTGCCACCGTGCTAGCGAAAAGAAAAGAAACTAGACAAGCCCGTTACCGTGCACGCGTGTTACCCCTTAGCCACACTTGCTTGTAATGGACGAGAATACAGAGATGACAAGTGTCGGGTAAATAGTCGATATTATTCTAGTTATCCCATACTTCCCACCTCCCCCAGAACAAGCTTGGGGACCTGGGGGAATGGGGCCCCCGACAAGAGAGTGTCGAGCTACCCAGCTAAGGCTAAGGTAAAATATTGTTATGTTACCGGGGGATCAATGGGGACGGAGCTCCCCTCTTAGGAAGTTAGGTTAGATTATCGGGGGTCAAGGGGAGCGGAGCCCCCCAGCTAGGTGTGTGGTTACATTTGGTTAGGAGGTTAGGTTAGATTGTCGAATGGGGTTAGTTGTGCAGTCAGTTCGTATAAAAGTTGTTTCGTACACCAATAGAGTCGTACTCCCAAAAAGTTGTTCGTATGCGAAACCATAGTCGTTTCGTACACTTAGCTCAGTTGAAAGTTGGTTTCGTACATGACAAACCTTCTTTGGTGTTGTGATTAAATTCATAATATATATATTAATATATATATATATATATATATATATATATATATATATATATATATACATATATATATATATATATAATATATATATATATATTAATATATATATATTATATATATAATATATATATATAATATATATATATATTATATATATATATATATATATATTATATATATTTTATTTTTTAATTTTTTATTGTAAGCACGTAGTTACTTCTCAAACATTTATGTTGATCATATCTTTCTGTAGCGCCATTAGCATCAGCGGAGACTGGACTAGATGTGGCAGCAGGGAGGGCAGCTCTACCATTACTACCGGAAATATAGCACACGTGGTTTGTACAAACTATGCATTATTGTTATCATCAACCCATCTATATTAAGGGTGAATTTATTCTTTTCAATGGCTTTCCAGCCCTTATCAGTGTATTGGACAAAGTTTTTATTTTCTCTCTTAATTATATGGATTTAGCATTGGCAGGTACCGTATCAATTTTCTAATTATGTACAGGATTATTACTGATATTTTCTTTTGACAGATTGTTTTGACACCGATGTTGGAGTGCTGCCTAATCCCCAGTACCAGCCACAGCCTCCCACCACACCAGTCACAGCCACAGCAAATGGATGGTATTGAGAGTTATGATGTTAACATTTTGCATGATGTTAGTCTCACTTATGAATTATAAGCTGAGATGTAATTATACCTTCTTTGGAACAAATTTCCATATTCAGTCTCTGAAAAATATCAACAATGAGTGGTTTTCAGGTGTGTGCCAGGAGCCTCTGCTGCCCTACTCCATGGTGCCTCCTCCAGCAGCACCAGTGACCTCACCTCACAAGGATGCTGTAGAGGGTAAAAACTCATCGAGTATTTCCTTTCTTAAAATATGCATAATACCAGTTGCTAGTGTTTGTTTGTATTGATACTGAATTTTCTTTTCTTATCCTAAAACTGGCAAACAAACTTTCTCCTCACTATACATATCTCGCATGTCCTCCTCATCTTCTTTCCCCACTTCCTAGTCACCATCCTACATTCCTTCCATACTGCTAATTCATCTCATTTCTATGAAGAACATAATGAGAATATTTCTGCAATTGTCGCTATTTAACTAACAACAAACTTTTTTCAACAGATGGTGGTACAGCAAACATGAGTGAGGGTCACCAGGATGTCCAAGCCTCAAAATGCCCCAGAAGTCGTAATATTTCAGGAATATTATTTTGCTGTTCCTCTACAATGCATGATTTTAGATTTTAAGTGACTATAAAATCATACGCATGTTTTTGCATATTATATTTGTAAAAATATTAATTTCATATATCTACCAGTCGTCTCACTCTAGCATCTTTTCTCTTTCTCACAATACACTGGTCGACAAAAAAAAATCGAAGATATGGTTCTGGACTAAATGAAGCTGATTATAGGTAAATCGACCCTGCTGAACTCGAATCTGATGTTCAATTAACTCTATCACGTCCAGTTTTTGAGAACCAGACGCAATTCATGAAAAAATATGGGTAAAATCAGCAGAATAGGTTTCACCAATGTTTTCATTTTAAACTCTTCATCTTTTTTTTCTCAAGCCTATTTAGGGCAGTGCAGTGTTTTTGAGTCAGTGTGGTTTGTGCAGTGAGCAGAGGCAGGGTGTTGCGCCCTGCGTATTGGCGAGGGGTTAGCAGGCTGTGTAGTACATTTTTACCTACTGCTCGTACAGCTATTGACATATGTTTAAACATTTTATTTTTCTTTGCAGATATGATGTGTTTGATTTAGTGGAGTCCTAATTTTAGTTGGTTTACCGTATATAGTACCTTTTACCGGGCTGTGTGGAGCGCCGTAACTGTGTGAATGCATCGGACAGTTTTTGTTACATATGTGGAATTTTTACCCATGACAGTCTGAAGAAAACCCCTTTCAAAAAATGTTAAAGCAGCTTATCTGCATTTCTCAAAGGCCCTAAGGTGATCAAAAACGAGGGCCCCTCACGTAGCAGCAACCCTGTGTGAACACTTGAAAGATGGATGGTGGCAAACGGCCATCAGGCAGGG
>JACEEZ010003589.1:17500-20993 GCA_016584305.1 Chionoecetes opilio | reverse complement strand
TCTAGCTTCCTTGGTACTGTACTGGACCACGGTAGGTCGGTACACAGATCCAGATCGTTCACCACGCGTTAGCAATGGTAGCGTGATAGTATACTTAAGTAACTAACCACATGCCTGTGAATGGAATATGAAAAAAAACTAATGTTGCAGGATGTACACACGAATAAAATATTCATTCACACCTTCACTAACCAGAAGTTGGTATCTCTGTGTCATTTACACACGTATTGGACCTGACTGATATGCGACTCACTGATATTCATTGTCTTCAGAGGCAGCCAACAGTGCCTTCCGAGGTGTATAACAGTTGGCCTGAGAGCCGTATTCCTCTGAAGAAGCCCAGTAGGGGCGAAACTAGTCAGGAATAAAGCATTCACTTCCCAGCCCGTGTCTCCTTCATCACCTGTTTTTATAAGACTTAGTCTTAATTCTTAGGCTACTTCCCGAGGGACGCACTATATGCTAATAAAATCTAGACTCTAGACTCGATCGGGCCGCATCAAAAGACTTAGAGGGCTGCATACGGACCTCGGGCCGCAGGCTGCACAGGCTTGACTTAGATGCACGTGTAACATACATACTTTGATATTCCTACAAATTTGTTTGAAGAGAAAGAATAGTAAATTTCCCTCTAGTAAGGTTACCGATGTTCTCAGTCAACTGCTTCATTTTCTCTGACTAAAGGAGAGGAAGCTTGGGGGGAGGCGGGGGGTGTTACCTAGAATACCTTGAATAATAGAGTAGCGACAACTCGATTTATAGGCGTCATCTTAGTGCCAGGGCCTCTTCGTTCACTCTAGACCAGGGGAAGTGCTCAAGCCATGACCCCGCAGTATATCAAGTCATACATGTATATAGGATATACTGTTTTCTTCGGAAATGTTTGTTCTATAAGATTATCACATAAAACACAGTAAAACACATTAAATAAAGGTCATTATGAGACTCTGAAGAAATATGCATGAACTTAACATTCACTTAGACTCGCCGTCATGTAAAATATTGTTGGACAGTTTATAGCATGGACTATATCAATAGAAGCAGAATTTTATTAGCTTTCCATTGATATATTTCGTTTTCTGATAAATGCAGTAGTACCATGCATAAATTAGTGTTAACTAAATAAATCACCGCGGCGGCATACCGCCGCGTACTCCGCGTACTCCTTAGTGTAGTGGTTAGCACGCTCGGTTCACAACCGACAAGTCCCGGGTTCGATCCCTGGGCGGAGCGAAGACAGATGGGTGGTCTTCTTAACCCGAGCCCCTGTCCACCCAACAGTGAATGGGTACCGGGTGTCAGCCGGGGGTTTGTGACCCGTCTCCCGAGGTGATGGTTTTGGCCAACACTAAAGATGAATCATAAAGAAAAAATTAGATATCGAGACGAGTCATACGAGTGTATTTCAGGCCCTGTAAATCACAACTAGATGAATACAACTCGATGAATACATCGGTAGAGTCGTATTGCTCCGTATCATAAAACTAAGTATAATATAATCTGTAAAACATTATGAATATTTAAATGATACCGTAATCAGTGCAATCTATATCCTATATTCTTGCTTTAGACGCAACAAACAAATAAGTCTAACCTAAATAAAGTTTTGACTTGTGATGTGGATTTGTAATGCATTACATGGGTCGGGCAGTGATGATACAAGTACGTATGTATAGCTACTGGGTGTGTGAGCGTGGTGGTGACTTTTTTCAGAATTTGTTTATGTAGTATGTGTATTCTTTGTTAGTAATGTATTAAAGCCTAGGAAGGTATAATCATTGTTTTGTTTTATACTGAAAATATATATAAAATAATAATCATAAATTATGAATATTGTGTCCTTTAATGCATTTTGCACATTATAGAAATCTTGCGACCCCCCAGCAGGGCATGTAGTACGGTACGGTACGGTAATATTTTTCGTAATTCGTACCTCAGATAAATACAGTACCGTAATTCCGTAACGTACCTGAATATTTGTATCGTACCGTACTGGTACGATACAAATATGAGTTTATGAAATGAGTATGAGTTAATGAGTTATATTATTTACAAATATGAGTATGAGTTAATGAGTTTTCTTTTGTACCGTAATTTCGAACAATTTCTCGTATTAAAAAAATATTTGACTTTCAGAAACAAAATCAATAATTGACAAAATTACCATTAATTTTCCATTGTGATTAATATACACAGACTTTTTCAGGTAGTGCATACAACACATAGTAATTTCTACCCATTTATCTCTATATACTACATACATTTCATAATTAAATCTTATACCCAAGACTTAAATCATTAAATATATATATATATTATATATATATATATATATATATATATATATATATATATATATATATATATATATATATATATATATATATATATATATATATATAATATATATATATATATATATATATATATATATATATACAGGGAGGTCCCGTTATACGAGCATTCGATATACGATAATCCGATGATACGAGAGGTGTAAATTAGGGTCTATTTTCAAATACGAGATCGAAAATCCAATGCTACGACATTCAAACTGGGGTGAGTAAATTATCAAGTTATTTATTAATGTAAATTACAATATATTTACTACAGTTAGAAAGTCATTTACTGACTATATGATTTTACCTAGGGTTGTACGATAATTATCAATCTGAAAATATGATGATTCTGGTGGCTCGGTACGACAATGTGACCTACAAAAATTCACAACCCTGGACGATGTACAATGATTCAGTTGCGAAAAGACGAGTTTGTGGGCAGTGGAAGAGGTCTGCGCACCCCTCCCTTGTCCCTTACGTACCCTACCCTCTCGAGTCTAGTGTATCACGCGGCGTCCCCAAGAGTACATACAACGTCTTCGTTGCTTGTATGTAGTGTGGCTTGTGAGTCGATTTTAGTGATTTGCTGGTTTACTTAATGTGCTTATTGTGACTTATTTGTGCTCTGTCCTACTGTGCTGTCACACTCTTAATTCACTGTGTTTTGTGTGGTGGTGTGGTGGTGTGGTGGTGCGGTGGTGTGGTATATAGAGCCCTATATATGAGAGTTTGAGAGTTTGTTATGTTTGCTATAGTTTATTTTAGCTTGAAAAATGTGTCTTTTTATTTTTTATAAATTGATGGGGTCCTGGAACCAAACCTATATTTTTCCATTAGTTATGTGTTTCGTTATACGAGATTTCGCTTTACGAGTATGCCAGGTGGAACCTAACTGCTCGTATCTTTGGGACCTCCCTGTATATATATATATATATATACAGGGAGGTCCCAATGTATGTATGTATATACATATATATATATATATATATATATATATATATATATATATATATATATATATATATATATATATAATATATATATATATATATATATATATATATATATATATATATATATATATATATATATATATATATATTATATATATATATATATATATATATATATATATATATATATATAATATTATA
>JACEEZ010003589.1:7500-12500 GCA_016584305.1 Chionoecetes opilio | reverse complement strand
AATTATATGTATGGGTAAACAGGTGGCAGATGGAATATAATATTAATTAAATTTATAATTGTAGCGTAATGAATGCTGGTAGAAAAAATCCTGGTAATAGATACACTATACGCAATGTATCATGGAAAAGATCAGAAGGTGAGAAAGATCTGGGAGTGCGGGTAGACTCAGACCTCCGTCCTAGGAAACAATGTATTGTGGCTAGAAATCGAGCTAATAGGGTGTTAGGGTTCATTACTAGGAGTGTTAAAAGTAGAAGTGCTGAGGTTATTGTAAGGCTTTATTTGACACTGGTCAGACCTCATCTAGACTATTCGGTACAGTTTTGGTCTCCGTATTATACAGGATGGATATAGCCTTGTTAGAATCAGTGCAGAGAAGGATGACCAAAAGATGCAAGGGATGCGTAACTTTAGTTATGAGAAGAGACTAAAGCTATTAAAGTTTCACTCCCTCGAGAGACGCAGAGTAGGGGGCGATCTGATAGAAGTTTTTAAGTGGATAAAGGGATTTAATAAAGGCGATATAGGAACATTTCTTACGGCTTGTAATCAGGGTAGAACAAGAAGTAACGGATTCAAGCTGGAAAAGCGTAGATTTAAAAAGGAAATAGGGAAAAACTGGTTCACAAATAGAGTGGTAAATGATTGGAATGGACTCAGTCGTCAGGTGGCTCAGTGCGGAATCAATAGGGATCTTTAAAGTAGGCGACAATGAAATTTTTGGCTCAAGATTCACCTTTATTTCTTCATCATCATCATCATCATCACCGCTATAGGTTTATATATAGTAGTAGGCCCCACTACAAGACACTCTTTTAACAAGTTTTACTATACTTACCTATACCTACCTCTCATCTCATCTCATCTCATTTATATAAACCTAACTAAACATTAACATTATTATTATTATTATTATTATAATTAATATTATTATTATTATTATTAGAAGTAGTAGTAGTAGTAGTATTGTTATTATTATTATTATTATTGGCATTAAGCGCCGCTGCTGCTCTTTTTACCTATACCTACCTTCACAGGAAGGAAAATGAAACAGCAACACACACACGCACGCGCACGCACGCGCACGCGCACGCACACACGCACGCGCACGCACACACACCTCTTTTGATTTACTGTGTGGTATCTGTGTGGGGTAAATTATGCTTCATTCTTATAACGCTGTCACATCACATCAACAACATTTTTGGAGTGAATGAGTCCATTAACAAGACGGGAGTGTGACCCGCGCCGCCCGCCTGCCAAGCAGTCGTCTGAAAAGTAGTAGTGGTGGTATACGTGGTAGTTGTAGTTGTTATTGGATAGACGTATATGCCGTGTTTGGACTCGTTTTGAAGAGAAGGAGGATAATATAAGATACTTTGATCCTATCTAGACACTTTGCAAGTACCAACTAAAAGGTTATTGATTATATAAAGCGCCACCACGCCAGGACGGACCTGGTGGACTCGAACCGCTGACCGAATGCAGGAACGCTGCACGCGAGCTCACGGCTCTACCAACCATGCCACCCTGACGGGTAAGAGGAAGAGGAAGAAAGGAATTGTTTGCTGGTAACAGTGGTGGTAGTTGTAGTAGTAGTAGTAGTAGTAGTAGTAGTAGTAGTAGTAGTAGCAGTAGCAGTAGTGGTTAAAGAAATATAAATGTATCCCAAATGGTTATACTTATAGCCCAAATATATAT
Source organism: Chionoecetes opilio (assembly GCA_016584305.1). Classification (NCBI taxonomy): domain Eukaryota; kingdom Metazoa; phylum Arthropoda; class Malacostraca; order Decapoda; family Majidae; genus Chionoecetes; species Chionoecetes opilio. Next base: position 10,797 of record JACEEZ010003589.1, on the reverse strand, counting down.
AAATGTAGCCCAAATATTTATGCTCATATACTGTAAGGGAAAACGAGCGCGATTGAGTCAAAACTCGTTAGCCCAGGATTCCAGGAACGGTGAAGCTGATATAGGGGGAGGACCGTAAGGGATATGTAAAACACTGAATAAAATATGAGGAGATTTACTGGTCTCGCTCAAACTACAGGTATGTACAAACAAGTATTTACAATAAACAAGTATATACAAAGAACACCACCACCAGACTCCCGCCCCTGCTACCTGGTTCGCAACAGCCTTCTCGTCAACCATAGGTCGCTGAGCACTGGACACAGGGACGACGGCAGACGGGAAGGGTAGTTGACCTGGGCAGCAGGGGACGATGAAGTGTACCCCGCAGAGGTGGAGAGAGAGAGCAACTCCCCGTGTTGCGTCGGGATCTCTTCTCCCTGGGCAGCCGGGGCCAGGCGCCGCATAGCCTCCACTCAGACCAGAGGGCTTCGAGACTTGGTGGTTTGAAGCAGAGGTCGGGACGTGGTAAAGACTTACTGTTGACCGAACCAGTCTTGCTCGAAGCTACGAACAGGAAACCAAGGGGTGGAAGAAGGAACTGTCGTTCTAACCCCTGTAAGTGGTGTTTCGCCCTTACATATACCAGTAGACCTTTCTGATATATATATATATATATATATATATATATATATATATATATATATATATATAGATATATATATATATATATATATATATATATATATATATATATAATATATATATATATATATATATATATATATATATATATATATATATACTGCTAAACAATACATCTACATATAAGTAATTTCAATTTGAATTACTAAACTTAGAATTAAAAGAGAAAAGCAGGCTACTAAAAATTACACAGAGAACCTTAATCAAACTAAATCTGATCTGAAAAACACCTTGTCATGGCTTGATTTTAATTGTCTTTTTAATAGATTAGTACGTAGTAATGACTCTTAATTCAAAACTGCTAAAGCTTGTCATAGGAAAAAACTGTGTTCTCTAGGCATTCCTCTGTAACACTCTGTCAATAAGGATAAAGTCGTAATCAATTTTTCTAATCGTTCGTTAACTCCTGCTAAAAAAGATTTACTTGCACTCGGATTACCTTTTGCCTTACCAAAATTTAATATTAACTATGTCAACCATTACTTTACATTTGAGAAACTTATTAATACACTTAAATATAAAGCTAAAAAAACATTTATTACGGAGTGGGATAACTTAGTTCAAGGCATCTCTACTATTGCTCATTCATCATATCGCGAATTTAATTAATTCAAACATTCGTTCCCAAAACTCACACAAATTCAGTTTGATGCCTTAAATGACCTTAAATCTGATGATACTATCTTAATCACTAGACCCGATAAAGGACGCGGTACAGTAATTTGAGATAAAACTGAGTATATTAACAAAACTGAATCCATCCTTGGTGATAAAACAAAATTTAAAGTCCTCGCTGACAATACATTTTCTTTCATCACTAAAATGGAGGACAGACTTATCCGTCACCTTAGAGCCTTACTTAAATTAAAAGTTATTACTAAAGACGTTTTCAATTATATATTTCCTAGTGGCTCCTCTCCTGGCGTCCTCTATGGATTACCAAAAACTCATAAAATAGGTAACCCCTTACGTCCTATTCTTAGTACTATAGGCACCTTTAACTATAACCTAGCTAAATACTTCGGCCCGATAATTGACCCGCTAACTAGTAATGAATACACAATTAAGAACTCTTTTGATTTTGCACATGAATTAAAAACAATTAACATAAACAATGCGTAATGGCTAGTTTTGACATCCAATCACTATTTACAAATATTCCATTAGATGAGACTATTGAAATAATCACTAATAATTTATTCTATAATGCTACCACTTTTCTTTACAGCACAAAAAAACTATTCTCTGTTTTATTAACTCTAGCTATAAAAAACTATCCATTCATATTTAACAAAAAACTTTATTTGCAAACTGATGGTGTTTCCATGGGGTCATGTCTAGGTCCTTCATTTGCTAATGCCTTTTTATGTCACCATGAACAAATCTGGCTGTCTGACTTTCCTAAACTTTTTAAACCTTTTTATTATAAACGCTATGTAGACGACACTTTTTTACTCTTTAAATATACCGAACCATAGACCACTGTATACCTGGACTGTTCACGCGACAATGTTTTGAATTGCGGGGCTGCACAGGGGCCCGCGGGGCGCCCGACAAAGAGATATAGTGGTCTATGGACTATCATATAGACTGGTTTATAAGTATATATGGTATACTGTAATCTTCGTAAATGTTTGTTCTATAATATTATCAAATAAAAAACAGTAAAACACGCTAAAGAAATGCCATTACGAGACTATGAAGAAATATGCATGAACTTAATATTCACTTAACTCTTCGCCATTTAAAACTTTGCGAGTCAACTTTTATCATGAAGGGTATCAATAGAAGCGCAATTTCATTAGCTTTCCATTGATGTATTTCGTTATCTGATAAATTAATTAGAACCATGCATAAATTAGCGTTAAATAAATTAATAAAATCATCAATCGGGTAATTTTTCCGATTGATGATGTTATTTATTTTCTTATATATTTCGTTTTCTGATAAATGAATTAGTACCATGTATAAATTAGTGTTGACTAAATAAATAACCTCATCAATCGGGTAAGTTACCCGATTGATGATTTTATTTATTTAGTTAACGCTAATTTATGCATGGTTCTAATTAATTTCTCAGATAACGAAATATAGCAATTGAAAGCTAATAAAATTGCGGTTTTAATGATTTCCTTCATGATAAAAGTTGACTCGCAAAGTTTTAAATGGCGAAGAGTTGAAGTGAATATTAAGTTCATGCATATTTCTTCATAGTCGCGTAATGGCATTTCTTTAGCGTGTTTTACTGTTTTTTATATGATAATATTATAGAACAAACATTTACGAAGATTACAGTATATCATATATACTGATAAACCAGTCTATATGATCCGTATATATATATATATATATGAATCCGAGCGGCCCTCCGACTTCGGGCCCTTGTGCGACAGGCCGATATTCCGTGCGCAGTCCAGGTATACAGTGGTCTATGACCGAACATATTCCCTTATTTTTTAACTACCTTAACTCTAAGCACCCAAATATTAAGTTCACATATGAAGTTGAAAACCAATTATCACTACCATTTTTGGGATATACTAATTACCCGTAAAAATAATTATCTTACCACCTCAGTCTATAGAAAACCTACTTTCACAGGTTTAGGAACTC
>JACEEZ010003589.1:0-5000 GCA_016584305.1 Chionoecetes opilio | reverse complement strand
AAAATATATATTATATACGATATATATATATATATATATAGATATATATATATAATATATATTATATATATAATATATATATATATAATATTATATAAGTATATATATATATTATATATATAAATATATATATATATATATATATATATATATATATATATGTATATATACGTATATATATATATATATATATATATATATGTATATATATATATATATATAAAATATATTTTAATATATATATATGTATATATGAGGGCCTCAAAACCAGAAGGGCGGAAACGCCACCCCAGCCAAAATCGAGTTAGAGCCAGATTCAGCATTGGCAACCTTCCTTTGCCTTTCCAACCAACTGGCAACACTGTTTTCTCTCATCCTGATGGTCTATTTTTCCCTTGAAACATACGTGACTTTGAGCCTTACAGCTCGAAATCCCCTGGTGCTGTATCCTCATGCGTTGGAAGATGGGGGCGGTGGCGGCCAGAAAGGGCGGAGATCCCAGCCACGGAGCAGCCAATGGGAGCGCGGGACCCGTAGCGTCTAGCGAGAGCACAGCCATGGGAGCGTTTCCTCCCCTAAGCCTGGCTTGTGAGTAGCGAATCATAGCGCGGCTACCTTGCCCACCTTTGGCTGCCGCTTGTTTACAGTCTTTTGGCGCCTAAACGGATCTATTCCTGTGAATCTCCTGTGTTTTTACATTTTACAGCCTTTATAGACGATAGAACAATGAGTGACCATTGACAGCGATACGGCCAATGAACCTGGACCGTCGAGAGGCCGGAAAAGAGTGCGAAATGAAGTGGAGTGAAGAAAAACAGTGTTAAACTGAACCGGGATGCAGGCAAGCTTACACCAGCCGCTCGACAGGTAATCCACGTCAGTGCTCGCCGTATAGGGCCTCCCTGTCGTGATGGTTGTTTTGATAGACTCACAATGCAGTAATTGAAGAGTTGTTTAGCAGCGACTATGGCTTAGCCGATTATGACAAGCAGACAGCCTATCCCAGTCCCTCATCATCTCCAACCTGTTAAACGCCGCCGAAAGCCTCTGGTGACAACCCCCCTGCTCGCTCTCAAAGTCGTAGGTACACAGTGTCGTATGATAACGTACCTCATAACGTGTGTATGGGTGCCTTTAAATCCATTTTTGCAATAAGTGAAAAGCGAATTCGAGTGTGCTATGACCAAGAAAACTCTCTCAGGCACTGCAGAGCCTGATCGTAGAGGTAAACATTCACCAGCAAACAAAAAAAGTGATCGTCTTCGCAATCAAATTGATGAGCACCTTTCTCTTATCCCTAAAGTTTCTTCACATTATACTCGTGCTAAATCTCCACACCGAAAATACCTCTCAAGTGACTGAACATGGTGAAACTATACGAGTTATACCAAGAGTGGATGGATGAAAATTACCCGAATGAGGAAAAAGCAACTGCATGCTTTCACAGACAAGCGGTAAATATAAAGTTTAATATTGGTTTTGCACCTGTGCGTACCGACACATGCTCCGACTGTGATTTATTTAACAATCAGATTGCCTTAAAGGAGCGTGAAGGGGGTCATCAGGGGGAAGTGGCTGAGATTCGTCAAGCGTTGGAGGAGCACCTGGCGCTTGCTAGGGAGGGGCAGGAGCTCATCAGTCAGTTTAAAGGGGGAAAGTATGACCATCCCGAAGTTATGGCACTATGTTTTGACCTTCAGCAAACACTGCCAACTCCCAGCTCTCCCACGGATCGGCGTACTACAAAAGAAAAATGTGGACTTATAATTTCTGTGTTACCGACTTAAGATCTAATAATTCCACTATGTTTGTGTGGGACGAGGTTACGGGAAAACGTGGGAGTGTTGAGATAACAAGTTGCCTCTTGAAATACATCAACATCAATCACAAGGTGGAAATGGATAGCCTATTTCTTTTGTCAGACAACTGTGCCGGTCAGAATAAAAACGTCAATCTTAGTTTAATGCTGCTACGTCTCATTCACAACAAAACCTTCATGCACATTGAACACTTTTACTTAGTTCCTGGCCACTCCTACATGCCTTGCGATAGGCACTTCGGCAACATCGAAACCAAGCTACGAAGAAAGGACACCATCGAACGAAACAGGAATACATGTTGCTCATTCATAACGCCATCCAGAAGCATTCGAAGTCGTAGAGATGAAGACCCCTGACTTCCTCGATTTCGATGTACTGCAGAAAACTCATCACCAAGAGAACAAACCCCAATCTAAACTTTTCAGTGGCGAAAGTCATCAGCTACACCTTCAGGTACAGGGAGGGTTATGGCCTCTGCGAAGGTTACAAGTCAAACCTACCTGTCCACCGTGTAAGTCTAATCAAGGGGCGCAGGGCTTCCACCTATGTGTTTGTACCCGCAAGGACTTCGACTAAGTTCGGTGGCCCTCCCTCCCAAGTACAGTGGCCCCATTAAGTTGAAGCCAGAGAAGGTCGACCACATCACCCAACTATTGCCCTACATTTCTGTGAGGAACCAGCAGTATTACAGGGACATCCTCGATCACCAGCTGGCTCTACAGCGTCGTGGTGCACGGGGTGATGGGATGAAGACTCTGATGACCCTGATGACCCTGATGACCACCTGATGCATTATGTCGAGGATGCACCATAGACGTCTTCTCTCCTACGTCTCCAAGCTTCTTGTACATTCACATTTTGGTGAGTGTTGGTCTCTTTAATTAATTCTTCCTCATTCCTAATAATTCTTTATTCTTAACAACACGTCTTCTCTCTACGTCTCCAAGCTTCTGTACATTCACATTTGGTGAGTGTTGGTCTCTTTAATTAATTCTTCCTCATCCTAATAATTCTTTATTCTTAACACACGTCTTCTCTCCTACGTCTCCAAGCTTCTTGTACATTCACATTTTGGTGAGTGTTGGTCTCTTTAATTAATTCTTCCTCATTCCTAATAATTCTTTATTCTTAACACACGTCTTCTCTCCTACGTCTCCAAGCTTCTTGTACATTCACATTTTGGTGAGTGTTGGTCTCTTTAATTCATTCTTCCTCATTCCTAATTCTTTATTCTTAACACTATAATAAATGATTAGTTTCCATTCCTTTCTTCTTTATTCAAAACTAACCTTTCTATTCCATTCTTAATAATATTATTCTCCACTATTGCATTGTCTAACTTATTATTAGTATTATTAGTATTAGTATTATTATTATTATTATTATTATTATTACTATTATTATTATATTATTTTTTTGAGAAAAAGTGGGGATAGATCTGATAGATTATTATCATTATTATATCGTTTTTTTTTTGTTTTTTTTTCTAGTGTTGATGAGGTCACCTCTAACGGAGTAACCCCCAAGGTTGGAGTCAGGGAGTGAGTGGAGTATTTATTAATGTCACAATGATACTGTTATGTTTGTAGGTTTTTTTTTTGCCATTATACATCATTACCTGTGCCTCCATTACCTTTTTGTATCTACCTGTTGATCCTCATTAAACCTGGGAGACAGTGGGGGGTATACCATTATTTTAATAAATCATAATTGCACCATACAATTTATTTTTATTTTCGTTGTACCTAAGGACATGTGACCATACCTTTCACATGAAACATGTTTGAAAATGATATCTTTATTAGAAGCAGAGTTATGACCTCAAATGCATTGAAAAACTTTAGGAGCGATTTACTCATTTATAAAAAAGTGGCGTTTGCGCCCTTCTGGTTCTGAGGCCCTCATATACGTAAATATATATATATATAATATATATATATATATATATAAAATATATGTATATATACGTAAATATATATATAATATATTATATAATGTTTTATATACTAAAATATATATATATTTATATATATATAAGTATAATATAATATATAAAATATAATATATATATAATATATATATATATAATATTGTATATATACTAAATATATATATATATATAATATATATATATATAATATATATATTTTATATATTATATATATAATATTATAAAACGTATATATATATATATATAAGTATATTTATATATATATATATACGTATATATATATATATATATATACGTATATATATATATACGTATATATTAGGGTGGGGCCACTTTTTAAATTTGTTTCGGATTCGTTGGGCCGGGTCGGAATTCTTGTCGATACAATGATACAAGGATGTGTGCAAAATTTTATTCCGATCGGATAACTTTATACCCTCCCGCAGAGCGGCCGAGTTTCACTATTAAACCTCTACGAGTCTACACTGGTGACGATGATCAAAAAAAAAGAAATCCACCGTGCGCGCCATCCTATACCCATTTCGCGCACGGGTACAACGCCCGGTGGCGCTCCACGACCTGCAGAAGGTGCTGTCGCTGTTCCTCGTCGGGCGTGATGGCGCCGAGAACGCGCTGATGAGGGCGACGCCCCTCTCCGCAAAGTCGTTCACCACCCGTAGGTGACGGGCGCGCCGACGAGCCGTGGTGTAGTCGTCCTCCCCGACCACTCGGCCGGATCGACGTTGAGGAAATCGTGGGCCGGCCCCGAGGGCGGTGACGAGGCCGACAGAGTTGGTCGTCGCAAACGACGCCAGGGAAACGCTGCTCCACTGCGTCGAGAGCGACGTCGGGCGCGGCGAGGCGGGTTCTTCTCCCCCAGCCCCTGCTGCATGGCGCTGACGATGGCCCGCTTTCTCCTCGACCACCGTCGCCTCGTCGAGAGGGAGAGGGCCAGCTCCTCGGAGACGTACCACATGTGGGCCGGGCCATCACCTTGCCCGATGCCCGCCTGATTCCTTTCGCGATAGGCGGCGAGGGCTTTGAGGAGGGCGAGGTCCGTTGCCGGGGCCGAGGTCGAGCAGTGGGCCCGGGCTCCACGGTTCCACGTACGTTGTGACGAAACGTCGTGAACCGGATCAGCTCCTCTTTCTGCTTGGGAGCCAAAAATCCTCGCGGAAGAGGGTGATCTTTTGAGGGAGTCACTTTGCCTCCCCGAGCAGGGGTAGGCC
>JACEEZ010003588.1:82504-105649 GCA_016584305.1 Chionoecetes opilio | reverse complement strand
CAGGGGTTTCCGGACGGGCATGTGTTTCTTCTTGCAGCGGGCCTGTCCAAGTACTGCATCAAAAGGGGGTTCCAGGGACCCCAGCCTCTCCCTGACAGCGGTCTACCAGTATGGCAGCCTCCTGTTGCTCCTGCCTTTTTTCCCTGAGTGGCAGGGTGAACGACTCCTCCGTCCCATCCTCAGAATCCGGGTGATCTTCAGCCTGGCCCAGGAACATCTGCTCCTGCAGCTCCAAGCGTCTGACCTTTTCATCTTTCTGCTTCTGCTCTTCAGTTAGCCTCCTCTTCCAACTGCTTTCTTTTTGGGCTGCGTTCACTTGTCTATGCGTCTCAATCTTGTTTTACCCCTGTCATCATCATTGCACTCTCCTCCCCAACTTTGATCCTCTGGTAGTACAGCCACTCCAGGTCTAAAGTGGGGCTTTGCTGGCCAGGGGGCGTCACCTGCACGGTGCTCTCGCGTGGCACAGCTGGGGTTGGAGCAGGGGGATTCCTGGTCCTTGCAGAGGAAGATCGTGTGAGGGCAGGCCGTTATGTCAAACAGCCTGTCCAAAATTCTTCTCCGCGAATTCCTTTACTGCTTTAGTTTGCTCTGTCTCTCACCACTTCCCACTAACCTTCTTCAAAAATATCTATCCTTCTGGTCACGGACCGATCAATAACAACCACTGGAGGTGCAAACTGGGCGTTTGATTTCTTCCACTGGGCAAGCACCAGGGGGGTCAGATCCTTCGCAATGTCTCTCATGGTACCCCCGCTTGTCAACACCCTCCCGGATGCCGCTGAGTTCTTGGAGAAGGATTCCCCTTTCATAAACGCCACGATACGTAGGCACCTCACTCTCAGCAAACTCAACTCAAACTCAAACAAAGCAAACTCACCGCCAACAAAGGCGGCCAGCTTGGATCCAGAGCTCTGTCTAGTTGCAGGCTTCGACCCATTTTGGTTTACAAGGAGAAGCCATCCTGAAAAAGACGATAAAGAATTGATGATAGGTGCAAATGAAGCCGTTACTTTAGCGGGGCAAAGGGCTATTTTTTGTATATAAATAAAAAAAGTCCATTCTTGCATAGCAAGAAGTGCTCAAACCAAAAAGTTAAAGTGGACAAACCACCCTTAAAATTCAATTTTGCATAAAAAAACCCTACCAAATCCAAATAATCTATATTTCCTTTTCATTGGACCTACGGCGTACCCTAATATATATATATTTATATATAATATATATATATATATATTATATATATATATAATATCATAATATATATAAAATAATATATTTTAATATAATATATATAATATAATATAATAATATATATATATATTATATTATATATTTTATAATATTTTAAAATATATATATTAATTTTTATATATATATTATATTATTATATATATATTATATATATATAATACCCTTGTGGGGAACGGACACTCGACCGCACTGCCCCCCCTTAATCCTCGAACCCTTTAAAAGGGTGGAACAACTAACCTTCCCCTTTTAAGGTTGGAAATTTTTTCTGGGGGGACCTTTAATTTTCCCCAAAATTCATTTTTGGGAACCTCAATGGGTCATGGTCTTCTACCATCTTAGGGGCACGGGTCCTGGTGTCGTAGTTTCTGAGGGCGCCCCGCCAATTGACCCATCACTCTGTTCCAAAGTTAAAGCTGCTGATTATCTAGAAAGCCCAATGAATTCCCCCGTTGTAAAATGCTACTTCAGTGCCCATTTTACACTGGCTGAACTGACCCCAAGGGACCCCTTAAAGCTGCTTGCATTGCTGGAAACCCCGGTGTTTAGTCCCAATAGTCCTACCCTCACTTCGGAGCCCATTTTTCCCTGATGAAAAAACCCCAGCCCCCACAAATTTTTCACGGCCACAAGTCCTTACCTCCCCCTCCTCTCCCCCTTAGACTCTTTTCTCCCAAGACTCCTCTCATCTAATGCCAAGGCATTTCCCATTAATGTAAACCTCTACCCCCTGTGGTTCCCCCCAATTAAATTTTGTGTCCTTGGACCCGGTGCTGGTAAACTGAACATACACTCTCTAGTCCTGCCTAAACTCCCCCCTTTTTGTTGTGACCCTTGATGATTTTTCGTCACTTAAAGAATCATTCCTTCACTGCAGTGTCTACGTGCCCCCAAGCTACTTTGAAGTAGAAAAGGCACGGGATGGTCCCACCTACAATTTCTACACAAACACTGCATCCGTTCCGGCGGGTTATCTCCTCTGATAGCCCAAGAAAGGTAAATACTTTATCTTAGTTATCCCAGTTATGCCGTCCCGTCTCCTACTTTTGGCTCACAAGATCCTTTGGGCTATCATGTCTCCCCTTAAGACCCTGTGAAATCTCTCAAGACTTTTACTCCAGGAATGTGCGCGGCATCGGGATTACTGTCTTTTTCTGCGACAAATGTTGCTTGTCAACTAAGAGAGGGGTACGCCCGTACCCCTTAAACCCGTTACCAGTCGCGCCATCCTCTGAAAACACGAAACCCTTTCAGTCGTTCCCAGTCGGGGGCCAACCTCTGATAAACTCCGTAGACTTCATTTTCCGTTGTAACGAGCTTACTTCTGAGCCCGGGAAGAAGAGAAAGTTCTCCTCCCCAAAGTGGGGTACTGACGATTCACTTAGCTTCTTTCTGTCTGAGGGCCCGTACCTAGTGTACGTACGTGTACTACGTAAAGCTCTGGGGAACCTGATGCTATGAACCCGATCTCACTTTAGTCAGTTACTCAGGTTGATGAGCACGACTTCCCCCTCACCACTCAGAGAGAATTCCAGATGTTTTAAACCCCTGTCCCATCCTTCTTTACTAGGATTACTGCTACTTCCCAGACTATACTTGGATTACTATTCAACCGGGAACTACTTGGATTACTAACTACCAGGACTACTACTGGGGATTACACACTACCAGGACTCTATTACTGCTTTTTTTTCTGGGACAGCCTGTCCCTTTTATTTCGTGGTTTTTTTTGTTGTTCACTAATGTTGGGTTTTTGTTTTTAGTTTATGTTTGCTTCTATTTGGGAAGGTAAATTTTTTTCCTTAAATTGACCAAACCCTCTAATTTCAGATCTACTGAATCTAATAAACCGATCACTCAGCCGCCATATTTTTTGTTTATTCCTGCACTACAGCCTTTACAATTTTTGTATTTTTTTTTTTCCCGGAACACTGCAGTTCCCTTCATCTCGCTTGTAGCAGTACTTTAGTGGGGCATGTGGGGGAAACAACCTGAATACTCCCCCCTCGTACAGTAAGGGTGATTCCCTTTTCACCTTCCCCAAAGGGGCGTGCTTGGGGGTTTGGCGCAGTTTTAAACCCCAAACACGCCGCTTTCGCGAACACCGAAGAGTACCCCCCTTAAACCCTGCCCCCCGGGTTAGGGGTCTCTACCCAATTTGATGATGGACCTCGCCGCCCACGAAAAGGGCGGGCTTAGCCTCGCCGCCCACATAGGCAGGCATTAGCCTCGCCGCCCACGTAAGGTGCTGTCCCCCCCCAAACAACCCCCCCCACTCCAAGCTGCTGATCTCTCCCGAAGGCCAACTAAAGATGTGGGCTTTCTTGAGTTGGCCCTTCGCTGCCCCGAAACCTTCAAGCCCCCCGCGTATGAAGGTTATTCTACGGTGTGGATTGCGCTGCATTCACCCTCGTCGGCTGCGTTTCGGGGGATTCTTGGGGTGACTTTACCCCTGCATCATTGCAGACGTTAATTGGGGGTGATTGTTATTTGGCGGCTAGCCATATTTTATTTAATCTTTTACGAAAATATTCGGGTAATCATCTCCTTGTTTTTACTTCCCCAACGTTTTTTTTTTTTTTTTTTTTTTTTTTTTTTTTTTTTTTTTTTTTTTTTTTTTTTTCATTTGTCCCTATAGGCCTGTAGGCGGGGCAAAGCCGTCTCTATGTAAAAGCCTGCGTCTGAGAGGCGAGATGGACTAACGCCCATTCAGATCGGCTCCACGACCACAAGTCATCAAAAATCGGGTTTTTTCCTCCCTTAATATTTTATCATAAAAAAGTAACTCTATCTGCGGAAATGTTTGTTCTAAAATATTATCAATTAAAAAAGTAAAACCACAAAAGAAATCCTTATGAGACCCCAAAGAAATTGCTGATTAAACTCTTCGCCATTTAATATTTTGCTCTAAAACATTTTACTGGAGAATTAAATGAAGCGGAATTTTAATTAGTTTTCCCATTGATGTATTTTATTTTCTGATTTAAATTAAAACCCATACAAAAATTGCGTGAACTAAATAAAAACATAAATCGGGAAAAATACCCGATTTCATGTTTTTTTTAGTTAGTTAACGCAAATTTTGAATGCTGCTAATTCATTTATCAGATAAAAAAATATAAGGAAAGCAAATTAAATTCCGCTTCTATTGATATTCTCCATGAAAAATTTTATAAAAAATATTAAATCGAAGATTTTTAAGTTCCTGCATTTTTCTTGCGATCTATAATGGCATTTTTTTAGTGTGTTTTACTTTTTTTTATTTATAATATTAAAGAACAACTTTTCCCGAAGATAACAGTAATTTTTTAACTGATAAACTATTTAGGTATAAACTTGTCTCTCGTGGCCTCGTACAGACTCCGTCCTGACGCCCCAAATCTCAGGCGCGGCTTTTACATACAGACGGCTTTGGCAGTGGTGACCCGGGCTCGGTAGGCTTTTGGGGGTTTACTTGGGGGTTTTCTGATGGTTGGTCCTCGCCCTTTGGGGCGCAGGAAAGTTCTTATAGTTCGCCTTGATTAGAGGCTCATGCCGCCCCCCTGTGTCCTCCGTGCACTGAAAATCGAAGTAATTGATGGGCAGTGCATGTGGGTTCTTGGCCACTCGACGGTGCAAAAGGTTTTGGTTTTTTTCTTCGGGGTCGAACTCGGGTCCCCGAGAACGCCAGTCGGAGACGCAAAACCCCTCACTACCCCTTTCCCCGGTTTGGTAATTTTAATTGAAAACCACTTGGGGGCCTTGACAAAACATTTTATTTCTGAGTTTAAGTGTATTTGTATTATCGCGTGGGGGGGAGGCCACCTAAGTTGACGTCACCAGCAATTTCCCGCCACGGCTGGAATGGGGCTGTTGTTTTCCCGCGCTTTTTACAAAGGCATTTTTTGGGGAAATAAGGGGGGAATTAATTATTTTTTTGGGGATTGGGAAATTTTGAATAAAACATTCAACCTTATTATGCAAAAAAAAAAGGGGTCTGGACGCATTTAAAATGAGTAAACAATATTTTATGGATTTGCTTGTTTTTTACCCTGTCCCTAGCTAATTTGGTATATTAATTTATTTTTTCGAAATTTTATGGCTAAAAAAACTTTTTTATTAGCCAGGAAAGATCGGGGACGTAAAAGGGGTTTAGTATACCGTAAACATATAAAAATAAAACCATTACGTACATATATATATTTTTCAATATATTGTTGATTTCCTGCGATATAATGATTTTTTTTTTTCTTTTTTTAATAAATTATTTTCTTTTAGTAGGATTATGTTTTGTATTTTAAATCTTTTTATTTTTTTTTTTCCCTCAATTTTTAGGCTTTTTCCTGAAAATATCTTTATCTTTTTTTAAAATGAGTTTTTTTTTTCATTAAAAGTCGGGGGTGTTTTTAGTCTTATTTCTCATATTTTAGACTTTTTTTGTAAATTTCATAAATTATCCATTTTTTAGTACTGGTTCCCTTTTCTTTTTGGTTTTTTTAAATATCACTGATTCCTTTCCTTTTGTTATAATATTTTCAATAAGTCAAGTTTTTAAGACTTATTAAAAATTTAGATCATCCTTTTTTAGACTTATTTATTATTTTCTAAACTTATTTTTTTCATGACTAGTTTTTAAACCCTTATTTTAAAAGCTCTTGTGTTGTCTTGTTAATTAATCTTATCCACTTTTTGAAATTTTTTGTTTTTCCCTTTGTTTTTATTATTATTATTATTTTTTTATTATCATTTTTTTATTATTATCATCATCATTATCGTTATTATGCTACATTATTATTTTTTTTGTTTTTTTAAAATTACTAATTATTATTATTTTTATTATTATTATTTGTTATTCTATAATCTAGATTTTTATCTATATTATTATTATTATTATTATTAACATTATCATCATTGCTATTATAAAAAAATAAATTTTTATTATTACATTTTAACGTAGGGAAATTTCATTCCAAAATTTCCCCTAATCACAATTTTTTGTTTCTTAGTATTGTTTGTTTCGGCAAAAAAAGCTCCACAATTTCTATAATATTCCTTGACCTCTGTTTTGTGGGGAAATGAGTTTCTTTCATCCCAAAAGGGTTACATAGCTTCTCTCTCTCTCTCTCTCCTTTTTCTCCTCTCTCTCCTTCCATCTTCTCTCTTTTCCTCTTCCTCTCTCTCTCTCCTTCCTCTCTCTCCTCCCTCTCTCTCTCCCTCCTCCTCTCTCTCTCTCCTCTCTCCTCTCTCTCTCTCTCTCTCTCCTCTCTCTCTCTCTCCTCTCTCTCTCTCACAAACACACCCACCCCACACCCACACACACACCACACACCCCCACCCACACACCCCCCACACACACACACACACCACACACACAACACCCACACCCCACACCCATACAAACACACACCCCCCCACACCCACACCCCCACCCACACACAAAACACACACACACCCCACATAAAAACCCACATACACACACACCACAACCAAAAATACACACCCGCAAAAACCCCAAACACACACACACACACCACACCACACAACACACACACACCACCACACACACACACACACACACACACACACACCCCCATACACACCACCACACATACACACACACACAACACACCACAACACATACCTCCACACACACAACACACAAAAACACATACACGCACACACACGCACATACACACACACCACACACACACACACACAACCACAACACACACAAACACAAACACCACAGAACACACACACACACACAGACACACATACACACACACACATACACACACCCACAACACACACACACAAAACCACACACATACACACACATTTACACACACACACACACACACACACAACATACACGCACCCCCACACCCACACACAACAAAGACACACACAAAACACCCCCGACACACAACACACACCACACACAAACACACACACACACCACACACACACACACACACAACAAAACACAACACACACACACACACACACACTAACACACACACAACACACACATATTAAAATACACCACACAACACACAACCCCCACAAAACACACAACCACACACACACCGCTTTTGTAAAATTTTTTCTCTTTTAATACTTTCTATCTCTCTTATTTTTTTTTTCTTTTTATTCTCTTATTCTTTCATTTCTTTCTTATTAAATTCTCTCTCTCTCTCTCTCTCTCTCTCTTCCCCCCTCTCTCTCTCTCCTCTCTCTCTCTCTCTCTCCTCTCTCCTCTCTCTCCTCTCCTCCTCTCTCTTCTCTCTCTCTCTTCTCCCCCCTCTCTCTCTCTTCTCTCTCTCTCTCCTCTCTGTCTCCCTCTCTCTCTCCCCTCTCTCTCTCCTCTCCTCCCTCTCTCTCTCTCTCTCCTCCCTCTCTCTCTCTTTCTCTCTCCTCTCTCCCCTCCTCTCTCCTCTCTCTCTTTTTCTCTCTCTCTCTCTCCCTCTCTCTCTCTCCTCTCTCTCTCTCTTCTCCCTCTCTCTTCTCTCTCCCCTCTTTCCCCCTCTCTCTCTCTCTCTCTCTCACACACACTTAGTAATAATGTTCTCTTTTTAATATTTCTTTTTTCTCTTTAAAAATGTCTCTTGTCTAACTTTTTCCCTTCCCTTTTCTTTCCGGGACTCAAAAGGGAAAAACTTTGTCCACACATTTCTGGCCTTTTACATAAATTTTCTTCGCCTTCTACTTGTTATTTTTTTCATCCATTTATTTGCTCTCCATCGCTGCAGAAAT
Organism: Chionoecetes opilio; assembly: GCA_016584305.1. Lineage (NCBI taxonomy): Eukaryota > Metazoa > Arthropoda > Malacostraca > Decapoda > Majidae > Chionoecetes > Chionoecetes opilio. Next base: position 97,663 of record JACEEZ010003588.1, on the reverse strand, counting down.
CACGTTTAAATAATTTCTGCTTGTTTTTTTCCATCTGTTTTTTTTTTGTTTTTTTTGCAGGTTTTTTTTTGCCTCGTTTGCATTTCCGGGTTTTGCACACACAAAAAAAAGCAAATAAAGTTATCTTGGAACGGTCATATTTTTTTTTTTTTTTTGTTGTGTGTGCGTGTGCGGTGCGTGTGCGTGTGGTGGCGTTGCGTGTGCTGTGCGTGTGCGTGTGAAAGTTTTTTTTTGAAATTTTTTTCTTGACCCGGGGTTTTTCTTTTTGTTCTTTTGTTTTTTTTTATCTTGTGTATTGTGCCGTTTGTTTTGTTAGCATACTGGATTTTTCTCTCTCTCTCTCTCTCCTCTCTCTTCCCCCCCCTTCCTTTTCCCCTTTTCCTCTCTCTTCTTCCCCTTTTCCTCTTCTCCTCCTTTTCCTCTCTCTCTCTCTCTCTCTCTCTCTCTTCTCTCCTCCTTCCCCTCCTTTCTCTTCTCTCTCTCTCTTCTCTTTTTCCCCCTCTCTCATCAAAAATCCTCTCCTGTTTTCCTGATTTCTTTGTTTTCACACGCACACACACCACACACACCACACACAAAAACACACACACACCCCACACCCACACACACACACACACACACACAACAACACACACAACACACACCACACACAACCACACACGGGACTCCGTGGCGTAGGGGAAAACACGCTCGGTTCACACCGAGAAGTCCCGGGGTTTGATCCCCGGGCGGACGGAAACAATGGTTTTTCCTTAAAAACCCGACCCCTGTCCACCACGTGAATGGGTACCGGGGGTTTTGCGGGGGGTTTTTGCCTGCTCTCCGGGTTTCTGGCCTCGGCCACACAAAACCTAAGGATGAATGAAAAATTGGTTATGGGGACGGGACCTACGAGCTTGGCCCGGCCCTGTAAAATACAAATAATGAATACATACCGCGCACACACAACGCACACACACACCACACCGCACACACATACACCACCACACACACACACACACACACACACCAACACACACACACACATACACACACACGCTCACACTTTGAAGGATTGAGTGTCGGGCCCCTGAATTTGAAGATAAAATAAAGCGTAACAAGTGACCTGACAAAAATTATAAATACAAAACAAAATGATAAAAGTCGTCAGTGAAAAATATAGAAACACGAAGCATGTCTAACCTCGTGGCGGCATTAATGAAACGAAAACACGCTCACACATGTTTGAAACTAAAGTATTCAAAATAAAAAAACTAAAAAACTAAATAACACTAATAAAAACTAATAATATTAAAGCACTAACTTTATTTCAAAACCTTCAAATACACACATTAGTTTTTTGAAATAAGCAAAATATGATTCTGTTTCCAAAGGGGTTAAATATCAATAAATTGATTTTTGCACTAGAAAAATTTTGATAAAAGGAAAAGGTTTTTTTTGTATGTAATATTCAAAAAACGATCAAATAAGGGGGCAGTCGTAACTATGCTCCAGATAGAAATTTCCGGCAGGGGGGGTTATGGGGAAAACCCAAAGGGGATATAAATTTTGGGGAATTTCATTGCCTCCCCCAGACAAAAACACGGGAAAGCTGGACAATACGAGGTTTGGGTGGAAAGGGACTTAGGTTTCAGAAACTGGCTATACGAAGGGAGGCAAAAACAAAAAAATTGTATACGAAGAAAGAATTGTATCACAAAAAAAAGAATTGTAAACCAGGGAAAAAAGATTGTATCACGGAAGAAAGAAATTTTATCACAGGAGGTTAAGTTAAATTTAAATTTGTTATTGTTAGAATACAAATATTGGGGGAGGAAAATTTATCACACACACACCCACCCACACACACACACACACACCACACACACACAACACACACACCTACCACATCACACATACACACAAACCCCCCCAAACCCCACACACAACCCCACCACCCCCAAAACAAAAATACACACACCCACACACACACACACACACACACACACACACCACACACACATACTACACCACACACACACACAATACTACCCCCAAAAAAAACACGAAAAGATTCGACGAAGATTATTTAAAGGAAAAAAATATTGTTTCATTATCTAACAAAAAAATTTAAAATTGAAAGGGAAAAAAAATCAACACACACACACCACACAAACACACACACCCACACACACAAACACACCACACACAACACAACAAACACAACACACATCACACCATAACATGAAATAGGGAAACCGTAAATTAAATTGACACCGACACTCAAAAGCAGGAAAAAAGTTGAAATAAAAAAAAAGTCTTTTATCTCACCAGAAATGTATCGAACAAATGAAAACTTTAATAACTGGGTTACCGAAATTTATAAATTAAAAATTTGAGGGGGCAGGGTCTTTTACACGGACGCGTCAAAGATAAAAAAAAAAAAGAGTTTTTTAATAAGAAAAATTGCAGATATTTAATTTTACATAAGAAAATTAGCACATACAAATTATGTAAAATTAAAAAAAATGGATAAGAGCGAAAAGTTTAATGGGCAAAAATCCTTCCTTCCTTTTCTTTCCCTCTTTCCTTCCTTCTTCTCTCCCCCCCTCCTTCCTTCCTTCCTTCCTTCCTTTCCCTTCCCCCCTTCCAAACGTCCAGTTTCCTACCATACCCAAGCAAAAAATTTTTCCCCCCCCCCCCTTTTCTTCCTTCTTTCCTTACTTCATCCTTCCTTCCTTTCCTCCTTCCTTTCTTCTTTCATTCTTTCCTTCCTTCATTCATTCTTTCCTTCCTTTCCTCCTTATTTCCGTCTTTCTTTCCTTCCATCCTTTCCTCCTTCCTTCTTTCCTTCCTTTCCTGTTTCCTTCCTTCCTTCCTTCCCTCCTTCTGCCATCCTTCCATCCCTCCATCCTTTCATCCTCTCTCCTCAACACACAACCAAACCAAGCCTTTTTCCCCTCTACATCTCTCCCTCCCCCCTTCCTCCTCCAATCCTTCCTGCCACACACACACACTCACTAACCCTCCTCGCGCCCCTCATACAGGACACACAGCACCTTCACCATCAGGAGGGGGAGAGGAAGGACTTTTTTTCTCTCCACTCCCCAATGGTCGTCTTCCCTCCTAGAAGCTGGACTTTGAGAAAAAACGTTGAATTTTTTTACAAATTTTGCTCTCTATGTTTCTTACCTGTGAGAATTTTAATATTTGGTTCCGATTCTGTTTTACTTGAGGATTTTTCCCCTTTTTTGTCTATGGTTGTCAAATCCGGATAGAGTTTTGGGGGAGAGGACAAAGGGGAAACGGTTGGGGAGAACAGGATAACATAGAATGATATGAAGATATGTTAACAAGGAGAATAGGATGTCCAAAGGTTAAGTAAAGTAATTAAGCATAAGCTATACACTTCTTTGCTCTAATACGACCACATTGTATCATCAATCTTCTTCCTAACATTCCAACGTCCGTTCGTCAGCCGAACCTACAAACATTTCCCCCCCGCCTTTTATTTATATTTGCGGTTGTGGAAACTTAACTTTAAACTTATTACTTTGCCTAAATAATTAGTTCCTTACTAGAAAATTTCCAAACTTACGATAACTACATTCTCTAATGCCTGGAATAAATGAATTCCGTACGTCCTAATTATTTAATTTTCCATCCATCTAATGCAAATAATTAATACTCAATCTTATAAATAAACAAAACATAACCAACAACAATATAAAACTTACTAATAGATTGCAGCCACCCTAGACTCAAATTTTATACGTAAAAATCAATAATTACAATTTTGCCTCTAAAGTACATACGCTTATTCCTCTAGAGAGACGTAAGATGGTAGTTTAGAATCCTTTTTTCTCATTTACCTCCTAATAAGAGTTCGGAAAACAACTGTAACTTTGTTTTTAAATAATTTGTTCTGATATGTGGCTTTAATAGGTATATTATTACTCCTTTTTGGGTACGTTTTCCGTAGCATTTTCCCTTTTTTGCTTCTTGTTTTATCGAAGTGATTTGGTAAAGACTATGTGAAAACAGGGAATGTTTAAAAGTGTATGAGAAATACCTTTGCTGTTGAGTTAAACTTTTTAAAGAAAAATATACACCGAAGAATTTTATTTTGTGCTATTGATAATTTACTTAAAAAAGAGTGCCATGTGCATGCCCATATAGGATATAGGAACACAATATATGAGGTGTGAATAACAAAGAGTATAGTAAATGCTGATCATTGCCTCTGTAGTTAGGTTATGGCGGACTCTGTATAGAATGCCAGTTATCTTAGAAAGTTTCAAACATGTTTGATCAATGTGATATTTCCAATTTAAGTTTTCATCAATCGTGACACCAAGAAATTGGTGCCTGGGGATGTGAGGGGAAAAGGGTGTCTAGGGAATCACTAAGGAAAAGAGAGGGGAGAGGTGAGAGAGGGGCAAAGAGGGTTGTGGAGGTAGAAGCGACCACCTTGTAACAGTGAAAGGTAAGACTGTGAGCAAAGTTTGGGAGGAGACTTTGCTGTCCCTAATGGTGTATGTGTGTGTGTGTGTGTGTGTGTGTGTGTGTATGTGTGTGTGTGCTATGTGTGTGTGTGTGTGTGTGTGTGTGTAGTCATCAATAGTCATGAACTAGTAGTAGATCATACCCTGTTTTTTCTCCTCTAGTCTTTTACCTTTTGCATTAATAGAATATCACACAACCTTTTTTTTTACCCAATTTTCCCCTCCCTAACTTTCGTGTGTATGCATTCATGTGTGTGTGTGTGTGTGTGTGTGTGTGTGTGTGTGTGTGTGTATGTGTGTGTGTGGGTGTGTGTGGGTGTAGAACCAGTCTGATGGTATGTAATTTGTTCCCTCTAATGGGTTTTTCCCCTCTGTGTATAATTAAATATCGCGTCTTTTTCTCTTTACTCGCCTTAATTTTCGTGTGTAATCCTTTTTGCGGAGTTTTTTTGTGTGTGCGTGTGTGTGATTTTTTCCCTATCAATTTGATTTCTTTCTGTGTATGATTAAGTATATATATATTTGGTTTCCTTTTTTAATAATTTTCTTTTTTAATCACTTTTTGTTTTGTATGTGGTATCATTTTTCATTAAAAAAATTTTTTGTGTATCTGTAACNTTCATCCCTTGATATAACATATTTGTTGTTAATGTTGTTAACAGTATCATTGATATCATGTAATCCTGCAGGGATACATACATTTTCCATATTGTTTTTAAATAACTGGCTATTAATATATTTCATATGAATAGGCTTAACAACACCCCCCTGACATGATTGCTGACTATGCAACACAGCATGATCACCAAGGTAACTAGCACGATTGTATAAGTCATCCAAATCCACACCTGCTACTGTTACAGACACAGAGATGGCAGCATGGCCAGAGGGCAAACCTTCATTATCGTGTATTACGAAACTATTCATCTTGCCTACTAACGATTGGCTTACGACACATGTATCCAACTCTGATGTCCACTCTGATCCCTTTCTATAGGTCTTTTTACTTACAAAGTGTCACTTCACACACACACACACACACACACACACACACACACACACACACACACACACACACTTACACCCACATCACACACACACACACACACACACACACACACACACACACACACACACACTCACACTCACACTCACACACACACACACACACACATACAATCACACACACATACAATCACAACACACACACACACACACACACACACACACACACACACACTCACACACACTCACACTCACACACACACACACACACACACACACACACACACATAAAATGAAATAGGAACCAGTAACCTTAATATGACACCAGACACTCAAAAGTCATGAAAATTTTTGAAATAGAAAAATAAAAGTCTTGGATCTCACTCAGAAATTTATCGTAACAAGTGAAAACTTTTAATAACTGAGGTTACCGAATTCATAATTAAAGCTTTGAGGTGACAGGATCATTTTACACGGACGCGTCAAAGATGAAAATGATAAAAAGAGTTGACAGTAAATGAAATTGCAGCTATTAGATTATACATACGAACATTAGCACATACGAAATTATCCATATTACAAGGATGGATAAGGGCGCGAGAAAGTTTAATCTGCAAAAAAATCCTTCCTTCCTTTTCTTCCCTCTTTCCTTCCTTCTTTCTCTCCCTCCCTCCTTCCTTCCTTCCCTCCTTCCAATCGTCCAGTTTCCTCACACAAACTCAAGCAAACATTTTTATCCCTCCCCCCTTTTTTCTTCCTTCTTTCCTTACTTCATCCTTCCTTCCTTTCCTCCTTCCTTTCTTCTTTCATTCTTTCCTTCCTTCCTTCGTTCTTTCCTTCCTTTCCTCCATATTTCCGTCTTTCTTTCCTTCCATCCTTTCCTCCATCCTTCCTTCCTTTCCTGTTTCCTTCCTTCCTTCCCTCCTTCCTGCCATCCTTCCATCCCTCCATCCTTTCATCCTCTCTCCTCACAACACAAACCAAGCCTTTTTCCCCTCTACATCCCTCCCTCCCCCCCTTCCTCCTCCAATCTTCATGCCACACACACACTCACTAACCCTCCTGCACCCCTCCTACAGGACACACAGCATCCTTCACCATCAAGGAGGGAGGACAGGAAGGACTTTTTTCTCTCCACTCCTCCAATGGCCGTCTTTCCCTCCTGAAGAAGCTGGACTTTGAGAATAAACAACAGGTTAGATTTTTTTTACCTTATTTTGTCTGTCTGTCTGTCTGTCTTTCCCTCGGGAGTTTTTTCCCCTGTTTTGTCTCTGTCTTTCCCTCGGTAGCATTTTTCCCCTATTTTGTCTCTCTGTGTTTCCTCCGGGAGTGATTTTGGGGTGAGAGGACATTAAAGGCGGGAAGCGGTCGGGAAGGGGAGACAAAGGGGGGATTAAAGAATGACTAAGGAAGGAGGATTTTAAGACATGGAGACTAGGGGAGTTTCCAAAGGGCAGGGATGTGAGGGGAAAAGAGGTGTCTAGGGAATCACTAAGGAAAAAGATGAGGGAGAGGGGAGAGGGGGCAAAAAGAGTCGTTGTTGGAGGTAGAAAGCGACCACCTGTGTAACAGTGAAAGGTATAAGACTGTGAGCAAGTTGGAAGGAAGGACTTGCTGCTCCCCTAATGGTGGTGTGTGCGTGTGTCGTTTTTGTGTGTATGATGTGTGTATGTGTGTGTGTTGTGTGTGTTTCGTGTATCATCAATAGTCATCAACTAGTAGTAGATCATACCCTGTTTTCCTCCCTCTAGTCATACCTTTTGCATTAATAAAATACACACAAGCTTTTTTTCTTACCCAATTTCCCTTCTTAAACTTTCGTGTGTATGGCATTCATGTGTGTGTTGGGCGTGTGGTGTGTGTGTGTGTGTCGTGTGTGTAGAACCAAGTCTGTATGGTATGTAATTTGTTCACTCTAATGGGTGTTTCCCCTCTGTGTAAAATTAAATTATCGCGTTTTTTTTTTTCTTTAGTAGCCTTAATTTTGTGGGTAATCCTTTTCGCGGGTTTTTTTTGTGTTGTGGCTCGTGTGTGATTTTTTCCCTATCAATTGATTTCTTTCTGGTATAATTAAGTATATATATATTTGTTTTCTTCTTTTTTTCAAAAGTTTCTTTTTAATCATTTTTGTTTTGTATTGGTTATCATTTTTTCTATTAAAATCAAAAATGTCCTGTGTAATGTGTATAATGTAACAAATCAACGTGCTTTTATTCTTTTTCTTTCTTGAAGCGGCTTTTCGTGTGTATACTATTTTTTTTTGTGTTGTTGTGTGTGTGGGGTGTGTGGGGTGTGGTTTTTCTGTGTCGGGTGTGTGTGGGTGTGGTGTGTGTGTGTGTGTGTGTGTGTGTGCGTGTGTGTGTGTGTGTGTCGTGTGTGGTGCGTGCGTGTGATTTTTCCCTTTTATTGTTTTCAAATCTGTTCTATAATGTAATATTACAACTACTCTTTTTGTCTTCTCTCTTTTCTTCTATAATAATTTTATGTGTAATCATTCTCTGTTCTATCTCCATTCCTTTGCATTTCTAATTATTCTTATATTCTCCATTTCTTCCTTTGTTTTTCTCTCTATACTTATATAGAGGATGATTTGTATTGTTTTTTACCCTCCTTGGCAGCACCGAGCTTGTGGGGGAGGCTCTGCGGGGCCCGTACGTGAGCAAGGGGCGTGGTGGTGGTGGCGGTGGCGGACGTGAACGAAGTACCGCCTGGTTTCCCGCGCGCCCTCCACCAGCACACAACGATCCAGAGGGAGGATGACAGCGGCCTTCCCAACGACTATACGTTAAGGTAAGGTACGTGTTCAATAAGCTATGTTCAAAAATTCGTAAAATCACAAACAAAAAAATAAATACTCACACAATTTTTTTTACAACAAGACATAAAAAGAACATAAGAACCAATAAGAAGAAGAATAAAAGTTATTACACATAAGAAAAAAACCAAAATGAAAGGGAAAAACTCGCACACGCACACACGCACACACACACACACACACACACCACACACACACCACACACACACACAACATTGGAGTATTTAGAGCTCATGTTATATGTAAATGTTATTGTCTCCCTTTTAATGTTTTTCTTATTTTGTGTATAAACTAAATATCACTGTTTCTATCTTCTAGTCACTTTAATTTGTCCTTTAAGTTTTGTTTGCGTAGTGTATGATTGAATATTTTTTTTTATTTTCACGGTCCGAAATTTCGTGTGGAATATATATATCATTATATATATATACAATATACTATATCTATATATAATATATATATATATATATATTTTTTTTTTTTTTTTTTTTTTTTTTTTTTTTGGTGTGTGTGTGTTCATTACTACCCCCGGTGAAGTCTAGAATATTATTATACGAGAGATAGCAGCTAGTAGATTGACACTCACTCGAGAAGCGTATAGTAGAGTAGGAGGACTATCTAACTGAGAATAAAACATTACTTAACTACTTCAGTTATGATAGCTCCTTAATATACGTGGTTAAAGGGATATAATGGAAGGGAGCAGGACAGATACAGACAGTGTTTTCAGGATTAGAACAAGAAAGTATACGGATTGAAACTGGAAAAAATAGTTCCTACGACTTGATATTTTCTACGAGATGCATATAAAGTACACCTTTCAAAACAAAAATTAGAGTAAAGATTAGTTAACGTTTATTTTTTTGCGTCTGTTCTTGATTTCCTATACATATAGCTGATCTCGAATAAGCAGGGCTTTTGTTAAATTTTTCCCCCCCTATGTTAATCCTCTACGATATAAAAATAAGATGAAACACTTCGTAAGGTTAGGTCAAAATAGATTACATTAGGTGCATTTGCTACAGTGTTAGGTCAGGTGAGTTTAGATAAGAGCATCATGTCAGTACTGCAGAAAAGGTCGTGAAAAAAATGTCATGAAAAAAACGTGCTTGTTAATTTGTTGTTTGACAAGAACTCGTATATTAAAAAGAGAGAGAGAGAGAGAGAGAGAGAGAGAGAGAGAGAGAGAGAGAGAGAGAGAGAGAGAGAGAGAGAGAGAGAGAGAGAGAGAGAGAGAGAGAGAGAGAGAGAGAGAGAGAGAGAGAGAGAGAGAGAGAGAGAGAGAGAGGAGACGAGAGAGAGGAGAGAGGAGAGAGCAACGAGAGTGACGATGAGAGTAGGATTGAGATGAGGAGGAAGAGATGAGAGAGAGAGAGAGAGAAGGAAAAAATACAAATTGCTGCAAATATATATTCATTTTATCAGTAACATGAAAAGGAAAGAAAATTACTCCTATATATCTCTATCTCTATTTATCTGTATTTTTTTGTTTGCTTTTAATACTTTCCCTCTCTCATTTCCCCCTCCATGAAAAAGAATGAAAATTAAACTCGCTAACCTATTTGATCCATCTATCTCCTATGTATAGTTTGTGCTTTTCACTTATAATACATTTCATTTTTGCCCCCACATGAAAAACGAAAAATTTTACCTGCTAATCTAATATACTATAGGAGTAGTCGTGTGTCTGTGTGTATGTGTGTGGGTGTGTGTCTGTTTGTCTGTTTTGGGTAGCCGAAACTGTAAATTCAATTTTGATGAGAGTAGGCTCAAAACATCGCAAATACATCGTAGGTGGTAAGCGGCTTGGTCCCATGTCGATTGAATACTTTTGAAGGGGGGTTTTGGGCTAAAAACACTTTTCAGAGATTAGATTACAGGAATGAACTCTGCGGTAACGTCTTGCCGTATTTCCTTAATTCCGTAGACTCATGGACTTACCGTTTGTGTGCGTGTGTGAGTGTGTGTGTTGGAATCACACGGAACGTGGTCTACCCCGAGGCACTTTGACCAGGGACCAACGACAGCAACAACACGATTGGAGTTTGCAATCACATGTTGTCTAATATATACTACTACTACAAACATCAATACATGGGTCCGAAGGGCCCACAAGCACTTGTCTATTTCTATCCATCTATCTCTTTTGTATGTTTTTGTTCCTTTTCGCTTATGATACTTTCTCCTCTGTCATTTTCCCCCTTTTCGTATAATACAAATCATTTTCCATCATGAAAAAAGAAAGAAAATTAAACTTGCTAAATACATTTTTATCTACGTATCTATCTATTCTACATTTCTATCTACGTATCTATCTATTGCATATATCTCTGCATTTTTCCCCTTTCGCTTGTAATACATTCCCTCCGTCACTTTTTCTCCCTCCTGCTTGCTGTTGATGGGTAAAGTTATAGCAATGAGGCGATGTGAGAGAAGAAATGAGCTGGACTTTGAACATTTGAGGCCCGAGTATACAGTATGGGTGTGGGTGTGGATATTTGGACTGACAGCGGGTGTGAGTGTGGGACCTGGGTGTGGGTGTAGGTGTGGGTGTAGGTGTGGGTGTGAAGTGTGTGAAAGTTTTAAAAGTTATTGAAATATACCATAGTTCACATAACTCTCTCTCTCTCTCTCTCTCTCTCTCTCTCTCTCTCTCTCTCTCTCTCTCTCTCTCTCTCTCTCTCTCTCTCTCTCTCTCTCTCTCTCTCTCTCTCTCTCTCTCTCTCTCTCTCTCTCTCTCTCTCTCTCTCTCTCTCTCTCTCTCTCTCTCTTTCTCTCTCTCTCTCTCTCTCTCTCCTCTCTCTCTCTCTCTCTCCTCTCTCCTCTCTCTCTCCTCTCTCTATCTATCTCTATCTATCTATCTCTATTCTTTTCTCTCTCTCTCTCTCTCTTCTCTCGCTATTCTCTCTCTCTTCTCTCTCTCTCTCTCTCTCTCTCTCTCTCTCTCTCTCTCTCTCTCTCTCTCTCTCTCTCTCTCTCTCTCTCTCTCTCTCTCTCTCTCTCTCTCTCTCTCTCTCTCTCTCTCTCTCTCTCTCTAGGGAATGCAAGAAGAATTTTGAGAATTTGAGAAGGTTTTTCACATACACTCTCTCTTTCTCTCTCTCTTTTTTATTTAAAATGTTATTACATATGGTATTAGTAGAGCTAAAGCGCTAGGTTTTACACTAGAACTATCTATAGCTACATATAATATAAAACAGACATTTTATATTTAATAATAATCTAGGCCATCAACCAGCTGTTCACACCCCGCTTGAAGTCTTGTAGCGAGGCGTGGTGGTGGAGGTCGGTTTGGTGAACTAACTGGTTCCACAGACGGCCGTAGCGGGGTAGAAAGGAACGTAGGTGGTGCTCTGTCCTGGAGAAGGGCACAGTCACTTGCTCCTGTCTGTGTGGGGCGACACGGGTGGAGTGAAGGGGCGGCGGAGGCCTGGGGAGCATGATGGCTGCCAGGTGGGGCGTGTGGAGATTCAGTGCCTTGTGCATGACACATAAACCTGCCACGTCTTTGCGCTCCTGGAGGGGTTGGAAGGAGTCAGGCGCGAGGTGGGGACGTTTGTCGTTAACCAGTCGCTGGGCTCTTCTCTGAACGCGGTATAGTGTGGCCAGGTAAGAGGGCGGACAGGAAGACCGTGCTAGGGGGGAGTATTCCATTAGGGGACGTACCTGTGCCTTGTACAGGACCTCAACTCCCTTGGCATCCAGAAGGTGGGATATGCGCCGGACACAGCTGAGTCTCCAGGCCGTGTTTTTAGCAACTCTCCTGGCATGACTGATGAAGGTCAGTCCCGCGTCAAACTCCACACCAAGGATGGAGATGGATCTCCGAAGCGGGAGTGATCTGCCCTCAAGCTGTATATCTGGTGCAGGTAGGTTGGCGATGTCTTGCCTGCGGGAGATAAGCAGTGTCTGAGTTTTGTCAGGGCCAGGCTGACCTGCCATCGACTACTCCAGGTGACGATGTTGTCCAATGCCAGGTTGATGCGGCACACCGTGTCCTGCCAGTCACGTCTGTCGCAGGTGAAGGCAAGGGTGCAGTCGTCAGCGCAGGCCTGGGCCTCAGGAATAAGCTGGAGATTGTCATTGGAGTAGACATTCCACAGAAGAGGCCCGAGTACGCTGCCCTGCGGGACGCTGGCGTGGATGGGTTTCTGGCTGGAGGTGTGGCCGTTGATCACCACCCGTAAGGTTCTGTCTTGGAGGTAGTCCTGGTAGTTCTGGATGAGCTGCAGCAGGCGCTGCGAACTCCTAGGCTCCTCAGCTTGGCAGCGAGACCTCGATGCCACTCCCTGTCAAAAGCTCCGGCGATGTCAAAAGCCACAACAAAGGTGTCCATTCCTCTATCCAGCGAGTGGTTCCAAGAAGCAGACTGAAGGAGGAGCAGGTCTGCAGCTGACCTTTCCTGCCTAAAACCAAATTGCTTGGATTTAAGGAGATGGTGGGCGTCCAAGAAGGTGTTGATCTTGGGGTGATGAGGGACTCCAGGATTTTCCCAACAGTGGTGAGGAAGGAAATTAGGTGGTATTTGTTTGGGTCCCGTTTGCTGTTTTTTTTGTGGATGGCCACCACTCTTGCTTCTTTCCATTGTGTGGGCCACTTGCACGAGGAAAGGATGTTGTTGAAGATGATGGTGAGTGGTGGAACAAGCTGGGCACATCCTTTTAGTAGGTGAGGGCTGATGTTGTCAGGCCCTAGCGCCTTCTTGGGATCTATTTACTGCAGCTGATTTTCTACATCCTTATTGTTGAATGCGAGACTCTCCAGAGAGGCCCTGGTGAGGGATGATATCTCTGGGGGCTCGCGTGAGGGTCTGGCACCGACATCTTTAAAGAAAAATGAGCTGGCAACAACTCAGCCTTGTCCTTGTCGCGGACAGCCACCGACCCGTTTGGTCTGGTGAGCGGCGGAATGGTGTTGTCAGCAAAGAGGCCTTGCTGCTGCTTCACTCCACACCACCACTCCTTACTGCTCACTGACTGGCCGTTATACTTGGCCTTTATGTCCTCTCTCCAGCGTTGTATGGCCTGCTTTTGGACCTGGCACATGGTCTTGTAGGCTTCTTTGTGCAGATGTTTGTTGAGTTGGGAGGAGTGGGACTTGTACCGCAACCAGACCCTGCTCTTGTTGTCAGCAGCTCTCCTACACTGAAAACCAAACCAGGGCTGATTATGGAGCTTGGATTTGTAGGTTTGGCTGGGTATATGGTTTTCAGGAGGGAAAGGAGGAGGTTGGTGAAGGTTTCCACTTGTGTGTTTACATCGCCGTGGAGAAGCTCCGTCCACATCTCTCTCTCTCTCTCTCTCTCTCTCTCTCTCTCTCTCTCTCTCTCTCTCTCTCTCTCTCCTCTCGTCTCTCTCTCTCTCTCTCTCTCTCTCTCTCTCTCTCTCTCTCTCTCTCTCTCTCTCTCTCTCTCTCTCTCTCTCTCTCTCTCTCTCTCTCTCTCTCTCTCTCTCTCTCTCTCTCTCTCTCTCTCTCTCTCTCATCCCACTAACACTCCTTCCTCCAATCTCCTTTTCATCTCCTTTCCTCTCATCATTTTCCTTCGCTTTTATTTTATTTTTTATCTCTTATCGCCTTTCTCTCTTTTCTGTTCATCATTGTCCTCTGTCAAAGCACCCATTTTCCTCCCTATCTCTCTTGTATCTTTTCCACACATTTTCCTCTTTGCTTCATTTATTATCTATTCTTTTATATATTTTTTTCACATTCGCGTCTTTCAATATACCATTTCATATCTCAGTGTGTCGTTAGTTATGTGTATCTTTCTGTCTGTCTGTCTGTGTGCCTCTCTGTCTGTATTCTTATCTCGCTCTTTGCTTATCTCGCTATCTTTCTGTCCGTTTATTTGTCTGTATTTCATTAATTTTTTGTCTGTTTTTCTGTCTGTCTGTTCTTATATATTTTTGTTTGTTTGTCTGTTTGTTTGTTTTTCAATATTTATCGCTGTCTGTTTGTGTGTCTTTCTGTCTGTTTTTCTTTATATCTATGTTTGCTTGTTTTTCTTTATTTCTCTCTCTGTTTGTCAATCTATTTTTCTATATTTATCTCTTTCTGTGTTTGTCTGTTTCGGATTTTCCTTATTTCTCTTTTGTGTGTCTTTCCGTCTGTTTTTTCTGCATATCTCTCTGTTGCTTGTTTTCTTTATTTCTCTCTCTGTTTGCTTTCAATTTTTCTATATTTCTCTCTTTATGTGTTTGTCTGTTTGTCTGTTTTTCTATATATGTCTGTCTGTGTGTTTGTCTGTTTTTTCTATATTTTGTGTATCTGTTATGTCTGTCTGACTATCTGTCTCAGTAACACACTCTCAACCCCCCTTCTCTCTCTCTCTCTCTCTCTCTCTCTCTCTCTCTCTCTCTCTCTCTCTCTCTCTCTCTCTCTCTCTCTCTCTCTCTCTCTCTCTCCTCTCACCCCCCCCCCCTCTCTCTTAACCCTTTCACGCACGAAAGTTTTATAAGTTTTTCCGTCCACTGCGACATCAGTCTGGGGCTCTCTAAGGGGCCCCGCGTAATGGCCTGACTCTGCAGCGAATGTTTTGGTTATGTTATCAATTTCAACCACGATTATTCTTTTTTCCTGGCATTATTATATATCGTTGGTTTCGCAAGAGATTATTCTGCCTTATGAAAGACAAAATAACAGAAATGCAAGTAAATAGCGGAGTTTAACGACTTAGAAAAAACTTGAGTAAAGAGAAATAAGAAATACTAGTTCACCACTTCGTAGCTCGATACTTCCTGGTCAACTTTTAATGGTTTATATGCCAATAAAAGCGGATTTTTATGAGGATAATCCAATGCGCTTTAACCATGTTAAAAATTAGGCTCAGTTGCTTACCCTCGACATAAAATGGGGCCC
>JACEEZ010003588.1:0-75000 GCA_016584305.1 Chionoecetes opilio | reverse complement strand
CCCTGGTTTTATTGCTTTTTAATTTGATAAAATATTTATTTACGCTAGACCAAGCTAGGGCCAGCCCTGAAAAGGGCTGTATTTGAACACAAACATAACCTGATTCTAATCCACCCTCCCAGGTGACTGAGTGTTCTCGGATGTGACACTGGTGGAGGATCAGATCATGTTTATGCTCGGCCATCCGAGAACACCCAATCACCATATGGTTGCCTTTTCCACCAGTTGACTACCTTTTAAAAGTTTTTGCCTTGACAACCAATGACATTACCATTTTCTTTTTAAATTGA
This sequence comes from Chionoecetes opilio, assembly GCA_016584305.1. Classification (NCBI taxonomy): domain Eukaryota; kingdom Metazoa; phylum Arthropoda; class Malacostraca; order Decapoda; family Majidae; genus Chionoecetes; species Chionoecetes opilio. The sequence goes on along the minus strand of JACEEZ010003588.1, from coordinate 74,710 downwards.
TTACCTTTACAACCGGCCTTTTCAGACCATAAACTTGACAACCAATGACAGTATCAATTTCTTTTTAAATTGATTGGCTTTACAACCAGCCTTTTCAGACCATTCTTCCAAGGTCACCTTTTCTTGTTCTACCTCCTTGAGGTCTTGTTTTCGCCTCCATTTCAACATGTCAGCCCTGAATATTGACTGGAACCTGTAGAAATTCTTGAGTGGATTGAACGCCAACTTTTCAATTGTTGTACACCTGCTTATTGCTGTGTATGTCAGACCGTTGGTGAATTTTCTGTCGTTAATATTGATTAATTCCTGTTGAAGACTCATACTTTGGCTTTTGTGGATGGAAGTTGCGTATGCCGGTATCACTGGCACCATTACCCTTTTACAATGTGTTTTACCGTGTGCGTTGAGGGCTTATATAGGCACGGAAAGAGAGAGAGCTGCGCAACTGCCTGTGCCGCCTAGGCACGGAAAGGGAGAGAGGGGGAGACAGCGCTCTGCGCAGCTGCCCGAGCCGCCTAGGCACGGAGAGAGAGAGCGAGAGAGAAAGAGAGAGAGAGAGAGCGCTGCGCAACTGCCTGAGCCGTCTGAGCCCTTGGAGCGTTCTAGAAGCGGCAGGCGGCCTGCATGCACAGGCTGCGCAATCGGAGAAGCGCTGTGCAGGTAACGTCATAGCACGTAAAACGATCAAATGACGTCATAGCGCGGACGCAGCAGTGGATGTTTCTTTGGCAGCCCGACCCAACCCAATATCTTGAGCCCGAAACCCGACCCGGCCCGAAAACTTCATGTCTTGATCCATGATCATCCATCCCTATGCATCATAAATCAATCATTGGGGGCATACGCCGGGGGGCGCGTCGCCTCGCCCACCCTACGACGCCACTCCCGGAGGTCACCACGCGCGAGCTCCCATGCAGGCTCCTTTCCCATACCAAGCAGCTCTCGACAAGAAACATGAACTTGCCCCAGCCACGAGCCTTGTGGGCGCCCCCTTGGCCTCCTCCACGCCGGATTGTCTCCTACAGATACAACCCGATGGGAAGGATCGGTTTCAGGGTAGCGTGCCACATGCCCATATAGCCGAGGTTGGCGCTGACGGACTATGCAGGTAATAGGCTCGATTCAGTCTCACGATGCAATCGCTGATTTGACACGTAATCATCCCAGCGATACCCCATGATTCTGCGAAGACACTTATTACCAAAGGCATTGATTCGTCTCTTCAAGTCACTATTTAGTGTCCATGTCTCACAACCATAGAGTAAGACAGGGATCACAAGCGACTTGAAGAACCGGATCTTTGTCCTCCTGCACAGGTACCGACAACGCCAAATACTCCCGCTGAGCGAGTCCATAACACCGTGGGCTATGCCAATCCGCCGTAAGACTTCTTGACGTGACCCGCCGTCATTATGGACTGCGCTACCAAGTATGTAAAACTTTCCAAGATCTCAATGTCCTCGCCACACGCATGAACAGACTGTACTGCTTCATCTAGTATGTCTCCAAATACCTAGACCTTGGTCTTGAGCCAGGAGACCTCAAGTCCCAAAGGCTTTGCCTCCTCGTGCAGCGCCTCGAGAGCCATCACCAGGACCTCCAGCGACTCAGCAAAGATTACTGCATCATCGGCAAAAACAAGATCAGTGATCTTGGTGTTGCCGACGGATGCTCCACAATCACTTTGATCTACAACCTTGTCCAATACCCAGTCCATACAAGCGTTGAAAAGTGATGGGGCAAAGACGCACCCTTGCCTCACTCCTGTATTCACAGGAAAGAAGCTGGATACACCTGCCCCACACTTCACAGCACTCTCAGTCCCAGAATACAGACCAGTTATCAAACCAATAGTCCTTGCAGGAATCCCTCGAAGTCGCAGAAGATCCCAGAGTGACTCACGATGCACTGAGTCAAACGCCTTCTTGAGATCAACATAGGCTGCAAGCATCCCCTGTCGAAACTCACGTCGGCGTTGAGTTTCGCCCTCCTGTCGAAACTCCCTATGCATAATCGCTAGGAAAGCGCAATAGACGTCCTTATAGCAACCTTGCTTTCCAGAAAGTTCCGTGACACTCTTGATCTTGGGAGAACAAGTTAAAACCAATAACACACGGAAGTGTAAATTTACAAATGGCCCCTTTAAACCTTGATATTTTTTGAAACTTATAGCGAGGATAATTTTGTATTTCATAAAAAATAAATTATTATTGTGAACCGAAGTTTATTAGACAAATTTAAAAAATTTTACGCAAATTTATCATTAAGGGTTTTTTCTACCCCCCCCAAAAATTTTGCCCACAGCCCCCCATTGTTTTTGACAGCATATTTGCATGTCAAATTTCAGCTCAATCCGAAAAATTTTTAGGAGTAGTTATTACTTTTGGCTCAGAAGGGTTTCCACCCCCCTTACGCGAATGGGTCTTATGAAAGGGTTTTACTACACACTACTACTATTTACTATACTATACTTTTTACTACACACTACTAAAATATACTACTACACTATACACTACTATATATTACACCATTTTTACTACACTACACTATACTACTATATCAAGTATAGGGTCCAGTTTGGGCCCCCTTTTTTTTGCCAGTTCTTGCGGCGGAAAACGGGGGGGTCCTTTCCACCCAATTAAATCAACGAAATTACTCTTAAAGGGTTGTTTTAAGCAAAAATTTGTACAAGACCCCATTGATTTTGACAGCACTACACAGTAAAATTCAGCTCAATCCGACAATATTTAGGAGTATTTATTCCTTTTTGGTTAAAATTGGGTTTCCACCCCCCTTAGCGAAGGGTCTTATGGTAAGTAGCAGTCGCTTTGCTCGTGCTAATAAATTTTTCCCACTTTTATATATACTATACTACTATACTATATACTCAGAAAGGTACAGTGTGGTTCAGGGTCGATATCAACGACGCCCCCGCCCAGTTTTTCGCAGGGGAATGGGATTTAAAGGCCCTAAAAATGTACTTTTGGCCCCCGTACCGCCTCTCTACCGGACGACCGTGACGTGGACCCTCACTAATTTTAGGGGAGTGTGTTGTTGTGTGTGTTTGTGTGTGGGGGGGGGGGGGGGGGGGTGTGTGTGCGAGTGGTGTGGAAGAAAGGAGTGGGGGATTTATTTTCCTTTTTGGTGGGGTTTCCCACTGTTTTTTCTTTTTCCTAACTCCTCTCTCTCTCTCCCCTCTCTCCTCTCTTCTCTCCCCTCTCTCTCTCTCTCTTCTCTCCTCTCTCCTCTCTCCTTCTCCTCTCTCTCTCTTTTCTCCTCTCTCTCTCTTTCTTCTCTTTCTCTTTCTCTCCCTCTCTTTCTTCTTTTTTCCTTTTTCCTTTTTCTAAATTTACTCCTATTCCCTATTTTTTTCTCTCACCCCCCCTCTCTCTCTCTTCTCTTCTCTTCTTTTCTTCTCTCTCTCTCTCTCCTCTTTTCCTCTCTCTCCCCTTTTCTCTTCCCCCAGGGGGTTTCCCGGAGAGGGGCCGGGGGTGGGGAGTTCGAGGTGGGGCGGCGGGGGGGGAGGGGGGGCGGGGGGTCTCCGAAGGCGCTGGTTCCCCTGGACACGAAAACCCCCGACCACCGGGGGGAGTTCTTCTCAGGGGAGGTGATATAAGGGGGGTGAGGGGACTAAATGACTGACGATTGATGATAAATGGTGATGGGGGATAAAAATTTGTGGAATGTTTTGTGGTGAGGAAGACCAAATTAGACTGATGACTGAGACTTATTTGGGGGATTATTTATGGTGTTTGGTTTTTAGGGTTGTGATGTCGACTGATGATGACTGTGGATGACTGACTGACTGAGTTTTTATGTTTTAGGTGGTGAATGAGGGTTGTGACGACTTTCTGAGGCCTTCTGGAGACCGTGAAGACGATTTATTGATGATTTACGAAGGTGACTGAAAATTGTATTTACCCTTTAGGACAAACTTTTTCCAAAACAGTATTGTTATTTTTATTATTATTTTTATTTTTATTATTTTTATTTCATTAAATATAATTATTTTTAATAATATTTATTATTATTGCATTTTCAGGTTATTTTATTTTTAAAATTTATATCATATTCTCAATTCCATCGTCATCATCATATCTCATATCAGGCCCAAAAAGTCCGAGGAAGAAAAAAACTAAATCTTTTCTTGTAAAAATTTTTGGGAGAAAAAAAAAAAAGTAACGGAGGAAAATTGAGGGGAAATAAAAGAGCTTCAAATGAACTTTTAAAAACTTTCGAGGCTTCGTGATACTCCGGGTTTGAAGGAAATTTTTGAAAGGTGAAAGAGAAAGATAAAAAAAGATAAGAAATTAGTAGAGAAACAATAACATTGAGTGGAGGAAACATGGAAAGACTAAAGGAAAGAACTAGGTATACAATTATTAAAATGAGAAAAAAAAATGTTAATTGAATTTATTTTATTCATCGGCATATTTGATGAGAAAAAATAATAACAGCTATAATTATAATGATGATAATAGTAAAGTAATGTAGATACCATATTTAAAATCAGATAAATAACCAAAATACAAATATTATAAAAATCTTTGGTATCATACGTAAGCCATAAGAAAATAATAACAGATATAATTATAATGATGATAATAGTAATGATAATATAGATACCCAAATTTAAAATCAGAAAAAAAAAAAAAAAAAAAAAACCCAAAAATGATTAATTTTTCGGTCTTTACATACTCCCGGGTAAATGAAGTCTCAGGAAGCTTCTTTTAAGTTTTATTTTTACGGGGGAAAAAAAGGAGGGGGGAGCGTGGGGCCTCGCGTTCCTCCATCCCAGCTGCTACGACAGGGAGCGAGCATATTGTCGCTGCCAGAGTAGAGTTTACATTGTCGTATGTTTAAATGTAATCCCACGGACATGATAACATGGAATATTTCCCTATCTACACTACACTAATCCTACTTTTTTTTTTCGGCCTAAGCGCCCGTAGGAGTGATGACCCCGGGCTCGGACGGGAGGGTTGAAGGTTCACTTGAGGGCCCATGGTTGGACCCGCCCCTGGTGCGAGGCAGGATTTTATAGTGAGCCTGTGATAGGGCTCATGCCCCCCCCCCTGGTCCTCGAGCATCCCCAATCCAAGGTAGAGTTGCTGGGCCGGGCATGTGGGTGTTCTTAGGCCACTCGACGGTGCAGAAAGGTTTTGGTTTTCTTCGAGGATCGAACTCGGGTCACCGAGAACGCCAGTCGGAGACGCTAACCACTCCGCTACCGCCTCCCCAAAAGGAGGTATGACCTGACGTCCAATGACCTGACGTCCGTCAAGTTAGCTGGGGTGGGAAAGTCCCTGATTGCGCTGACTTTCTCTTGATCAGCCGCGATGCCATCTTCTGAGAGCTTGAAACCACAGAAGTCTATTTGAGGTGCGGCGACCACAAATTTGTGTCTGTTGAGGGTGATCCCGAATTTGCGACACCTGGTAAGTACTTCATGGATATGGTAGAGATGTGTACTGTAGTCCACATCATACAGCAGTATGTCATCGACCACTTTCACAAAATTCTTTATGCCTTGCAGGGCCCTATCACCACGCAAGCAGAATGAATCGCCAGTGGCTGCGAAGCCCATCGGTCCTTTGCAATACTGGAAAACCCTCCATATGCGTAATGAAGGTGGTTTAAGTGTGGTCCTCCTCAGCTACCTCAATCTGCCAGTAACCGCAGAGAGCATCCACCGTGGTGAGATACGAGCCTGCGGGTCCACACTACGAATAGCAGTAAAGGGTGTAGGTGAAGGGTGGGTGGGCGGGGGCACCTGCTTGTTCGCTTGGACAAGTCTGTTGTGATGCGTATTCCACCATCAGGCTTGGCGACGGCGAATAGCGGATGGGCAACCAATCGAGGGATTCGTCAACCAGTGGCTTGATAATTCCTCTGGGCTACCACAGAGTCAAGCTCCTTCTTGACTTGGTTCCTTGAAGCCAGGGGAATTTGACGAGGAGTGTAGAGGCGGAAATGTACTGCAACCATCTTAAGATAAATCCCATGGGAGGACCCACCATAGGTTAAGTGGTGTAGGATCCTGGAGCAGCTATGCTACCAGAACGTCCTAAAACTCTCCAGAAGTAGGCCTTGGGCCTGTGAAGGTGACATGGTAGTTGAAAAGCGGAGCTCTGTGCCACCTGTTCACATGCTTTACTTCTAAAGATGGCTTCTGGAAGTCTGGAGATATGATGGCCAACTCCTTGACAGTGGGGGGCCCATATGAGAGAAGCTGGAGTCGGGATGCCCTCATAAACGCGAATCCAGGCAGAGCAGGACCGCTCGTTAAAGTGAGAGTAGCCGAGAATGTACGAGAGCAGGAGCATTTCGGAACCATCAGCCATCGATGTTGTAGTCGGCGAAAGGGGCCGTAGGCCACTGCGGGGAATACCCAGCTCTCTAGGTGTGCGGGCCCAATCACCGAGATGTCAGCCTGTGTCAGGCATTATCAGCATGCTGAAGTGACATCTCAATGCGTGATGATACACTTGGATGTTTGGGGCATCTTGGAGTTGGAGCAAGAAGGAAAACCCATGCGACGACACTGTTGTGTCTTGCGTTCCCGAGGTTGGAAAGAGGTAGGGGCAGCACCATTAATACCTGAGGTTCCCACGTGTGGAGTACGTGCGTCGGTCCTTTTGCTGTTCTTTGCAACAGAGTCTAATGGCAAAGCGAAAGACAAAAGGCGACATTGAGCCTTGTTAGCAGGGCACTGTGCTGTGCGTAAAAAGTGACCTCGATGCCGCAGCTATGACAGTGCTCGAGAGCGGGCACTGTGCTGTACCGTGCTGTTTCGCCACAGCACTGGCAAACATATGCAGGCTTCGGATTAATGAAGAATGAGGGACCGTCTTGGCGCGTCCCGTCTGTTTCTGGCCTCTGATACCGATGACACGGCTCGCCACCTGTTCAGGGGGGCGCGAATGACAGAGGTTGCCCACACCTGGCGGCCTGTAATGAGCGGCAGGCTGTGACGACGTCCTGAAGAGAGCAAGTTCTCCAGCGAGATGATGAGCTGGACCAGCTCTTCATCCTTTACGCCCATCAGGATTCACCGTCTTGATTGGTTCCTGGTAGGACAGATGATTGCCGGGGTAGACGGGTGTAAACTTCCTCCGCGACGCGGCGCAGGCGGACGTAGAACTCGTTTAAACGGGCACGTCCAACTGCTTGCAGCTGAACAACTCTCTCTGCGTATGATCTCGTTACGTAGCCCCTTGATATGTAACTGGAGAGCATCGGAATACCTCTTCGACGGACTGTCTGTAGGTGGTATCTGTAAATATGCTCCAAAGTATGCTGTGTTTCCCGGGAGAGGGCACATACGTAGCTGGTGAGTTTATTGGGCTGGGGTAGCTAGACAAATCCACACGTGCATAAATCGTGCCAGCGGACGTCTCCATTCCCTGAATATATGGAACGTATCGTCAGGTTGAGTGGTGGTGGGTCTGCGTAGTGGCTTTCGTGGTGGCGGATGTGTGTGGAGAGCAGCGCGTTTAGCACTCGTCGTGCTGTAGGTGCGAGCGGGACCTGAGTGCCAGATGGAGATTAAACGCCTCGCATTTGCATTGTCTCGGTCTCGGCGTAGGAGATCGTCGTGTCTCCTAGCTTCTTTCTCGTCGTCTCTTTTCTCTTCCCTACGTCTCGTATCTTCCATCCATTTGAGTAGGCACAGGATGTCTGGACCCTGTGGTGGAGAAGGAGACCTTCGTTCCGCACCTCCAGGTGAAACTGGTGGCGGTGAAGTCGGTGGCGGGGAGTCGGGAGATAAATCATCGAGTGAAGGTGTGTCGGAGTCATGGTTCCTAGATGTGGCCCGTGTGTCAATGGTGGCGTAGATTGAACTAGACGAAGTCTACACTGATAAGAATTGTCAGTCGCTGGCGTCTTGTAGGCAGAATTATGTAAAATAGCATTTACCAGACAGTTCACGGGAGATACGTGATGCGTGCGTGTGTGTGGTAGACGGGGAGAGGCTAGGCGGGTAGCTGGACTCGCGTCGCGGCGTCACCTCACTCAGTCACCCGCGAGACATAGATGAGGGAGGGTGTACTGCCTCGCTCTCTGCACCGCGCCAAAAATGGCCAGGAGGTGCCCTTAGAATGCCAGTTTGAGACACAAAATGGCACTAGCACTTCACTGAACACAGAGGAGTGCACTGTACTAATCACAACACACGCACAAGTCCGCTGTATCTGCACAATATACGCACCCGGACACTATCACCACTGTACCTCCTTCGTGACGCCACAAAATCGCGTAGACGCTGAAGCTTGCTGTGTTCTGTGTATATCCTTGTAGAAGCCGTATCACTGCGCAATGTTCCGTGTCTTTCACATACTCCAGGGATAAATGAAAGTCCTTAGGAAGCTTCTTGTAAGTTCTTATTCTTCTACTGAGGAATACAGGAGGGGACAGCGTGGGAGGCCTCAGCGTGTCTCCGATCCTACGGCTGCTACGTGAACTATGGCAGCGAGCTATATTGTCCGCTGCCAGGCGTAGAGTCTAAATTGTCGTTACGCTATAAGATGTAATCCGAGGACATGAAAACCGGGAATATTTCCCTATCCTACAATTCTTAAGTAAGTAAGTAAACAATACCAGTAAACAATTATTTATATTAAGTAAGTAAGTAAGTAATTACATAAAATATTTATTGGACCATAAAATGGTGCAATAAAAAAATAAAACAAGTAAAAATAGCAAACAGCTCAAACGAAGCAAAAAACAATCATAATATTTAAGCATTTCAATCATGTATACAAAAATCAAATCTTTGGTATCGTACGCAAGCCATTCTAAGCCTTCGTACTCTCGTGTGTATATTGACGTGCTGCAAAGCGTGGTATGATCAATGTATGCCTTCAGAGTAATGGTTTTGAAGCGCGGACGGGAATGCATGTACATCAGAGATTTATAGTTGGGGAGAAAATGATACATCGGGACTGCAACAAAAGCGATGCTGAAATAAGGTTAGAATGTATTAATAGCGTTATAGCCGACATAAACCATGCATATTATATCGATAACGTTTATATTACTAGCAAAGAACAGCCATTGCCTCTCCCCCAAAAAATATTTGATAAAAAAGCCAACCCACCCAAAAAAAATATAAAAGCCCCCCACAAAAATTAAAATTATAAAAAAGCCTTCCCCAAAAAATGAAATAGATCCTCACCAAAAAAAAAATGACAATAGATACACAGGAATTTGTTTTTGATAGTGTTTGATAGTGTTATAATGTTAGTCAAGCATTTTTCTTCTATTTTCCCTTTTTTCTCAACCGTGAAAGAATAACAAATTCGAATAGGAGTGTATTTTGTTTGTGTTAAATCGAGTGCTTTGTTGTTACACTTTGTCGAAAATATAGACTTTGGTAGCGAGTAATATATCATTTAATTTTATTTTATTTATTTTGTAGCAGTAGGAGGATAATTTTAATGGTGGTCTAAGTAGTAGTAGTAGTAGTAGTAGTAGTACTAGTAGTAATACTTAGTAGTAGTTAGTAGTAGTAGTAGTAGTAGTAGTAGTAGTAGTAGTGTAGTAGTAGTAACAGTAGTAATAGTAGTAGTAGTAGTAGTAGTAGTACTAGCAGTAGTAGTAGTAGTAGTTGTAGTAGTAGTAGTAGTAGTAGTAGTAGTAGTAGTATTTGTATTGATAATAGTGGTAGTAGTAGTAGTTGTAGTAGTAGTAATATTAGTAATAGTAGTAGTAGTAGTATAAGGAGAAGGTGGAGTCTGGTAGTGGTAATAGTAATATAAGTAGCAGTAGTAGCAGTAAGAGTAGTAGTAGTAGTAGTAGTAATATATCGTTTTCTTGTTTTATCTGTACATAACTCAAAGTGATTCTCTGTCGTATTATTTATCATTGAAAATTTCAGTCTCAGTAGATGCCTTTATCCCAATGAGAGTTTTCTAATTTTTTTTAATACATAGAAAATGGAATATAGGTGGAATGGGTTTTCATCTGTTGTAGCAGTGGTGGCAGTAGTAGTGGTAGTAGTAGTGGTAGTAGTAGTAAAAGTGGTAATAGGAGAATGATGATTCTAGTAGTAATAGTAGTAGTAATAGTAGTGTTTTTAGTGGGAGAAAGGAAGATTCTAGTGGTAATAGTGGTAGCAGTAGGATGATGATTTTAATGGTAGTAATAGTAGCAATAGTAGTAGTAGGATAAGTTAGAGTCTGGTAGTGGTAGTAGTAATAATAGCAGTAGTAGTGGTAATAAAAAGAGTAGTAGTAGGAGGAAAATTCTAGTGGTGGTAGTAGTAGCAGTATTGGTCGTAGTAATAGTAGTAGTGGTAGTAGCAGCAGCCGTTCCTAACCCTAACCCACCCCCACCAGCGGCCACACTTGCCAATACCTGAGACACACACGGTCACAGATACGGTGAACCATATCTGTGGGCCACTCTGCCAACACCACTTTACTCTACTCCATTATCCGAAGCGGCGCCCGGAATATTATGCCGCAGAACCAAACTATCCCCCACAAAATGTCACAACCATAATCCTTCTTCCTGAGTTCTGAAAAAAGTATAAGCACACAGAAGAAAATTTGTATAAACATTACGACTAGATTATTATTTTTTTATGGCGAAATATTATGCTTAAAAACGAAGCTGTCTTTCACAAATTGTCATAACTATAATTCTTCTTCTTCTTGAATTCAGAAAAAAAGATAAACACAAGGAAGAAAATGTGTATATTCATTGCAACCTAAGCTAAACACAAATGTTTTTATTTTTTGTAACATCACAAGAACTTCAAATACTATTTATGAGGTATTTTATTTCTGAATACATTTACGCCTTCATTATTATGTAGCATTTCTCGCCATGCAACTGTTATACCAATAAATTGAGTAACTAGAGATGGTGAGGCGATATTACTAAACTCAAAATTTATCTCGTTACCATCAAAACCTATACTATTATCTTTATTATTATAGTATTAGTATTAGTATTAGTATTAGTATTAGTATTATATTATTATTATTATTATTATTATTATTATTTCTATTTTCCATTTATTGGTTGAAGTTTGCAGTGTTTCTAAGCCTCTGTTCTTGCCTTGATAGACGTAATCTGAATAATTACTTGCCATTACCTGATCCTGGAAGAAACTGCAGAGAGAGAGAGAGAGAGAGAGAGAGAGAGTAGAGGTGGTGGAGAAAATAGTAGTGGATGTAGTGGAGAGGAGGAGGAAGAAGAGGTAGAGGAGGAAGAGGAGGAAGAGGAGGCACACCTGGAAATAAATGAAGAGGTAATGGATCTGTATAATGGAGAGAGGAGGTGGAGAGAGAGAGAGAGAGAGAGAGAGAGAGAGAGAGAGAGAGAGAGAGAGAGAGAGAGAGAGAGAGAGAGAGAGAGAGAGAGAGAGAGAGAGAGAGAGAGAGAGAATCGTTGGAGGCTTTCTTAAAGTAGGAAGCATCGGGAAAGAAAATGAATCACCTGTTAGGTTTTGTTAAGTCTTCAGCATCTTAATGAATTTTTTTTCTTCATATGATTTAGTCTATTCTTATTCTTGACAACAACGTAATTATTCAAGACTTTTCACTTATTTTTCATCAACCCACTCTTTCTCCCAAACGCACTCGCCCTAACACACCCTAAACACACTTTTCACTCCAAACGCACCTCCCCAAACACACTCTTTCACTCATAACGCACCCTTACCCTAACGCACTATACATAACACACTGCACACAACCCCTTCCCTGACCCCCATCCTTTAGGGGTCTAGTCTCCACAAAACGCACCCTTACCCTAAACACACATAAACACACCTTTACCCTAATCGCACTTACTAACGCTCTCCTCTCACTTCATCCCCTTTCACTGATCCAATTTTAGGTTCTATCTCCCAAATCCACCCTGACCATCCTAAAGAAACTCTTCCTCCCTCCAAACGCACCCTTACCTTAACGCACTTACTAACGCACTCTCACATTAATCCCCTTCCTGATCCATCCTTCAGGGGTCAGAGCGTGGCACGAGGAGGCGCGACACGTGGACACAACGTGGGTCAGTGTACAGGTTCTGGACGTGAATGACAACACGCCCGTCCTGACCCACGCCCACGCCGCCCGCACCCTGGCTGAGGACACGCCCCTCGGCACCCACCTGGCCTCCTTCCCCGCCCGTGATGCTGATGCGGTGAGAGAGAGAGAGAGAGAGAGAGAGAGAGAGAGAGAGAGAGAGAGAGAGAGAGAGAGAGAGAGAGAGAGAGAGAGAGAGAGAGAGAGAGACTCAATTATCACTCACCTCACTCAAATCCACTCAATTTCTATTCACCACAACAAAATACAACATACAAAACAACATACAGCTGGAATCTAAGCGAGCTTTTCGTTACTTCTTTTTTTTTGCCTTTGGTCAGTTCCTTTGTGATGTATACAAAACAATTGCAACATACATAATACAACACACAAGCTCCTTCCTTACATACACAACACAATTAATACAAAACAACATTCACAATACACAATACAACATATTACATACACAAAACAACATACAACATACACAATACAACATACAACATAATAATAATACAACACAACCTCCCTTCTTCAGGGCGGGAACAGCAGCGTGAGGTACGTGGTGTCCCCCGAGAGTGATCCGAAGGGCAGGTTCGGCGTGGACGAGGCGGGGGCGGTGGTGCTGGCGGGGGCGTTAGACCGAGAGACCGCCCGCGCCCATACCGTGTTGGTGTGGGCGGTGGATGACGGCACGCCCACCAGGACAGCCACGGCCACTCTTACTGTGAGGAGAGAGAGAGAGAGAGAGAGAGAGAGAGAGAGAGAGAGAGAGAGAGAGAGAGAGACTGTGATTCCTTGATATACTTTTCTGTATTCATATCATCATCAAACAAGACTGAAAACTATCTTTAGAAATATCATAACCTACTGAACTATTCTCGCTCTCCACACACACACACACACTCACACATCCTACAAACAAACATCCATCCTCTACCCCCTACTCCTTTCCCCAAACACACACACCCATCCTCTACCCCCTACTCCTTTCCCCAAACACACACACCTTACCCTACCCCCCTCCCCCTTACTTACCCCTCCCACACACACACACACACACACACACACACAACACACACACACACAGGTGAACGTGACAGATGTGAACGACAACCCGCCGTTCCTCCGTGAGCCGCAGGAGGTACAGGTAGAGGAGAACGCGGAACCCCAGGTGGTGGCGCGCGTCAAGCTGGGGGACAGGGACAGCTGGGGGAAAGGTCACGGCCCCCCCTTCACCCTAGCCCTGGACCCTCGCGCCCCCCCACACGTAGCGGCGGTCATTAAGGTTTCTCTAGATCCAAGTGAGTTCAAGGGTACATAAGTAAGAAAAGATAATAAGTGAGTAAGTGTGGACAGGTTTAGAAAATACCTCCCTCGCGCTGGTCTGTTTTCTTTATTGTCCAAGCGAGCGAAGCGAGCTTGGACACCTATTTCAGCCGAAATCAGGTGTCATATTAGGCTTGTAAAATGTTTCCACGAATTCTTCTTCTTCTTCTTCTTGTGACTTTTGTAGGCAAGAAAATACGGGCGCAAAGGAAAAAATTTGGCGCAGAAAGTTATATTTCGTCTCTTAACTCATTGCCCAAGCGAGCGAAGCGATCTTTTAGCATTTATGCTAAAATTCGTAATATTTTGTGCCTGGCGACATTAGTGCAGTGGCGAAAGTAGTGCATTAGTGCAGTGGAAATAAAATGTGTGCGTAGCCTTCACAACAACAGTGTCTGAGCCGAGGAGGCAGGCCGCTTGTGTTAGGCCTCATATAACCACTATAACTCGTGTTTCTAATGCCGTTATAGGTGTTATTTAGGGTTAGCGTGGTGTTATCATACGAGTAGGGTGTGTGTGAGGTGTTAAATATGCCATTTCACAGCCGTGGGTACAGAGAAGGAGGAAGAAAATGTAAGTATAAACCCGTGTTATTGTCCAAGCGAGCGAAGGGAGCTTCAACATTTCGCATATAACAATTATGACCACATACCACCACCCCACCAACCACCACCACACCACCACACCACCACCACTACCACCCACACCACCACCCCCACCACCACCACCACATCACACCACCACCACCACCACCACCACTACCACCACCCACCACCATCACCACCACCACCACCACCACCCACCACCATCACCATCACCACACACCATCACCATCACCATCACCACCACCACCACCAACCACCACACCACACACCACCAGTCACCATCACCACCACCATACACCACACCCCACCACACATCACCTTACCACCACCACACCCCACCATCCACCCATCCACCACCTACCATCACCATCACCATCCCACCACCACCACCACCACACACCACCACACCACCATACCACACCACCATCACCACCACCACCACCCACCACCCCCACCACCACCACCACACCACCACCACACCACACACACCCACCATCACCACCATCACCACAACCACCACCATCACCACAACAACCACCATCACCACCACTATCACCACCACCACCACCGCCATCACCACACCATTTTTTTTAGAACTTTTTTTTAGAACTTTTTTCAAGAACAATTTAGCACTTTTCATTTCTTTGTAAAAAGTAAAGAAAATCAAAGAAGGGGATGGTGAAGGTTAGGTTGGGTTAGGTCAGGTTGTAATAGAAGTATTTTAAGGTGAGGGTATTTAAAAAGTTGACTTTAGCCTGTGCGAGCTTGGACACGTTCCACATCTTTAGTGTGGACGTCTATTTCCTAGTTTTTATTTTTCGAGATCACGATGTTTGCTCACGAAAGTGTGTTTGTAATTGTTCAGATATATTGAAAATGTGTGTTTGTAATTAATTGTTCAATGTAATTTGTTCAGAGATACATTTTTGGTTGTAATACTATCTTTATTGGTGGTTGTGTTTGGTGTGATGTAGTGGTTGTAGTAGTAGTAGCTGTACAAGTAGTTGAAGTACTATAAAAAAACAATAGTTGAAAATTAAAAATTGTTTAGTGTGGCCTAGTGGTAGTAGTACTGTAGTAGAAAGAGGAGGAGGAGGAGTTTTCTACCCATCTACTTTTGTGTCTGTCTGTCTACCTCACAACTCAAAAATCAAGAAAACATGAAAAGCCACAATTTCACACTAACCCACAGGAGGCGACGAAGGGCGTGGTGTGGGCGTGGTGGAGACCAGGGCGTCGCTGGACCGTGAGGCGGGGCGTGTGGTGTTGGTGCCCCTGGTGGTGGGGGATGCGGGCCGCCCCCACGCCCACACCACCACCGTCACCCTCACGGTCCATGTGGGGGATGTGAATGACAACCCCATGACACCTGCCAGTAAGAGTGTCACGGCCCTCACGCTGAAGGTTAGGGTGTGTGTGTGTGTGTGTGTGTGTGTGTGTGTGTGTGTGTGTGTGTGTGTGTGTGTGTGTGTGTGTGTGTGTGTGTGTTGTGTGTGTGTGTTGAGATGTGTGTTGTGTGTGTGTGTGTGTGTGTGTGTGCGCTGTGTGTGTGTGTGTGTGTCGTGTGTGTGTGCGTGTGTGTGTGCGTGTGTGTGTGTGCGTGTGCGTTGTGTTGCCTTTTTCACAAATCCTCTACTTCCTGATAACCTTAAATACTCATTTTTTCGTTTCTTCTTTTCTTACCCCAAAACAAATATCTTTTCTATAATCCCAACCTTTCTTACTTTCTTTTCTCTTCCTTTCTTTCTTCATTCTACCTTTCTAACCTCAAAGCCTCCTCCTTTTTCAGGCTTTCCAAGGGCGTCAGCTTCCAGTGGTCGTGAGTGACGTGGTGCCCCTGGGTCGTGTCTATGTGCGCGACCCTGACGACTGGGACGCCGCCGCCAAGACTTACTCCTGGCGGGGATCCGAACACCCGAACTTCAGGCTGGACACTGCCACGGGACACCTCACCATGCGGCCAGCCACGGGGGACGGAAGGTGCGTCACTGCCATATATAAATACATGATGAATACATGAATAGAGTTGATTACCATAAAATAAATAGATAAAAACAACTTTCCACCGAGTAACATCTTTCCCCCTTGCCTCCCCTTCCCCTCCTCCCTTCTCCTGCTGGAGGCGTCACACATCCTCTGCAGGTACCAGTTGGGCTTCACGGTCAGCGACGCAGCTCAGGGTCAATTCGGGGTCAAGGCCGATGTCACGGTGGAGGTCAGGTCACTGAAACCCCATGACGTGAGTGACGCCACGCCCCTCACTCTGGAGGCGACGCCCTACGAGGTGGTGAGAGAGGAGGTGAGGCAGAACAAGTGTAATGGGAAATAGGAAGGAAGGAGTAAATTGTAGGAGTAAGGAAGTGCGAAGGAAAGTATTGATAGGAAGGTTTAGGAAGTGACGTATTCCTTCCGCGCCCTTGGTTCCTCAGGGCTCAGGGTCGGTGTTGAGTCGGCTGGTCGGGGCGGCGCGGGCCTGGGTGACGGGCGGCGGCGTCGGGGTGATGGTGGTGTCCGTGGAGCCGCTGGGCAGGGAGCCGCCCCAGCGCACCAGGGTGTGGCTCGCAGCTGCCTCCACGCCGCACACCCTCCACCACCTCCTGCACCTCCACCGCAGAGAGGCGAGTCTGCCCTGAACACACTTCCATTTTCTTTGACTCCCTATAAGGCTAGTTTTGTTACACGCACTAATTTACCCTTACTGTTATCTTACCTTGTTCAGTGTGATATTCAGGCAAAGTTATATCATGTAAGCAATATATAGTTAGCTCATCTGTTGTAGCTCAGGTGTTATCAGGTGTCAGGAATTAATCCGTCATGCACGTAGCCTTGTAGCGCCCTTGACCCAGTCCCGGCGCCCCACGTGTCCTGCCCACAGTTGAGTGAGGCGGCGGGCGTCACCATCGTTCAGGTGGGTGTGGGGGTGTGCCGTGAGGGGCGGCGGCCTGGGTGTGGCGGCGGCTGTGTGCTGCGGGCGGGGCTCAGCAGCCAGTTCTCTGTGGTGGACGCCAACACCTCGGCGGTGGCGGGGCCGCGCCTCGCCCTGCACACCACCTGTGGCTGCGGCGGCCTGCCTGCAGGCCACGCCACCCCCTGCACCGCGGGGACCTGCCTCAACCACGGCCGCTGCGTCCACATCGCCACACGCGCCAGGTAAGGTGGGTGAGGGTGTGCTGCGGTGTGCCCCCACCCCAGCCACCCCTACTAACCCCCCTTTCCCCCCTACAGGTGTGTGTGCCCCCACCACACTCACGGCCCCAGGTGCAAGGTGCTCGCCAGGCACTTCAAGGGCGGCCACAACCAGCACGGTTGGGCGTGGGCGCCGCCCCTGCCAGCCTGCGCCAAGATGCATCTCAGCCTGGAAGTGCTGACGCGGGCGCGCGATGCCACGCTGCTGTACTCCGGCCCAGACCGCCCGCCGCCCACGCCCGCCCACCACGCAGCCAGGGACGTGGTGGCCCTGGAGCTTCGTGGTGGGCGGCCCTCCCTGCTGGTGGACCTGGGGGGCGGGCCGGTGAGCCTGGGCGTGGACACCACCGCCCCGCTCAGCGACAACACCTGGCACCGCCTCGACGTGCTCTGGACCAAACAGGTGACTCACCCTGACACACCCTCCTCCCCTGCCATTTTTAATTTCAGTTTATATAAAAACTGCCTCAAGTTCTAGATTACCGTGATGTGTACAGTAAGGCACGTGTATTACAGGAACTGCCACTTGTAAGTGTAGCGGCCTCTTGTAGCTTCCTGATGTTATGTTGGCCTCCCTCACACTGCCACACTCCCCCAGGTGGTGCTGCTGCTGGTGGACTTGTGTTCGGGGGGCACCATGGACCCCACACCCACACCCGACGTGTCCCACAACCACTCCACCACAGCCCTTCCGCAGCCCCCTGAGCCCCACACCTGCAGGGCGAGGGGGCGGCTAACTGCGGGGGGCCAGTTCCTTGATGTGTCGGGGCCCCTGCAGGTGGGTGGGCTGGCACATCCCCCGCCCCCTCACGTAGAGTACGGATGGCCGAGACCCCTGGTGCATCAACCCTTCAGCGGCTGTCTCAGGAACCTCAGGGTGAATGGGGAGGTGAGTGTGTTGGGGTGGTGGAGGAGGAGGGAAGGATGCATAGAAGGAGGGGTGAATGGGGAGGTGAGTGTGTTGGAGGGGGAGGGAATGATGTATTAAAGGGAGGTGAATGGGGAGGTGAGTGTGTTGGAGGGGGAGGGGAGGATTTATAGAAGGAGGGGGTGAAAAGAAGGGATTGTGGACGTGGTGAGATTCATGTGTAAAACTTTGCATAGAAATGCATAAGTGTCCTTGGTTTATATTCAGACACTCGCTTTACTATTGTGGTATATGTATATTGGATGTGTTGGTGTTGTTGTGATCAGATAATGTTGAGATATATGGCTGGGATCACATGGAGAGATGAAATGTCCAGAGAAGAGGTGGCAAGAAGATGTGGATTACAGGAGCTGTGTACAGTGCTGAGAGTAAGGCGATTAAGGTGGTTTGGGCACGTGAAGAGGAAAGAAGGTGATGAGGCATTGGGGAGAGCTGTTGGAGTGGAAGTGCCTGGTGAGAGTAAAGATATTGAGGTGGTTTGGGCACGTACAGAGGAGAGCAGGTGGTGAGGCATTGGGGAGAGAGAGCTGTTGGAGTGGAAGTGCCAGGTCGTCGTCCACCGGGCAGGCCAAGGAATACATGGAGGCAGTGTGTTGAAGAGGATCTGGCAGCATTGGACATTGAAGAGGTTAAGGCAATGGATATATTAGATACAATTGGAAGCGTATCATCGGCCGTCTAAACTCATAAGATATTATGGGAAAATCTGACGTTAAAGAGAATGATGATGAGGATGATCATGCGCTTTACTTTTGGATGTGTAAGTAAAGGAATCGAAGAAGGAAGGAGAGGAAAGGAGAAGAAGGAAAAGGAGGAAAGGAGAGAAGAGTAAGACAGCATGAAGCACCATCTTACAGTAATGAAACACTCCCTCTTGTCAATAACCACATACCCCTTCTCTTTTCCCGTCCAAGCTGGTTGACCTTGGCCACGGCTTACTGGATCATCACAGTGCCCCGGGCTGCCCTGATGCCAACTGTGCCTCCAAGGGACTCAGCTGTGGCCTTCATGGCAAGTAAGTCTCATCATGCATCATCTCTGCAGCATTTCTCCTCCTTTGATAAGCCCTTCATATACTCAACCAAAGACTACTGTATACAGTAGTCTTTGACTCAACATCGTTTGATCCAACAGTAAGAACCACTGCATACTATTGTCTTTTCCTTTCCTTACATTTTATATTCAGAAAGCCAATCTTTTTACATTTTCATTTAGTCAGCCATTAGTTTCAGGCATCAAGAATGTAACTCTCTGGAGGCAGAGACATGACCAGGTGTGGTGTGTGTTATCACTGTCCTTAGTAAACCCTTGTTGTCTCCTACAGGTGTGGTGGGTCTCCAGGCAGCCTGCGGTGTGACTGCCTGGCGGGGTGGACAGGTGACAGCTGTACGACGCCCACCCAGCCCACCAGCTTCCTGCCCAGTAGCTATGTTCGTCTGGCACTCTCCTTCACCCCCCTCCCCCACACCGCATCCCTCCAACTCAGGTAAGGGGTGTAGGCAGGTTCCTCTCTATGGTTTTCTTATACTTCCACTTTTATTCTCTCTATTTTTGTTATTGTGTTCATCA
This sequence comes from Chionoecetes opilio, assembly GCA_016584305.1. Lineage (NCBI taxonomy): Eukaryota > Metazoa > Arthropoda > Malacostraca > Decapoda > Majidae > Chionoecetes > Chionoecetes opilio. The sequence continues at coordinate 55,058 of JACEEZ010003588.1, read as the reverse complement.
TTCTCTTTTTTTGCCTCTTTTTCTAAGTCTTTCCGTTATTAATGCATTGTACGTATATCACTATTAGATAAGAGTGTAGGGATTACAAATCAGTCCACAGCATTGTAAGAAGCAAAGAACTATGACCTCAAACTTCCAAGGACTCTTTACTAAGGGCACCTACGTGTATATCCCTCACATCTATCCCATTATTATCTGCCTCTGTTCATGTATAGAAGGAATGATTGGAGACATCACCTCATACGCAGATTTCGCACAAGGCAGCAGGACGGACAGCTGGTTGTGTTGTCGTCCCAGCACAGCCGTGACCGCCTTGCCCTACAGCTGGTGCAGGGGCGCTTGTGTCTCCTGCTGCACCAACACCCGCAGCCTCAGAGGTCCCTGTGTCTGTCTAGGGTGCGGCTCACAGACGGCAGGTGGCATGTCGTTACTGCCTCCAGGTAACCGTTGACTCTTTCTTCGTATTCCTGGGTGTGATCTGGTCTAAATTACTCTGGCTCAGGTGATCTCAGTAATTTCTAGCTGTGATTAGATGCGAAGAGGTGCTTTAATGTTCTTTAATCAAATATTCGATCTATAGACTAATAGAATACAGTGTAGAATAGATGGTGGAAGTGTGAGAGGATGACCCTTTGTTAAATGGGATGATAGAACTCTGGAGTATGTGAGTGAGGGAGAGGACATGGAAGATGTGAGAATGAGATGCATGGACAGGTGCAATTAGAGGCTCTTTTACTGTGTTCATCTCGAGGAAATCCAAGGAACATGCGTCAGTATAGACTAGAATGAAATTTATCTTGTGTTTGCTTGAAGACACATTCAAATATGTCAAACTTTTTTCAGGTATTTTTGAACTATTGAAAATTTAGTCATAGGGGCTCATATGTGTATATAAGCTTAAGGGTCATTTTCTCCCCCTCAGACATGGCTCCTCCACCTTACTTGCAGTGGATGAAGGGGACGGAGAGCTGTACAACGCCTCCATCTCCCTGAGTGGCTCTGAGGGCGCCACGCTGCTGCAGGAGGACCGGCAGGTGGGGCTGCACATCGGGGGCCTGCCAGAGTATGCCGGCGTGAGCGTCATCAAGATCCACGGCGACTATCACGATGGTAGGTGTTGGCGGGGGCATGATGGTAGGTGTTGCGGGGGCATGATGGTAGGTGTTGGCGGGGGCATGATGGTAGGTGTTGGCGGGGGCATGATGGTAAGTGTTGGCGGGGGGGGGGGGGGGGGGCGTGATGGTAGGTAGGTGTTTGGCGGGGGCATGATGGTAGGTGTTGGCTGGGGGCATGATGGTAGGTGTTGGCGGGGGGCATGATGGTAGGTGTTGGTGGGGCGTGATGATAGGTGTTGGCGGGGGGGGGGGGGGGTGGGGGGGGGATGTGGTAGGTGTGGGCGGGGGATGATGGTAGGTGTTGGGCGGGGGGCATGAGGTAGGTGTTGGCGGGGGGATGGTAGTGTTGGGGGGGGGTGGGGATGTGGAGGTGGCGGGGGCAGATGGTAGGTGTTGGGGGGGGCATGAGGTGCGAGGGTGTGTGGGTGGGGGCATGATGGTAGGTGTTGGCGGGGGGAATGATGGTAGGTGTTGGCGGGGGCATGATGGTAGGTGTTGGCGGGGGCATGATTGGTAGGTTGTTGGCGGGGGGGCATGATGGTAGGTGTTGGCGGGGGCATGATGGTAGGTGTTTGGCGGGGCATGATGGTAGGTGTTGGCGGGGGGATGATGGTAGGTGTTGGCGGGGGGCATGATGGTAGGTGTTGGCGAGGGGCATGATGGTAGGTGTTGGCGGGGGCATGATGGTAGGTGTTGGCGGGGGCATGATGGTAGGTGTTGGCGATTTGGGCTACAGAAAATGAGAATGACCTACAGATACTTGTAACGGTTGATGGTGTGCAGAGAGCTGATGATGTATGTTTACAAATGTAGGGATATATGTAGACGTGTTGATTGGGATGCAGCGTTCGGACGAAACTGTGGCACACATAACTCTAAGGTGCTAAGGGAGGAGAGTGGTTGGATCTCTCTCCTTCACACTAAACTGTCTTTTGTTCCCTACCCTTTCCCTCACACACTCAAGGCCGCTTCTCCCCCAGGCTGTGTGGATGACGTGAGGGTGTCGGGGCGAGTGGTGCCTCTGCCCCCCGCCGCCAACAGCACACCCTGGGGCCAGGCCAGCATGTTCCAGGGTGTGAGGGAGGGGTGTAGCGCCCCGCCAGCCTGCGCCAATGTCACCTGCAGGCCGCCACTCATCTGTGTGGACACCTGGAGGTCCTACCACTGCGGGTACGACTTTTTAGATGTCTCATAGGATAATGGAGATATAACAATAATAATAATAATTTTATTCTCGCCCGGAGGCATAAACAAAAACAAAACAAAACGCCAAGAGAAACTTAGTACTAGCAAAAAGACAAAAAAATCAAGGCAATAGAGCCATTAAAATTAAACAACAAGAACAAGTACAGGCACATTAGCACATTAGATAGGTGGCTGTTTATACCTACATTTTTTATCTTTTCTCTGGTAAGATCTAGAGTCTGGTTACAGGCGCTTAAACTCCTACTTGTGTGCTCTCTCTCTCTCTCTCTCTCTCTCTCTCCTCTCTCATCTCTCTCTCTCTCGTCTCTCTTCTCCTCTCTCTCTCTCATCTCTCTCTCTCTCTCTCTCTCTCTCTCTCTCTCTCTCTCTCTTCTCTTCTTCCTCTCTCTCTCTCTCTCCTCTCTCTCTCTCTCTCTCTCTCTCTCTCTCTCTCTCTCTCTCTCTCTCTCCTCTCTCTCTCTCTCTCTCTCTCTCTCCTCTCTCTCCTCTCTCTCTCATCTCTCTCTCTCGTCTCTCATCTCTCGTTATCTTCTCTCTCTCTCTCTCTCATCTCTCTCTCTCTCTCTCTCTCTCTCCTCTCTCTCTCTCTTCTCTCTCTCTCTCTCTCTCTCTCTCTCTCTCTCTCTCTCGCTCTCTCTCTCCTCTCTCTCTCTCTCTCTCTCTCTCTCTCTCTCCAGTGCCTTGGAAGTCTCTCTAGGTAAGTCCAAGGAATTGTGTGTAATTCTAGCTTGTCAGTCACTCAATCATTTAGTAACCTGACATTCCTTAGATTGATTACTACTGGGATTATTAATTGCTGCTGTTGTTGATTGAGTCCCTAGTCACTACCTTACAGTGATTAGTTTTTTTTAATATAGTGTTGTAATTGTTGCCTAATGGTGTTGCTTGGTGTTGTGTACAGGTGTGGGGCGGCCAGGTGTTGTCTGGGACGCGAGACACCTGTGAGGACGAGGATGAGTGTGCGTGGGACCCTTGTCTGCATGGCGGCACCTGCCTCAATAAGCCATCAGGTGAACTCTTCCAACCACCTTCCTTAAATCAGCGACCTTTAATTGCTGTCCTCTCTTTCCTTCCCCTCCTTTCTTGTGTTTGGGTATAAAACAATAAGCTATGAAGGTATTGTAAGTTGCAAAAATATCAGAGCTTAATTTAGGTAAATATTACATTTGAATTTGAAAGGGGTCTTCCACCTCTACCCTTGAATTAGCTGCCTATAATTGCTATCTCCTCTTTCCTCCTCTGTCTTGTGTTTCATATAAAATAGACATAAAAAACAGTGGAGGAGGTAATGGAGGTAATGAAAGTAACGCTAACGCTTGGAGGTAATAACAGTTACAGAAATATCAAGGTTTAAGAGAAATATTACTTTTGAATGCCTTTATATAACTGTAGATTGTGCAAGTACTGAATTGTATAAAGTATCAGAAATCTTGAAATATTGATTGTTACAAAAATGTCAATGTTTAAAAAAATAGTACTTGTGAATTCCTGTTATGCAAGTATTGGATATTACAATGGACCAGAAATCTTGAAATGTTGAATGTTACAAAAAGCATCAAAGCTTAAAAAATAGTATTTTTAAATATCTTTCTTTAAAAATGATAGATTATACAGGTATTGATAATCACAAAATATCAGAAATCGTAAAAGACACGTCATTTAATATCAAAAACTAAAAAAAAAAAACGCTCATTTATATCATGGCAAACATCACACCACGGAGGCCTCTCACCGGTGGCTGACCTGTGCTCCTGACCCTCCCATTCCAGGGTTCCTGTGTCAGTGTGCCTCAGGCTTCAGCGGGCGTCACTGCCACCTGCCGGGCCCAGCAGACACCTCCCTCAGACTATCCCACACCGCCCTGGTGGCCACCGTGGCCTGGTCCCTCCTCATCCTGTGTGAGTTGCGGCGGCGAAGTGTGGGTTGTGGGTTGGGAGAGAGAGAGAGAGAGAGAGAGAGAGAGAGAAGAGGAGAGAAGAGAGCGAGAGAGAGAGAAGAGAGAGAGGAGAGAGAGAGAGAGAGAGAGAGAGAGAGAGAGAGAGAGAGAGGAGAGCAGAGGGAGAAGAGAGAGAGAGAGAGAGAGGAGAGAGAGAGAGTAAATAAAATATATAGAGAGAAGAGCGAAGAGATGAAGAGTGAACATTCAGAGGAAATTGAAGATGTAAGGGAAATGATATTTATCTCTTCTGTTTGCTTCTGTTCTGTCTGCTTTCCTGTAAGGTACATGCTTTTCTCTCTCCTTCTCTCTCGTCTCTTCTCTTCTCTCTCTATCTCTCCTCTCTCTATCTCTATCTTCTCTCTCTGTCTCTTCATCTTCTCTTCTCTCTCTCGCCTCTCTCTCTCTCTCTCATCTCTCTCTCTCTCTCTCTCACTCTCTCTCTCTCTCTCTCTCTCTCTCTCATCTCTCTCTCTTCTCTTCTCCTCATCGATCATATCTTGCTGCTCATCTCTCTTAAGCTCTCTCTCTCACATCTCTCTCTCTTCTCTTCTCTTCTCCTCATCTCTCTCTCTCTCTCTCTCATCTCATCTCTCTCTCGATTCTCTCTCTCTCCTCTCTTCTCTCTTCTCTCTCTCTCTCTCTTCTCTCTCTCTCTCTCTCTCTCTCTCTCTCTCTCTCTCTCTCTCTCTCTCTCTCTCTCTAAACCTTGCAGGACAGATAGGTGATGCATAGAATATCTCAATAAGCTATTTTTAACATCATATGAACTGTTTGAAAATGCTTGAAAACACACAAAAAAGACTTTAAAGGCGCTGTCACACTAGCACTATTTCCGTCGATGTCTACGATTTCCGTCGTTTTTTTCTCGTTCTGTCTAGTTTTTCCGTCTGAATCAGTCAGACGATAATGATCGTCTCCGCATGAATAGTTGTCGTCAACTTTCATAGTCAAATCAGAATCCATAGTGATTACTTTAAAGATATTCGATATAAATTAGTATTCCTTTACAAATTATTATTCAATATATATGAAAGTATTAAAATATTCAAGTGACTAATTGCACATGTAGATACATTTTATTTGCGGTTTTATATAACAGCCAACAGTCTCTCGCGTGACAAGATTGTTGTTGTTAGTTCCTCATCGTCTCATGGTCTTCCAAACTCGGCTCCTTCAAGAGTCTTATGTGGTATACACTTTCTTTTTCTCGACGAGCCAACGATGAACGCGTCCATGCACATTTGTAGCTAGTTTGGCTCGACTACGATTGACAATACACATAAGTAAGTGTATAGCAGCGATAGCCTGCCTGGGTGTCAGAGCCATGTTTGTTTTAAATCGACGGAAACAGCTGACGAACGGCTGTGTATGTGTGACGGCATGCAGTCAAAAGATTGTCCATTTTCAGAAAGTTGATGAAATAAATTGACAAAAAAAGTGCTAGTGTGACGCCGACTTTTTTTAAGTTTAACATAAAGATGTCTAAACGCTATCATGATGAGAGAATAAGCAGTCAAGAAAAAACTATTCAAGAGGTTGAAAAACCTAAACATTGAATAAAATTATCGAAGGATATTATTAAAGATGGGAATTATCAATGCATAAACTGTTCATGGGGTGATTTTAAGACTTTAAAGGGGTAAATAGCACCTTAAGTTCACCTTTAGTTTGTAGTGGTGTTGAGGTCAGGGTGTTGCAGTGGGTGTACATCGTTGCAGTGGTGGTGTGTGCGTTGCTTACTCCACCAACACCACCGCCGTGCAGCGCTACGCAGGGGCGGGCCAGCCAGGGTGAACGGAGGTGAGCGCACAGCCTCCCCCGTCCATGGCCAGACCCAACCCCCATGGTGCCAACGGACAGCCTGCTGGACCACGGCTGCTGTACGGAACCTGGTGAGTGGGAAGAGAGGGAGTGCCTTGCTGTGGGGGAACCAGGTAAGAGAGTGATAAATGAGAGGGAGTGCCTTCCTGTAGACAGTGTAGAGGAACCAGGTGAGTGGGACGAGAGGCAGTGCCTTGCTGTGGGGAAGTTGGTCGAGTGGGTTTGTGACAGGGGTAAGAACGATGGGGATTTATGATCAGCGCTCAATTAAAACTAAGACTCGCCTCAATAATAGAGGATCCCAAGGAGCAGAATGTTTGCATTCTCGGTGACTTTAATGCTGCCCCGGGCACTGCCTTCTTCACAGACATTCAGCGCATGTGTGGAGACCGCGACATGGTGATGGCTGACGTGAGGGCGCTTCCCCCAACGAGCTTCACTCATGTCAACCAGGGGTGTCTCTCACGCACGTGGCTGGATCATGTGCTGTTGTCACCATGCCTGTTTGATGTGATGGATGAGTGCTCTATTCTGTACAACAGTGTCTCTTCAGACCATTTTCCTCTCTTGGTGGATTTCAAAGTTAATGGGCTCCCTGCTCTGACACAGGTCAGGCAGGATAATGCGACAAGGATTAAGTGGGATTTTCGGGACTAGCGGAAGAGAGAGGAGTATGGTAGTGTAGTGACAGTGTTGCTGAGTGGCATTGCCATATATCCTGTCAGGGTTTGTTGCTTCCAGAATCCATGTCTGGAACGTGGGCACCAACGCATCGTTGAGCATCAACGTCTTCCACGAGGCGTTGATAGAGTGCATGGTGCGTGCTGGCCAGACTGTGTTTGGTTTTTGCAGGAAGAGATGGAGGCAGGTACCAGGCTGGAATGAGTTTGTTCGTGAGGCGCACAGTGCCGCGCGGGAGTCCTTCCTTGAGTGGAGAGCGGGTGGTGGTCCGCGTTGGGGGCCACTGGCTGAGAGGATGAGGAGCACCAGGGCCAGTTTCAAGCTGTGTCTCAGGTGGTGTAAGTCACATGAGCACCAGCTTCGTGCCCAGTCCCTGGCTGACAAGCTGGCATCTGATGACTCCTTTAACTTTTGGCGTGGCGTGCGCAGCATGAAACCGGGTTTACACACGCTTCCCCTACGGGTGGATCACGCTGTGGGGGAGGAGGGCATCGCCTCCATGTGAGGAGACCATTTCACGGGCATTCTCAACTGTGTGAGGGATGAGGAGAGTGAGAATGCCCTGCGTGGTGGGATGCGTGGTGTGTCGCTGCAGGGTTTCCGCAGCGTGGACCACGAGGAAATGAGAGGGGTATTGCAAAGCCTCTCCTCCAGTGAGGCTTTGGGTATGGATGGGCTCCCTTCTGGGGCATTTAAGTATGCGCCCCCCAGCCTGGTTACTTAGCTCTGTCTCTTCATCAATGCTGTGTCTGCCATCAGTACGTACCCAGTCAGGTCTTGGCAGTGCTTATAGTGCCTTTACTTAAGTGCAAAGTGAAGGACCTTGCTAACTCTGGCAATTACAGGCCCATTGCCATAGCGACCGCCCTGTCCAAGGTGCTGGAGAAAGTGGTGCTCCATCGTCTTGAGGCCTACCTGTATACACTGGACAATCAGTTCAGCTATAAGAAAGGCCTTGGCACAGAGATGTGTGTGTGGACATTGAAGAATATCATTCATTACTACACTTCCAGAAATTTACCTGTTTATCTGTGTTTCCTGGATGTCAGAAAGGCGTTTGACAGAGTGAATTACTGGAAGCTCTTTCATAAACTTCTCATTAGGGGTACACCTGGGTACATTGTTAATTTATTAATGTACTGGTACACTACCCAGGCATTTACTGTTAAGTGGGGTAATTCTTTTTCGCTGTCCTTTAGTACTGCCAATGGTATTCGGCTGGGGGGGATTTTATCCCCCTATCTGTACAATGTGTACACGGATGATCTCAGTGCCAACCTTCGTGATACAGGTATTGGCTGCCACATACATGATGGGTGCATCAACTCACTGAGCTATGCTGATGATATGGTACTGCTCGCACCCACTGCGGATGCGTTGCAGGACCTTATCAATGTGTGTCAGGTGTATGCTGCCAAGCATGACATTGTCTACAACAACACTAAGACCACAGAGTGCATGGTAGTATCACCGGCACGCACTCAGGTAAATTTCCTGAAAACAGCATGGCTCGGTGGGTCTGCCCTCACTTTTGTGGATAGATTCGCATACTTAGGCCATGTTATATCCCACGACATGACTGATGATGATGATATCATCAAGCAGACCACCAAGCTTCTTGTCGTGGGAAATATTCTACAGAGGAAATTCTCCTACTGTAGCAGAGAGGTGAAGATGGAGTTATTCAGGAGTCACTGCTACTCTATATACTGCAACTCGCTGTGGTCGCGGTACAAGGTGGCCACTATGAACCGCCTTAAGGTCTGTCACAATGACATCCTTAAGAGGCTTCTGGGGGTGCCCAGGTGGTGCAGCTCGTCCCTGGCTTTCGCTAGGAACGGGGTGAACAATCTGGATGTGATCCGTCGACACTCCATGTTCAGCTTAAGGAGTAGGGTGGAGCTCTCTACGAACTCCATCATCACCTCTGTCAGGCAGAGCTCGGCCTATGTATGTTGTACCTATACAACAGCGGTGGCTGGGTCTGCTGTTTGTGCAGAATGTGGGGTAGCACAGGTGTCCATGTATGTTTTTTTATGTACTTTGATACTATGTCCCCTAATGTGCCTGTACTTTGTTCTTGTTTTTTGTTTTTGCTCTAGTACTTTAAGTTTACTCCTTGCTTGTTCTTGTTGCTTTGTTTTTTGTCTGTATGCCTCCGGGCGAGAATAAAATTATTATTATTATTATTATTATAACATCATCTTTCTGTTTAACGTCAGATTTTCCCATAATGTCTTGTGAGGATTAGACGGTCGATGATACGCTTCCATCTATCTCTATCCATTGTCTCAACCTCCTCAATGCTCAATGCTGCCAGATCCTCTTCAACACACTGCCTCCATGTCTTCCTTGGCCTACCCGGTGGACGGCGACCTGGCACTTCCACTCCAACAGCCCTCCTATATGCCTCACCACCTTATCTCCTCTTCACTTGCCCAAACCTCCTCAATCACCTTACTCTCACCTGGCAATTCCACTCAGACAGCTCTCTCAAATACCTCACCACCTTCTCTCCTCTTCACTTGCCCAAACCACTTCCATCTCTTTACTCTCACCTGGCACTTCCACTCCAACAGTTCTCCCCAATGCCTTACCACCTTCTCTCCTCTTCACGTGCCCAAACCACCTCCATCTCCTTACTCTCACCTGGCACTTCCACTCCAACAGCTCTCCCCAATGCCTCACCATCTTCTCTCCTCTTCACGTGCCCAAACCACCTCAATATCCTTACTCTCATGCATTACTCACAGCTCCATGTCAACCTATCTTTCCTCAACCACAGTCCTATAACGCACTTCACCCCATCTCCCCACAGATTCTTAGCTCAGTGAAACCATAAACACCCAGGGTGCTGCCCAATCTCCTGAAGTAGACGGCACTTTACGTGTGAGAAGGTGAACTGCCAAAAGGAAAGGGGGTGAGAACGGCGTGAACAGCTCTGGGGACAAGAGGAAAAGGGGAGGCAGTGATGTGGCAGCCGGGGATGACCTAAGAAACTACTCCTATGAAGGTGAAGGCTCCTCCCCAGGATCCCTCTCTTCGTGTGAGTCCCGTGAGGTGATAGGAGGTGTAAGGGAAGGATGAGATAGGACTTAGGAGAGGTATGCAAAGTTGATAAATGGGAAGGAAGAAAGGACAAGAAGGTTTAGGAAAATATTGGTGACATTAATGAGATAAGAGAGAATAAAAGAGGATGGAAGGGAGAATGAGGTGGGTAAGGATGAGTAAAAAAAAGTATGAAAAAAGGAACAAATGTGAGAAGACTTAATATATGCGATGAATAAAGAAAGAGAAAAATAGGGCAGTTGCAAAATAAAAGAGAGAAGGACAGGAGAGGAGGATAAAGAGGGAAACAAGCCTGAAACAAAAAAAGTCATAGGTGAATAAAGAAAGAAAATCACAGAACACAAAATAATTAGTTAGAATAAAATAAAAATAGAGGACAGAAAAGGGCAAACATTTATGGAAGAAATTCAAACAAAAATTCATAATACAATATAAAACATACAATAACTAGGTGGGTTTTTTTTACGTTGGAGCCTATAGCGACTGTAGGCTATTTATTATTTTCTTTTGAGGGCTCGGATGGTTGGCCCTGCACATTCTGAAGAGTCGTGATGTCGGGCGCTTTCGCATGTTGATGGCGCAGGCTGGATTTTTATAGTAACAGCTGTGGTCTTAGGTGAAGGTCCGTTTTCTGTGATGTTCGGATCCTCAGTCAGGCTCATGACTGAGTAAGGGTAAACCCACTTCGTCGCAGTCGCAGTCGAAAGAACAGGCATAGATAGCTGCATGAAGGCTTCTTCAGCCACTCGACGATGGATTTGACAGTTGCTCCTTGGTGGGACTTGAACTCGGGACCTTCTGCTCCCTTACCAGACTCTTGTCGACCGCATTAAAGAAGGTCGAAAGAGTTGCCCCCGACAGGATTTGAACTCGGGACATTGAGCTCATTACTCCAAGACGCTAACCACTCGGCCAGAACCTCCCCCATAGGTTAAGTGGAATGCCTCTCAAACATACCACTTCCACTTAGTAATAGAAAAAATACAAAGGATGAACAGCCAGTGACATGCCGACTAGAATGAATAGGAAGAATTAATGATAATGGAAGTATGAAAGAAAAGAAAGATTAGTATTCTCTTCACCCAGCCGGCACCCTCCTCCTCCTCCTCCTCCTCCTCCTGAGCCTTCTACATGCATTACAGGTCTGGAAAGCTGCGGAGGGAGTGCCAAGTTCCTGGGAGGGTTCAGGGAGGTGGCACGCGCCCTTGAGTCTTGGGAATCACCCAGCGTACGATCCACCCACTTCACACCCACAAAAATGGAATCTTCCCCTCCGCCCACTACCAATCTCTGCTCCACCCACCACCCCTCACCGATTTCAGGGTACCACACCCCATCCCCGCCCACTGTGCCCGCCCATACCATGCCCCCGGACCTCCTTGCCTAGCCAATTTCATCTGAGGGCGTGTCTCAAGGTTTCCCCATGCCAGAGTCCTAGAGTAAGTGTGTCACAGGGTAACTTAGGATTTCGTAAGACCAGTTGGATAATTTCTACATAGTTAGTGTGAGAGTGAAGTGTCCTTGGGTAGAATTAATAATGAGAGTAATGAAGTGTAAATACAGGATTTCTCAGTTCTAGAAATACTCAGAGTCCTAGAGTAAGTGTGAATACTACAGTAGAATTGTAGGAGCATTTAGTTTATCAAGAGGATTGAAGAGTACCTACCTGGTGTCCTACTGAAATGAAACATTATCTTTGATTAGCAAACTTTCTTAGGATATACAAGATATTGTTATTGTTTTCGGCTTATTTCCCTCTTTATCCTTCTCTTCTGTCCTTCTCTTTTCTTTCAACTGTCCAATTTTTCTTTTTATTTATCTCATGTTAGGATCTTCTCACATTTATGTTACTTTATTCATATTTTTTTGTCTCATCTTTACCCACTTCACTCGCTCTTCTATCCTCTGTAATTCTCTCTATCTCACTAATATCACCCATTTCTCTCTCAACCTTCCTCTCCTTTTCTTCCTTCCCATCTGTCTACTTCGCAATCTTTTATGAACCTTTATAAGCAAGCATAATCTTAACCTGTGTGTATTGATGACTAACTCTTCCTCAGGATACATCAAAGCGGGCCAGCGGCGAGGAAGAGCACACATCACCGTCCACATCACCACCACCACCTCATCATCACCACATCATCAATAAACATCATCATGAGAAGAGCTACCGTGCCTCTCCTTTGCTGCTGCCCCGCCTCCATCACCTCACAAGGGGCACCCAAACACACGTCAGGACCTGTCACACACTCCCTCTGCCCTGCACTTCCCCACCCTGCAAAGCTGCTGCTGGTACGTATGTGTGTGTGGGTGAGTGTGGCAGGAGGAATAGGGAGATGGATTACCTGGGGTCTTGTTGTAACGCCTGTTGGGGAACGTTGAATGTTCTCTCAAAACTCTTTATTTATTTTCTCTTTCGTCGTTGTGTTGGAATTCTGAAGGGGATGCCGAGAGGGTGGGAGGGCAGCCTTCCTGACAAATAGCTGAAGGACACTACTGGTCAAGGGGAACTGTGACAGGGAGCCAATGTACTGCTCCATAGGTGGGAATATACTAGAGACCGACATAGCATAACACTGCCCTGGGCCCACAGTTTCCCTGTTGAATCCCGTCATAAGATCCTCCACAGAATGAACTGACAGGGTAACAATCACAGTTCGGGGAATACTTCTTATTTCCCTTTATAACTTACTGAACCTGGTAGGGTTTGAGCCCACCCGTCTTTGAAGTCGCTCCCTCACAGTCGAGAACGGTGCCAACCAGGCCAAAGAGATATCCCGCTTGGCAAAGTGGTTCTAGGCTATTTCAACCATTACAGCAGTGTGTGTGTGTGTGTGTGTGGTGTGTGTGTGTGTGTGCGTGTGCGTGTGCGTGTGCGTGTGCGTGTGCGTGTGCGTGTGCGTGTGCGTGGTGCGTGCGTGCGTGCGTGCGTGCGTGCGTGCGTGCGTGTTGATTATCTTCATGATATAAATGTGTGTATTGTCACTATTAAATTTTATGTTGTTCTTTTTATAATTTTCTTATTTTATTCTATTGCCTTTCTTATTTATAACGTACATGTCAGAGAGAGAGAGAGAGAGAGAGAGAGAGAGAGAGAGAGAGAGAGAGAGAGAGAGAGAGAGAGAGAGAGAGAGAGAGAGAGGAGAGAGAGAGAGAGAGAGAGAGAGAGAGAGAGAGAGAGGAGAGAGAGAAGAGAGAAGAGAGAGAGAGAGAGAGAGAGAGAGAGAGAGAGAGAGAGAGAGAGAGAGAGAGAGAGAGAGAGAGAGAGAGAGAGAGAGAGAGAGAGAGAGAGAGAGAGAGAGAGAGAGAGAGAGAGAGAGAGATATGCCTGCTTTCCTGACTTATTGACTTACTGACTTAATCTTTAATCATTCTGTTTCTCTCTGGTGCAGGTAATTAGTGTTCTTCCAGGCATCCCCGGGGAGCCAGGGGGAGGGAACACGGAGGGAGGGAGGAGGGAGGAGAACAAGCGAAACGACGTGAACAGAGAAAAGTGAAGAAGAGAGAAGCATATTTGTTTGGGATTAAGTTATTTTGGGTGGTGAGAGAGAAGAAAGAAGAGAAAAAACAAAAAATGAGGAGGATGCAGCTCTTTTAGTTTATCTTTCCTATTGACTTCTTGTTAATCCTTTTTTTCCTTCATCTCCATCCTTTTTTTCGTTTTTTTATATCCTTATGCCCAAATTATCTCCATTACCATTCCTTTGTTTTTTCTCAGTCCCTCCTTCAGTATTTCATTCTCTCCTTTTACTTAAGTTTCTTCACTCCCTCACCCAGATATAATCACCATCATACCACTAAGTAATGGAATATAATAAGGTAAACTTTATATTTTCTTTGCCAGTAGAACCATCACACAAAACAGACTACATATTTATTTTTAAAGCTCCTGATGTATTATATAATTGATATCAGATTCAATCAATCATCATTGAGGGCATACGCCGGGGGGCGCGTCGCCTCGCCAACCCTACGACGCCACTCCCGGGGGTCACCACGCGCGAGTCTCCATGCAGGCTCCTTTCCCATACCAAGCAGCTCTCGACAAGAAACATCAACTTGCCCCAGCCACGAGCCTTGTGGGCGCCCCCTTGGCCTCCTCCACGCCGGATTGTCTCTTACAGATACAACCCGATGGGAAGGATCGGTTTCAGGGTAGCGTGCCACATGCCCATATAGCCGAAGTTGTCGTTGACGGACTATGCAGGTAATAGGCCTCGATTCAGTCTCACGGTGCAATCGCTGATTTGACACGTAATCATCCCAGCGATACCCCATGATTCTGCTAAGACACTTATTACCAAAGGCATTGATTCGTCTCTTCAAGTCACTATTTAGTGTCCATGTCTCACAATCATATAGTAAGACAGGGATCACAGATCCCTGTGATCCCTGATATCAGATTGCTATCATGTATTTCTTAGATTATTGCTTTTTTCTAGTTAATTTTTGGTTGCTTTTATGGACATGAGTTTCTTAGATTATTATCTTTTTTTTTTACTTATTCATGACTGCCTTCATAGACTCACCTGTGTTTCATCTCCACAGGTGTGTTTGGCAGGTGGAACAGGTGTGTGGGGGGTCGACAGATGCTGAAAAATGTGAATCAAAGGAAGAAAAGGAGGAAAAGGTGAATGTTTTGTTATTTTGATGAAGTGATACTGTCTGTCTGTCTGTGTGTAGAGGAGATGGAATAAGTACATTAAGTGTCTTGCTGATGGAAGAAAAAAAATTGTGTGTATAAGAACAAAAGAACATAAGTAAATAAGGAAGCACAAGAGGCCGTGAGACCTATGCGTGGTAGTTCCTGTAAAGAAAACAAGAGTACTTAAGGAGAATAAAAAAAATAAGGTAAAGCAAAAATGTTGAAGACGAGAGAGAGGAGGATGAGAGAAGATGGAGCATGAGTGAGAAGAAAACTATGAAAATATGGAAGTAGATCTAGGGAGAGAGGAAGAAACCACCACTACCATCTTTAATTAATGAAACACACAAACTGATTCACAGGAGCTAATGCATGAGAGTTGGACTAAAACTTGGGTGATGGATGGAGATTTGAACCTGGTACTGCATATCCAAAGCAGAGAAACAGTAACTTCTTTAAGTTGTAAGTTATTATAATTTTTTTGTTTTCCATACTTGTTTCACCACCTCCACTATTAACATCATTATTACTGTTATAGATCCTTTAACATTATTAACATTATTATCATTATGTATAAGTTTATATTCTTTTAAATTTTCATGTTACATCACCATTCTTCATTTTTATTTTTATTTATTTTTTCTAACGTATTTCTTCTTTTCTTATCTTTTTATTTTTCACACTTGTTTCATCACCACCACAACCACTACTAACATCATTATTAACTTCATTATTAACATTATCATCATTATGAGGTGTACCCTGGTCAGCAAAGGAGTAATGGTTGTATGAGGGAGGCTTCCATTGTCTCATCAATACCATGTTTTTAGTACCTCATGGCTGAATAGAATAAATCATTGTTCTCGTAGTGGTGTTCTGTCTCCTTAAAACTTGGTCATCTTCTTAAGCTTTTCGTCTACCACCAAGGTTTTCTCAGTTTTTCATGTTTTCTCACAGGAGTAGCTGTGTCAGAAGAGTTTCCATTTGTCCTACCGTCAATAACACTATAGTCGCCACTACACTAATGTCGCCAGGCGCCATATATTACGAATTTTAGCATGACTACATATTTGTTTGTGCCACTAAAGACATGTACTTAATATGGACTACTGTGCATCCCTCTTTAGTGGCACATACAAAGCTGTAGTGATACTAAAATTTGTAATATATGTCGCCTGGCGACTATAGTGTTATTGACAGAAGCAAATAACAGTTAACACTCAGTCTGCACTTAATGCATATTACACTCTCTTCTCTTCTCTCTATTTCACACACTATCCTTCTCTTCATCCTCTCACACTACTAACAGCCACTCAGCTCTTGTGTATTTTGTCATTTCACTCATCCATTCCTTCCAGGTTACCATTTATCTGAGCGTTGCTGCACATACTTACTCTTATGCCTATATTTCCTCATACCATTTTACCCTAAAATGGGTAGTTATTATTAATAGGGCCATTATAAATATACGAAGCCTAGTAAAAACCACATACTGTAGGCTACATATAATCTAACATCTATATTATTATGCTTATTAGTTATTTCAATAGCCTATGTGTGGTGCCTGCAATGCACTATCATGAACAACCGTCAATAACACTATAGTCGCCACTGTACCAATGTCGCCAGGCGCCATATATAACGAATTTTAGTATCACTACATACTAGGGTACGCCGTAGGTCCAATGAAAAGTGAAATATAGATTATTTCGAATTTGGCAGGGTGTTTTCTTATGTAAAATGGAATTTTAAGGGTGGTTTGTCCCCTTCAACTTTTTGGTTTGGGCACTTCTTGCTATGCAAAAAGGGACTTTTATATTTATATGCAAAACATAGCTTAAAGTGCGATTTTGCATAGTAAGAATTGCTCAATTGCAAAAATGGAAACATATAAAATCGTCTTAGAATTCCATTTTACATAGGAAATTGACATGCCAAAGTTGAGAAAAAGAGTTTTTGTTATACGGCATACCCTAACCAGGGTACCAAAATAGTTGGATTGGGTTACGATGGGAGGAAGGACAAGACCAGGGCGATGGTGCCCGACAGCTATGGGAAACTGCACCCAAGGTTGATCAGGGAGGAGCATGTGTCAGTGACAGAGGAGCCATCTGGAAGGTACCTTTGTCACTTTGTACCAGAGGACCCGGTGCCACCTGAGAAGCCTGCGTTCAAGGTGGCTCAGGCTCTCTATGATCTGCTGGTGACATACGACTCCACCGACTCACTGATCGTACTGCAAGGTGACTCAACTAGGGCCAACATGGGGTGGAAGGGTGGTACTCACGCCCATTTGGAGAAGGTGCTGGGACGCAAGCTCTTCTGGAGTATATGTGTGTTGCACACAAACGAGTTGCCCCTACGCCACCTTATCACCAGCATCGACGGGCCTACCTCATCTGACACTGGCTTCACGGGTCCAGTGTGCAATCTGCTGTCCAGCATGAATGAGATGCAGTACAACGCAGAGCTCAGAGGAGTGCCAGGCGGTGAAGATCTCACGGAGATACCGGAGTATATCCTGGTCAACATGTCCACTGACAGGTCTCCAGGTCCAGCAGGTCTCCTACCAGCTGGTCCAGGCTGTAAAGCGGGGCGTTCTCCCGTCCGAGCTGCAGGAGATCAAGTGTGGCAAGGTGTCCCACTCCAGATTGCTCACCACAGCCCAGTCGCTCGTGTACATGTGGACCAGAAAGCATGGACTGACTGGCAAAGAACTGAACACCCTGGAAATCCTAGTCAAGTACTGCTTGCATGTGTATTTCAAACTCTACTACGACATCAAGGTTCGCCACAGACTAGAGGACGGCCCCAAGCACATCCCCACGCAGCTCAGAGTGATGAGGTCGCAGCCCAAGAAGGTCCAAACAGCTGTGACCTTCTACGTGCGGACAGGAGCATGGTTCGCACACTCAGAATGTGTCGTCCTCTCGCTGATGGCGAGTCAGAGTGAGGACGACCGCAGGTTCGCCGTGACCCAGATTTTGAAGCTGAGGGCTGGCGAGGAGTATGGGGACACCAGTGTAAGACCTCGCATCACACCCAAGCTGCACTTGTCAGCCACCAGCTTGCAGACACTGATCAGCTGGCAGCCTGGCCAGGTGCACGAGCCGGCATTCACCTGTTCACTGTCCGGGGATCAGATCCAGGAGATCCTGATCAAGCCGTACGAGGTTCCGGAGTTCTCTATCCACACTCAGAGCACCGAAAGAGTCGTGAAGCAGGTGACAGAGGCTGCGGCAGCAGTGGTGGGGCAGCAGGCCAGAGACGGGTTCATCCGGGCCGGGGCCCACTACCGGGAGACCATGCCCTGCTTCAGGTCTAAGAAGGACATGATGGACACGTTCTAGGCCAACGTAGAGGCTGTGACACTGTGATGTAGTGCCTGATGAACCAACTGATCAGAAATAGCTTACCACGCTAGTCATTTGGAACTGATATTGGTGCATGATGCAATACACAGGACCAACCGGACACTGCGTGCTCATTTAAGCATTATTCGATAAGGGTGCAATGTAAAAATGCGATTTTGCATAGTAAGAATTGCTCAAATGCAAAAATGGAAGTAGATAAAATCGTCTTAGAATCCCATTTTACATAGGAAATTGGCATGCAAAAGTTGAGAAAAAGAATTTTTGTTATACGGCGTACCCTACTACATACTATAGTCTATTCACTTAAGCTGGATTCCTGGGAGCGGCTCGATGCCTAGGCGAGTATGTAACGACGTCGCTGATTGGCTGATAGCCTCGGGCAGGGTGGCGATGGTGGTGGTACTTGCCTCGCCGCAACCCAAAACCCTTGCGTTGCCTCAGAAAAATATTCATATTTCTTGGCTTTACTCATCTCTTACACAAGATAGGCCTATTTTGTTTGCATCAGTAAATCAGGCAGTGATTGTTCAACAACAACACGCCATTCATAACTCAATAGGGAAAAAAATAAAGTTATGACTGACTATCACAAGAGTAGGCGGACTTTTAGGTTTTCAGTGCATTGAAATGTTGTACTCCTACCCGATATAACCAAGCTACCAGATAATAGTTATGAAAGCTGAGTTTACCATCGTGTTCATAATACATTGCTGCATATCATGAGCATAAAAAAAATACAGCAGGACGACACTAAAAGAGTGTATAAACATTATTTCTTGCTTATTTTGCTTCAACTCGCTCTAACTCCATAAGTTTTGGTCACATTCAATTTTCAAGAACTGTTTCAAAATCCTTATACTTTTCCGCTTCCTGTGGTATGTAGCACGTACCAATAAGGAAAAGAGTAGATGGTCAAAATGGCTAAGAAAGTTAAAACTACTAGTGCAAACTGGCACAGTGACGGGTGAGCATTGCTCCCTATATATGAGAGACTGTTTTCGGGAGAGCTATCAGAGGCTCCACCCGTCACGGCACCAGTTTGAAACAGTTTAACTTTCTTAGCCATTTTGACCACCTACTCTTTTCCTTATTGGTACGTGCTACATACCACATAAAGCGGAAAAGTATAAGGATTTTGAAACAGTTCTTGAAAATTGAATGTGATCAAAACTTATGGAGTTAGAGCGAGTTGAAACAAAATAAGCAAGAAATAATGTTTATACACTCTTTTACTTTCCCTTAATTATCTTAATATTAGTGAAGTCTTACTGTAATTTTTTTATGCTCATGATATGCAGCAATGTATTATGAACACGATGGTAGGCTCAGCTTTCATAACTATTATCTGGTAGCTTGGTTATATCGGGTAGGAGTACAACATTTCAATGCACTGAAAACCTAAAAGTCCGCCTACATTTGTGATAGTCAGTCATGACTTTATTTTTTACCCTATTGAGTTATGAATGGCGTGTTGTTGTTGAACAATCACTGCCTGATTTACTGATGCAAACAAAATAGGCCTATTTTGTGTAAGAGATGAGTAAAGCCAAGAAATATGAATATTTTTCTGTGGCAACGCAAGGGTTTTGGGTTGCGGCGAGACAAGTACCACCACCATCGCCACCCAGCCCGAGTCTATCAGCCAATCAGCGACGTCCTTACAAACTCGGCTAGGCAGCGAGCAGCTCCCAGCCCAGGAATCCAGGCTTAAGTGAATAGACTATAGTATGTGCCACTGAAGAGGCATGCACAGTAGTTTATGTTAAGTACCTGTCTTCAGTGGCACATACAAGTCTGTAGTGATGCAAAATTCGTAATATATGGTGCCTGGCGACATTAGTGCTCAGGCGACTATAGTGTTGTTGAGGGTAAGTAGCCATTAATCCAGTCGATACCAATAACTAATGTGAATGTTCTAAGAATTATAAGGCATTGTGTAACTGAAGAGAACGAGAGAGAAAGCGTTTGTGTAGTCCAATGATTGAATAACAGGTAATTACATGATCCCACAAGATTTATTGAGTACAAAATCTATATTCGCCTTGATCAATGCAGCTTTGTACAATGTTTTCAGTCGAGCCAACACGGTACTAGAACAACTAAAAGTACGATTATCCATTTAATATCATTCGTAAATTAAACTCTAATTAAAAATGTTATACACCGTAAATTTTAATGCTTTGTTTTATGAAAAAAGGGTTAGGGAGCGATGCAATGGAAAGTTAATTGATTTTGACCCCGTAAATGATGGCGTCACTTACGTCCTCCACTCTCGCCTTGGCCCTGGTGACGCCAACACGAAGGTATGTAGGTAAAGAAGCGTTATTTCCCTATTTTAGTGCATATTTAGGGACCAAATCACGCCTGGAGAGGCAGGGCAAACTAACAAGGCCTTCCTGGTGCCTTAGAAATATCGAGAAAATCTGAATGATTATGAAAATTGAAAAAAATGAGGAATAATGTGATTGGTTTTTACTTGAGACCGAATTTTTAACACCTGATACTTTTTTTTTTTTTTTTTTTGGTAATTTATCGTTACATTATCGAGTGTATTGCCTTACGAGAATCCAGAGGTGATAGTTGGATGCATAGTGATCGATGTGATAACTGTGGCGTCAGGAATCATAATCATGTAGTCTCTAGGAACTACTTACCATCGCGGGCGGAGTGTTGGCGGCGGCGCAGGTGTGTTGCGCATAGCCAGGGAGGCGCCGCACCCAGATATTGCATCACATGACTCAAAGATTTCTACAGGAAGGTAAATATATAGGAAATACCGTTGGTTTCCATAACTTGCTATGTTGTCACGAAGCAGTAGCAAGCGTGACGTCGTGTTTATACCTACTGTCCGTGGTGTTGTATGCGTGGTGCTGTTAGGCAAGATTCCCGCCCCGCCTCGCCTCACACTTGGCTGGGACGGAGGTTTAGGACGCAATGCCAATGGGAAAGTGACGCGATGTTAGTAAGTTTTTTTTAGGTTTGAGGACATCCCTTCGTAGGGGTCTTTTTGGGTTGCCATTAGTAAGTATAAAAGACTTGGTTACTAGGTTTCAAGTTAGGAGGTTTTAATGCGGGATTAGGTTTAGTTGTTCAAAGCCCTTCACTCCTACGTTGCGAGAGAGGGTCCCTTCATGTGTGCCTTCATAATATTGTTGACTGCAAATAGCTGGCCTTATATGCCTTAAACCGAAAAATTACCTGTTTGTAGACTTGCTTGAACCTGAGCCTTGTAGAATGAGACAGGAAAGTGAATCAGCAGACTACCACTCGCCTAACTAGTATTTGTGATGAGTTGTTTGGAGGATACTTAATAAGGAATAGAAAGGGGAAATTAAGCAAATATGAACAGATCTTTTGGTAGAAATAGAGGCTTCTTGAAGAAATTGTAGGAGCCGCACGACCTAAGTTACGAGTAAGAGGAGGAGGAAATGAAGGGTGAGGTGGTTACTGCTTCATGTTACCTATACCTTCTTAGTTTAGTGGTTATCTCATTAAAGTACCTCAGGGGCCGTTCAAAAAATACGTAACACCTAAGAGGGGGAGGGGGGTTTGGTGAAGGGTTGTGAGTGCGACAAGGGTGGGAGGTGGTGCAGCTATGTGTTACATAACACTGTCAGATTTCTTCACATAGGTAGCCTAGCGATAATAATTTATAGGTATTTAGGTTAGACTTATATCATTGTATATGGAAAAAAAGTGGAACCTACTAATTGGGGGTGGGGAGGAGGGTACTAACAAGGTGTTACATAATCTTCTAGGGGGGTCTGGACAAGTGCTACAAGGCGTCACAAGGGGGGAGGGAAGGTAAATAAATTCCAAAACAAAATGTTACGTAATTTGTTAATGGCTCCATACGGGATACACCTGAGTAGCTCGCCTGATTATAAACATTGATTACCTCATTGATCACCTGATAAGTTCACCCGAGCACCTGACACACATAGGCTACCACAGCGTCATACCTTAAGGCTTGGCTATATCAATATTTGCCTCTATGAATAGCTGTTGTGTTCCTAACAGTTCTTAGTAACCGGTGTATGTAGTTTTTTTTCTACGTAATACAGTGTTGTTTAGTTAGGTCAGAGGAGGAGGAGGTTTATTTAGCCAAGTATTTTTAGTCCGGCAGCCACCAGGCTCAACCTTGTTTTAGGGTTTTAAGTTTTTTTTAAGTGGATTTTGTTTGCCCATATATCCAGTTTGAAAAATATCTTGGTTGGCTCGCTGTCAACCTTGGGAAATTTGAGATAATTAGCATAAAACAAAATGGCCGCCAAGGAAATATCAAAATGCATAATATACTATAATTCCCTTACAAATTGACATAACCGGTCAACCAATACATGGATTCCAGAGTATTTTGACCCAGAAAATTAATTTCTGGTATTTTCATATCCAAACTGACCACCAATTTCAAAATGGCTGCTTTTTTTTTCTTTCTTTTGTGTGTGTGAATTTTTATACTTATACTAGTGTATAAGAATATTACTGGCTCAACATGAAAGTAATAAAAATTGACAGTTTTTTCAGACAGATCGTTTTGATTCCTCAATTTCTTATGGGCATAAATGCATAATTCTTGAGGTAATTAGTAATCATCCTCATCAACTGTTGTTCGTGTTTGATCATTGCAACATACAATGGAGGATTGACAAGTACAAAACATTGTGCATGGTAGCTTCGACTTGTTACATGTGCATCTTGAGGACTTACATGGCTGTTTACTTGAACATGTGCATCTTATCAACTTTAGTATATGATTCGGTGCTAGCTGAACATTGGTAGGGACTGTTGTAGGCAGCAGTGACTTTGTTATGCTTTCTTTGATCCATCCATAACTTGTGGGTTCCAAATCTGGTGGATCTAGTTGCAGGGCATTCTTCCATATGCATGTTTGCAGATGAGCCCGCTTGACATTGTCAATGAAGGCCTCTGTAGTAGGTGGACGAGAACATAACTTGGGAGTAACTGTTGCTCCCGACTTCCCCGTTCTTGAAGTCCACACACTTACTCTTCTGGCCTCAGACATATAATTGGTCTTTGATTGTCCATAACAGGAAGCTATGAATTTTGTTGCCTGTTCCTCCAGGGCTATTGCTTTGAATTGCCGGCTGGCACTTCATTGCAAAGCCAATGGTTGGGCCTTTGTCGACAGCTGGGACCTCTTTTTCGGGCATAACCACCTCTACCGCAGGGACGGGGTGCACTTTTCGAGGAAAGGAGTTCAGATCTTGTCTGAATCCCTTGAAAGGGAAGTAGATGCACTGCAGGCTTTTTTAAGATAGAGAAGCGGGGCTTAGACACTGGGGTTGGGGTAAAGGAAATTTGCGACACTAGGAGGAGTTTCAGAAGGCAGGGAACTAAAGTGATTCGTAAGAAGAGAGAGAGGAGGGGTTTAGTTAATGTAAAAGGGAAAATGGACATAAAGAAGAGGAGTTGTTTGAAGGTCTACTATACAAACTGTAGGAGTATTTTAAACAAGATAGATTTCCTGAGAGGAATAAATAGTGTAGAGGATTTTGATATAATAGCATTAACAGAAACATGATTGGATATGTCAGGAAAGGTATTTGATCCGGAAGTCGAGATAGCTGGGTATAAGTTATTTCACAAGGACAGAGTAGGCAGACGAGGTGGAGGAGTTGCACTTTATGCAAGAGATGCATTGCAGTGTTGTGTTAATAATGTTATAAAAACAGATGACAGCATAGAGTCTATATGGGTAGAGGTTGCGGAGGGAACTGAGAAAATAGTTTTGGGTGTAGTGTATAGGCCTCCAAACTTATGTAAAGAAGATTCAGCTCCTATATGGGAAGAAATAAACAAGGCCTGCAGATATAATCGACTATGCGTGGTGGGGGATTTTAATCTTAGGAATATAGACTGGGATTTAATTATAGGAGACAGCGACGCAGATGAATTGGTAAATATAATACAGGATAACTTCCTAAGCCAAGCAATCAAGAAGCCTACTAGAGGAGATAATATTATAGATTTATTACTGACAAATAGGGAAGATTTAGTTACAGAAGTGGAGGTTGGTGGGAAGTTAGATAATAGTGATCATTATGAAATCAGATTTTGCTTAAAATGGGAAGTTGGAAAATTAAGAGTCAACAAACAATGAGTACCTAATTTGAGAAAGGCCAATTATGCAGGATTAAGAAAGCACCTGGAGGGGATTAAAAAGGGGTGTGGAATGGAGGGGAAAAAAGGTTCCAAGGTTAATGCGGTCAAGGGCAGGGCGGTGACAGCTGGAAAGGCCAATTATGAAGGATTAGGAAGACACCTGGTGGAGATTAGCGGGGAGGGGTGGGATAGAGGGTAAGGAAAGTCCCAAGATTAGTGCGGCGGCAGATGGAAAGGCCAATTATACAGGATTAGAAAGACACCTGGAAGTAATTAACGGGGGGAGTAGGATAAAGGAATGTTTCAAGGTCAGCGCAGATAGAGTGGAAAGTGATGTCGGGGCGGAGGGGGATTATAGCTTATTTGTAAAGAATTTAATTGATGGACAGAAAAATAATATTTCTTACTAGCCGCAAAGCCGCCCTCCGGGCGGAATTTTTGGCTAGCTCCTGCGGAGGGCTATTGGTGGCCTTCGACCCACCAAACACAGACTCTCCAGATAGCCCCTTCTAGCTTTCCTGAAATCATGGATGTAGAAATTATGGTGGACCATTCGATCAACCCCAACCAATCACCCAGCAACCCTCACCCACAACTCAGCCNCGGGGTCACAGGTATATAAAACCAAGCAAGGGAAGTGTGGGCCGTTAAGGTCAGGACAGGTAGGTCTTAATACGGACGAAGATACAGTCAACCGATTAACGACTAAAGGGGGGGGAGGAGTGGTCCGTTAAAGCCGATTGTCCGTTATAGCGAGGGTATTTTTCCAGGGGTGAAAAATATATGAAAAAAACGGAAAAATTGTGAAATAAATGAGAAATAATCACAAACACAACCAGACTGTGTAGCTATGTTGGAGGTAACAGTGACTGGCACTACATGCTGAATTTGGTCCGCTCCTACATGTGAAATAAATGAGAAATAATCACAAACACAACCTGACCGTGTAGCTAGTCAAGCTCAAGCTCTAGTGAAAGGTAAACAACGAGCCAGATTCAGCCATGGCTTCCAAGGTATTGCTTATTATCATGACTAATGCTCATTATTATATATATTATATGGTTGTGAAGTACAGTTCTATACACGTGTCACTATTTAGGTCAGTGTAGCACTGGCGTGTCACCTTAGATAAGGGTGATTTAGGGTGTTGAGGTGACAGGAGAGTGTAGCAGCGGCCACGCCATAACACTAATAGTCACTATTCGAGTTCAGCTAACATCAAGACTCTCCATATGCCTACAGGTGCTATAGGCTACACTTAAAATAAAAAATAAATTAAATCTATAAAAAAAAATGAAAAAATCGTACCCGCAAATTTGTCACGCAAATGGAGTCCGTTACATCCGAAGTCCGTTAAATCGAGGTCCGTTATATCGAGGTTTGACTATGTGTAAAAGTCTAAATTATTATTTCTGAAGTGTTTTTACTGAGGAAAATACACAGAAAATACCTGAAAGTGAACAGATGTTCAAAGGAAGTGATGAGGAGAAACTCAAAGATATTGTGATAAATAGGGAAAATGAAATGGTGGAAGAGGGTATAGATAAAATGAAGAATTTAAAATCACAGGACCAGATGAAGTGTATCCCAAGTTATTAAAGGAATGCAAGGAGGTTGTTAGTGAGTCGTTAGTGCACATTTTTAGGAAATCGGATGAGATAGGAGATGTGCCATTATTGTGGAGGAAAGGAAATGTTGTTCCCATATTTAAGAAGGGAGACAGAGGACTAAAGTCAAATTATCGACCCGTAAGTCTAACATCAGTGGTGGGTAAATTATTGGAATCTATTATTGCAAAAAGCATTAGAGAGCACTTAGATAAACATAGTTTGATCAATGATTCACAACATGGATTCACAAAGGGTAGGTCATGTCTCATCAATTTATTGAGTTTTTATAGGAAAGTTTATGAGACGGCAGATAATGATATGGATTATGATATAATATATCTGGACTTTAGTAAGGCATTTGACAAAGTACCACACGAGAGACTCTTAAATAAGGTTAAGGCTCATGGAATAGATGGAAGGTTTTCGTTGGATCAGAGCTTGGCTAAGTAATAGGCAACAAAGGGTTACAATTAATGGTTCTAAATCTGAATGGGGGCAGGTAACGAGTGGAGTTCCACAAGGGTCTGTTTTGGATCCATTACTATTTTTGATTTACATGAACGACTTGGATAGTGGGATTAGCAGTGATATCAGCAAGTTTGCTGATGATACTAAGGTAGGTAGGATTATTGGATCACAGTCTGATGTAAACATATTGCAGGGAGACTTAGATAAACTTAATGAGTGGGCAGTCAGATGGCAGATGGAATTTAATATTGATAAGTGCAGCGTTATGAATGTTGATAGAAAAAACCCTGCTAATAGATACACAATACGCAATGTATCGCTGAAAAGATCAGAAGGTGAAAAAGATCTTAGAGTGAGGGTGAGCCCAGACCTCCGACCTAGGAAACAATGTATCGAGGCTAGAAATAGAGCTAATAGAGTGTTAGGATTCATTACTTTAATGTAATTTAATGGTTAAAAGTAGAAGTGCGGAAGTTATTCTAAAACTTTATCGGGCTCTAGTCAGGCCTCACCTAGACTATGCTGTTCAGTTTTGGTCTCCATATTACAGGATGGATATAGCCTTGTTAGAAACAGTGCAGAGAAGGATGACCAAAATGATACAAGGGATGCGTAACTTTAGTTATGAGAAGAGATTGAAGTTATTAAAGTTACACTCACTTGAGAGACGCAGAGTAAGGGGTGATCTGATAGAAGTTTTTAAGTGGATAAAGGGATTTAATAAAGGAGAGGTAGAAAAAGTTCTTATGGCTTTTAACCAGGGTAGAACAAGAAGTAATGAATTCAAGTTGGAAAAGTGTAAATTTAGAAAGGAAATAGGGAAAAACTGGTTCACAAATAGGGTGGTGAATGAATGGAATGGACTCAGTAGACAGGTAGTTAGTGCGGAGTCATTAGGGAGCTTTAAAGAGGGGCTGGATAGGTTCATGGATGGGGATGAAAGGTGGATGTAGGTAGTGTTAGGTGACAGGAACTACCACGTGTAGGCCTCGCGGCCTCTTGTAGCTTCCTTATTTTCTTATGTTCTTATGAGAGTCAGCCGTGAAAATATGAAAATAATTTTTTTAAATACGAATTTGAGTTACCGTATTTGCCGGCACATAAGACGCCCCTTTCCGCATAAGACGCACCAATATTTTACAAGGAGGTTTTGAGAAAAAATAATATTGTTGTTTTTGAGGGAAATTTTTCTTTCGTAAATTTAGCAAAAGTTATTAAAAAAAAAAAGGATTTGTAGGGGAAAGCAAATGATTATGAGCATGTACCTAAATACAATATTCACAGTGCAGCGAATGCGAATGAAAAATTATACTAGTTAAAATGTAACGGAATGACTGGGTAACCAAAATTGGTCATAAATCATAATACAGTTAGCGCCACTCGACTTTAGAACTTTCGGTGACGTGAGCGTCATATTAAAAAAACTGGTAACCTCCCTTTTTCAGAGTCGTAAAGGGGCCCGGGAGAAAATGACTGCATGGTAACTTAGGGTAGCCCCTCACTCATCTGCACGGATAGATTTGAATTATTTAAAGGGTCCAGTGCTTGACAAAATATTGTTAGAAGGAGGATTATCTCACCGACCGCTCATTGTTTTGGCTTATAAAAGGGTTGTGTTCGTTCTACACTTTGTATTCTACTGTGCCAATGCGCGATGCCTGGGAAATATACAAGCCATGATGACATAGTACGAGTAATAGAGTTGCATTAGAATGATGAAACAAATCGAGAAATAAGCCGTATAACTGGTGTCAACGAAAAGACAGTGAGTGTGTTGGTGAAGAAATAGCACGGTGAGGGATGCCAGGACCTCACCACAAACATGGGGGTGGACCAGCCAAAAAAGTTTCTAACAATACTTTACATATTATGAAAAGACAGTAAACTGAGGATTTATATACAACTGTCTTTTGATAATATGTAAAGTTTTGTTAGAAACATTTTTGGCTGGTCCACCCCCATGTTTGTGGTGAGGGATATCCTGGCATCCCTCACCGCGTAATTTCTTCACCAACACACTCACTGTCTTTTCGTTGACACCAGTTATACGGCTTATTTCTCGATTTGTTTCATCATTCTAATGCAACTCTATTACTCGTACTATGTCATCATGGCTTGTATATTTCCCAGGCATCGCGCATTGGCACAGTAGAATACAAAGTGTAGAACGAACACAACCCTTTTATAAGCCAAAACAATGAGCGGTCGGTGAGATAATCCTCCTTCTAACAATATTTTGTCAAGCACTGGACCCTTTAAATAATTCAAATCTATCCGTGCAGATGAGTGAGGGGCTACCCTAAGTTACCATGCAGTCATTTTCTCCCGGGCCCCTTTACAGACTCTGAAAAAGGGAGGTTACCAGTTTTTTAAATATGACGCTCACGTCACCGAAAGTTCTAAAGTCGAGTGGCGCTAACTGTATTATGATTTATGACCGATTTTGGTTACCCAGTCATTCCCTTTATTTTAATAATATGGCAGTGTAAAGCGTAGCAATGTTTGCGGGGCGGATCTGGAGGGGCAGGTTGCCCCCCCCCCCCTCACACACACACATGTAAACAAACATTGATTTCCGACAAAAACGAGAGCAAGATTAATTCAAAACACATCAAAACTATTCAGGAGGACTAAGTTTCGCCCTCGAAATCGGTGGTTGTCCAATACCAAAAATTCACGAAGATATTTAGGTAACACTGTAAGGTAACCATCTCTACCTTGTTGTTATTGTTGTAATTGTTGAATGGTACCGTTGTCGGGATCGACGATATTTGCCCTGGTTTACACCTATGAATCTATCACAGTCGCGAGGGTTGATTAGTCTTCTTCAGGAAGGTACAGGTGAAGGCTGGTTCACACTCTGAAATCACGGCAGCGTTCCGTCAGCCGTGCCTTGTATTCACACTATTCGTCACGGTTCCGTCATTTTCGGCAGTTCCTGCTCACCCTCTAAGCAGCCATGGTGCCTCTGAGGCTATGGTTAAAGAAATTTGCATTAATAGCACTTCTGTTGGATGAAGAAGAGGAGTTGAACTCTAAAAGATATTGTTTTGGGTACATAAAGCCTTGAGAAAACGACAATTATCAGCACGGCACAGTCTCATTATGTTAAAATATTCTTCCCCAGAAACCGTTACGTGACAGGACGGTGATGTATTGGAGCCGTGACGGCAGCGAACCGTTTAGTGTAACATGTCTATTTGTTTGAACGTAAGAAATTCTAAGGATGTGATGAGACGGTGCCATGTCACCATGATGGTATGGTGTGATTCGGCCTTGAGGCGGACGCTGTGGCGCCGTGATGGGTCTTGGTCTTGGTGTACCATGTGGAAGACTTGTCCCGTCTACAGGTACCGTTGCAGCCTTTTTACTAGCACTCTTTCATACAGTTTCCTTATCCGTAGAGGTACAGGGGTGAGGATTGAGGGGTCGAGGTGGTACAAAGGCCTATGCTGTCTCCTATCCCACCTTGCTTACCACTGTAGCGGCGCTAACACACACACGCACATACACACCTGCATCGGCTTAGGCCACTCTCCGGTCTGGGACCAGGATTAGAGGCCCGAGGGTGACCTGACGCTGACCTGACTTGTCCTCGCCGACACAACTGCAACACCAGCCAGGTAATTCAGTCAGGCACAGGACACACACAGACACACACGCCGCACGCCTCTTGTCCCCACGTTGTACAATGACTCCCTGTCAAATAATAAACAAAGCCACGACGCCCTTTCTCCATTCTTGTGTGTATAGACAGACTCCCCAAGATACTACACCTCCCTCTCACCGCTCACACTCCTTCAAATAAAACTTTAACACGCTCTTTGTTTCACTATTCCATTTATCAACAATACACATTCCAGCGAAAATTCCATCACCATTTTCTGCTTCCCTTCTATCATCTCCTTCCAACTGTTGTGTCAACTTGTATGGCTCGAGTCGAATGCGGGTTAAGGCGACATCTAATATGCGGGATGTTTGTCTTTTCCATGGGTGCGGGGAGGAGTCTGAGCGGTAATGACCCATGGTGGGTGTGCGGAGGGCGTCGCCGAGTGAAGTATCCCAGGTGAAGCGGCAGACCTGAGATATCAGACGTTTTACAATGGAGAGCAGCAGCGGGGGGTGGATGATGTTTACATCTGACACGGCCATCTTGGCAGCAGCAATCGCTATCTTGTTGCCCCAGCTCTTATTTTCTCTTAAACTCCAACCTTTTCTTAGTATTATGCATTACTGTTGATAACAGTTACAAATTTGTGCTCAGTGAACTACTGCTCAACACAGATCACTCCAGACCCTTTTAGTAATACACCACCAGCTGTTCTGCATTCTCTGCCCGACCTCTCATTCGCTAATATGGCCGCATTAGACGAAGGGTGAACTTTGCATTCCTTTTTAATGGAAAAAACTGCGTCTTATGCGCCGGCAAATACGGTACATGGTCTATGGCAACACCCTATCCTTTGGCTTTCGAATGGTGGAATTTTTTTCAGTCGGATAATAAATTTAAATGCCCATAGCGAGGGGCATTTAAACTTTCAAAACTTGTGAAAAAAAAAATATATATATATTTTTGGATAATTTTTCCATATGCAAAACTAAGCCTTTAAATAAAAAAAAAAAGCAATCTTCAGGGTGAAGTTTGTTACCCAGGTAACAATTCTGGAACATAATTTTGGATATGAAAAGTGCAACCTGTTTAGTTCGCAAAAAATTTTGGAACAAATGTATACGTACATCCAAAAAGGACTAGAAAAGAGAGAAAAGAGAAGAATTACACCAAAGAAGACAATAAACAAGAAGAGGAAGACAGACAAAGGAATTCCAACCGAAAGCTATGCACCTGGTGAATTTTGATCGAACCTTGCAAATGATGATGCAAAACTATTAAGAGAAATAAAAAGCTATAAAGATTGTGAAACATTACAAAATGACCTGAACAAGATCTACGAATGGAGCAAAAGATGGGAAATGGAATTGATGTAAATAAGTGTCATGTGATGGAAATTGGAAAAAGCGAAGACATTTAAATGGTCATATAAAATAGGAAATGA
Organism: Chionoecetes opilio; assembly: GCA_016584305.1. NCBI lineage: Eukaryota > Metazoa > Arthropoda > Malacostraca > Decapoda > Majidae > Chionoecetes > Chionoecetes opilio. Next base: position 23,950 of record JACEEZ010003588.1, on the reverse strand, counting down.
AATAATTGCAAAGTTTCAGGGAGAAAAGGACCTGGGAGTGATAATGCAGAATAACCTTCAACCGGAAAAACATATAAATACAATATTTGGAGATAAATATAGGACGTTAAAGAATATTAGAGTGGCATTTCATTACATGGACACAAATATGATGAGAAAGATAATTACTACAATGATCCTACCAAAAATGGAATATGCGGCCATTGTATGGTCCCCATATAAAAAGAAGCATGTGAAAAAGTTAGAGAGGATACAGAGAATGGCAACAAAGATGGTACCAGAGCTAGAAGAACTTTCTAACGAGGAAAGGTTGAATGAAATAAGGTTACCAACACTCGAGCAGAGAAGAGAAAGAGGAGACTTACCATATTTTACGGCTTATAAGACGCTGCATCTTGGAAGACGCACCCTGATATTGGAAAGAAATTTCTAAGAAGAAAAAAAACAGACCACCAAAACTGTTGTCCAATATACAGTCATTTTCACACAAGAACACACTCACTATTCATTATCTTCATTCAACACTGCTCATCAGCCATATTTTATTTCTAGCTTGTATGCGATAGTATAAGTAAACTGTCATGTTGGCTGGCTGAACATGTGCACGCAGGTCGGATGGCGGGAGTGGAAACAAAGCCGACAGTGCGGTGCACAGCTGCGTGCCTGCCTGGCGTGCCGATCAGCTGAGTCTGGCTTTGTTGTCCTGAGTGTAAACACCTCCTTTCACGCCCTCCCGTGCCTCACTACGTTGCCTGCCTCCTGTGCCTCACCACGTATTGTTTTAATTTTCCTGTATGGGTGTAGTATTTGTGGTGGCTGCATGTACATAAGTATACAAATTTTCATCTAATGCAACAAACAAAGTTCCTTATACACGGAATGGCTGTTGGCGCCAATCTGCCAGGGCGGAAAGGCTCCTGCGCCAGTATCGTGTAAACATCACAGGGTGAGGACAGATTGGTAGTTGATTTGAATGTCTTGTGATATTCTAAATACTCTTAACAGGTATGTACTGAGGTTACATCATATAAGAGGCTGAATTGAATAGCTACCTAAGCTTACCTCCTACAACATTCGTCTTGGAAGACGCATGAGCGTTTTTCAGGGTATTTTTTTTGGCAAAAAAGTGCGTTTTATAAGCCGTAAAATACGGTAATAACAATTTTTAAGCTGATAACAAAGATGGAAGATGACTCGGAAACAAAGAGAAGGTTGATACGCAAGCGGACATACAAAACAACTAGGAAAAGGGAGATGCCTGAACAACATAAAGAAGTACAGCTTCCCTCATAGAAATGTAGAAGTTTGGAATGGACTAAATGAGGAGGTGATATCGGCACATAATGTGCACCAATTGAAAGAAGGACTGGATAAATGTAGATACAGAGACGGGACCACATGAGTGTAGCTCAGGCCCTGTAAAACACAACTAGTTAAATACAACTAGGTAAATACACACACACATACACACGGCATTTGATAAAGTTCCTCATGAAGGGTCTTTATCTTTGTCGGTCTATACCTAGATAATGAGGGTATAATTAGGTGTCGAGGACTAATTTTGAATGCTGATCTTCCAAATACCACCTGCCATCCCATACTAATTCCCAAACACCACCATCTTACTAAATTATTGGTGGATGAATCTCATAGGAGCTCGTTACATGATGGAATGGCTGACACATTAGCCTATATCAGGAGGCAATTTTGGATACCACCAGGTAGACAGGCAGTCAAATATTACCTCAAATCTTATATCAAATGCAAGAGATAAGAAGGTAGACTAATCACCTATCCAAGGCCCCCTAAACTTTCCGCTGATCGAGTAAAACTCTTAAAACCATTTGAGGTCACTGGTGTCGACTATACAGGGGCAATAATAATTACAGGAGACAACTTTTCCCACAAAAAAATATATGTCAGCTTATTCACTTGTACCTTTACCAGGGCTATTCATTTAGAAATAGCTGAAGAGTTAAGTGCCGAAACCTTTATTCAAGTGTTCCGGCGGTCGTGTCCTCGGCGGTTAATTAGCGATAATGCTACTAACTTCATAGAAGCCTCCACCATATTGTTAGAAATCTTAAATCATGCATCAGTACAAAGATCTTAGAGTTGAGGAAATGCTCATGGACCTTTATTACCCCAAGAGCTCCTTGGCAAAATGGCTTAACAGAAAGAATAATTGGCATAGTTAAGTCTTGTCTTAGGAAAACCACAACAAAGATAGGCCTAGAGGAACTAAAGACAATAGTAACCGAAATTGAGACCCGAGTTAGTAACAGACCCTTGACTTATTTAGATGACTCCACAGTTAACATAAAAGCTTTTACTCCCTCACATTTAATTTATGGGAGAAGACTTGAACCCTTTCCTTTATTAGAAACTAGGGAAGACATACAAGATCCCACAATAAATGACCCGGCCCAACACCTCCGGGAAGGCTACCACACCTTAAGTAAGATTTTAAGATCATGGGATAAACATTGGAGTACAGATTATTTATTGAGTCAAAGGGAAAGATTTTATGGGGCTCAAAGGCCAGAAAATCAATGTCCTATAAAATTGGGAGACATTGTAATTATTAAGGGAGAAATGCCTCATTCACAATGGCCTCTAAGAAAAAGCAAAATTGCAAAGTGATGGATAGGGGATTGTGAGGTCAGTGGAGTTACTGGTAAGGGAACAACGATGTGTGTGGACGGTGAATAATTTGATCCCCTTAGATTTAGCTGAAGAGGTAAGGGCGGACTCTAAGGATGCTTCTTGGCAGACCAGCTTTGGGGACTCCCGACCATGGAGGCAAGCTGCTTGAAAGTGTAAAACCACTTGGAGGAACCTCATAAGTGGAGGTCATATCACCTGAAGCAGAACTTCACTTTTCGCCGGCCCCCAGCTGTTGAAATTATCCACTACATATAACACCCTAAATATAGTGGTAGTTTTGTCTCCCCCCTTTGTAATGAGGAAGGTGTTGTTCGCTTCCCTGTAGCGAAGAGAGTAGAAACGTAATACAATAGTTATAATGGTATAGGGTATAAAAGGTCAATAGGGTCATTTAAGTAAACTATAAGTATTGGGACATGGCAAATACATAGCAAAGACTGGTTCAAATATAAGCAGCCGTTATAATATTTCGCCTCGGGTTTGACACGTAGACAAAACAATATGTATTCATGGCCCTCGGTTGGGAGGGAATTCAGTTCACTCCAGGATCCCTTAAGAACAAGATGTCCTCATCTCTTGCTAAGCTTCTCTAGTTAAGATGAGAAGTTGTATATATCAACGATAACCGAATTTTCGGTGAAGTCAAGGAAGTGTCTTAGCAACACCGCAACTTTCTCGCCCGGCATTAAGCCTAAGCCGGTATTATCCGACACCAATCACCTCCCGCCAGTCCATCACCACGCCGGTCCGCTGTTTGTCCGTGGAATATTTGATGAAGTCCTCCAAGCCATTTCAACCCTCCTATAAATCTGATAAGTACCTTAGTTAGTGCTAGCTGGGGTATAGTGTCGGGTATAAGGTTGGGTATTTTGGAAGTAAGAATTCATTTCAATTCCTTCAAAAAGTGAATAACTAATCATTTCTGTGTCACAACTTTTCACAGTGCTTATGTAGTATATGGTACAGGTAATTGTTTCTTCAACAAATGTAATTTTTTAAATATAATACATTTTTGAATAACTTAGCTGTATCATAAACTTAAGCTACCTACCCAACCTCCCCACATCATGTGGCACTGGGCGGGTTGGGCTGTTCTTCAAGCACGAAATCAAGATGGCCGGCGGAGGTCAGAAGGTGGAGGTGCTGTTGCCTGGTGGCGGTGCATGGTAACACAGTGGCACGCAGGGGCGCAATTTTTTTTCTCATTTTTTTACGTTGGAGCCTGTAGCACCTGTACGCTATTCTTCTTCTTCTTTGACGGCTCAGTTGGTTGGCCTTGCACAATTTGGAGGTTTTTGGATGACCTGTGGTTTGACCTGAGACTCATGCTGCCACCTGGGCCTTCCGCCGCATGTGGAAAGGTGAGGTTCATGCAGCACGTGGGTATCTTCAGCCACTCGACGATGGAAAAAATAGTTGCTCCTGGCTGGACTTGAACTTGGGACCTTGTGCTTACAACTACCAGGCTCTTATCCACTGCATTAAAGATGGTCAAAAGAGTTGCCCCCGGCAGGATTCGAACTCGGCACATCGAGCTCACCACTCCAAGATGCTAACCACTCGGCCACCGCCTCTCCCAAATGTTGTAACATTCTTCGTAACTGTTCCAGACCAGCTAAGTGCTATGTATATGATACAGGTAAGTTATTCAAAAATGTATTCTATTTTGAAAATTATTTATTTCACCCGTAACAGATGACTTCTCCCATCCTGCAGGTGTGTCATTGCATGGCGGTACTGGTTGGATGGCTGTGTCACATTCCTCAAGACCCAAACATATGGCAAATTTAGGTGTTTAGCTTTTCAATTTTTTATGAAAAATGGGATAAGGAAGCGTGCACAAGAGCAGGGTATTGGTCGCCACTCTCCTGAGCAAATATATCAAATCTGCAAAAAAGATTGTGCCACCCTTGCTGATATTTTGGGTAAGATTTATCTTCATAATAAATGTCGAGCATATGGTGTGATATACAGGTGGAGCTGTTGGCACATCAACATTTCAGTAATTTCCTGCCACTCCTCTTCCTAATGTATTGCTTTCAGATATCCAATTGAATGATAAGATCTAAGAGTAGCTCCTTTTATCCACTATGTACACAATGACATCCCTTGCTCTCGTGCCCACGGGCTTGAATCTTCAGGATTTTCTACCATCTTGCTTCGACTTCAATGTCACTCTCTTACTAAATTCATTTGTGCTCTATATCTCTTACCTAACTCCTCAGACTATGTAAAGTTCTTTGACTATTCAACTTCCAAAGTGAAGCACATCTTGACTATTTTCCTTCTGCAGAAATTTCCATTCTTGGGGATATCAATGTTCACCACCAGCTCTGGCTATCATCTTCTTTCACTGACCAACTCGATGAACTAGCCCTTAACTTTGCTATCCTTCATGATTTAAAGCAGCTGGTGCAGCACCCTACCCGTATTCTTGACCACCTTGGTGACACGTCATCATTCTTGAACTTTCCCTAGCATCTAACCCAGTTTGTTCTTGTGTCCAGTTTGTTATTTGTCCAGTTTGTTTGTTCTTTCCTAACGTCTAACTCAGTTTGTTCTTGTGCTGTCCAAGATAGAGAGGCGGCTCAAAAATGGTACCATAGCCATCCATCTCCTGAACCTCATGCCCTTTATATTTTGCCTGTAATCATCCCAAATCTATTCTTCAACTTACCAAAACTTACTCATTCCTCTTCTGTCCATCTTACCAATGCAAGGGTCAGTAAGTATCTTCACTCTTTCATCCCTTTCACTGGTAAACTCTGGAACTCTCTTCCTGTTTTATATTTTTCCACCTTCCTAGGACAACTTTTTTCTTCAAGAGGAGTGTCAAGACACCTCCCGAACTAAAGTGGCCCACCCTTCTATTTACATTTTCTTACTGCCAAGTTATAGGAACTGGCAGCTAGCCTGCTTTTTGTTACTTCTTTAAAAAAAAAAATTCACTTGTCCTATCCTTTCTTGTAAAAAATAAATAAATAAATTGAAACTCATACACCTTACACATGTAACCTCCATCTTGCCAGGTGACAGATCATTCTTCGGTGGTGAAGAGCCGTGCCGGGCAGATTGTGCAGTGTTTGGTCAGTTAGCACAGCTCATGTGGAATGCCCCAGGCACCAGTTATGAGGCACTGGTCACAGGTTAGTCTTGTCCGCGGTTTCCTCTATGAATATGTTGGATATGATTTGGGAATTTATGTTTTAAATGTTTTGTTTGTTTAAATGTTTAAATGTCGATGTTTTAAATTTAACTTTCTATGTTCAAGGTAATGATAAATCATCAGTTTTATAATACTGACAAGATCATAACTAAAACTAAGAAATTCTAAATAAATTATTCTTTTCACTGGCAGAAGTGTACCCAAGCCTTTCCAGCTATTGCCTCAGGATGAAAGAGAGACTCTTCCCTGATTGGGATGATCTTCTTCCCCACTCAGAATGAAGTTGAAGAAAAGTTATGTGCTACAAGTATATGTAGGATTTAAAAATATTTGGTTTACAAAAAATTCAAGTAGTAACTTATATGTTATAAGTAATTATAATTTTTAATATCATATGAGTTGGCATCACATCCTAGTGGATTTGAATATTTTTCAACTGAACATCGAGATCTAACCAAGCTTTGCCAGAGAAGTCGATCCTGAAACATGGAACATGGCACCAGCTTCTATACAAGTTTTGTAACTTTTATTCCTATTTAGCTCAAGCCTTATAATGCACGGCAGTATTTTTTTATTGATCAATAAAACATTACTATACAGCAATTAACTTAGGATATCAAGCAAGTCATTACAGTATGCAGACCACAATCCTCCCTCATTTAACAGGCAATCACAAATGAAAGCACCTCGACTAGAACATAAGAACATAAGAAAATAAGGAAGCTACAAGAGGCCGTGAGGCCCACACGTGGTAGTTCCTGTCACCTAACACTACCTACATCCACCTTCCATCCCCATCCATGAACTTGTCCAGCCCCTCTTTAAAGCTCCCCAATGACTCCGCACTAACTACCTGTCTACTGAGTCCATTCCATTTATTCACCACCCTATTTGTGAACCAGTTTTTCCCTATTTCCTTTCTAAATCTACGCCTTTCCAGCTTGAATCCATTACTTCTTGTTCTACCCTGGTTAAAAGCCGTAAGAACTTTTCCTACCTCTCCTTTATTAAATCCCTTTATCCACTTAAAAACTTCTATCAGATCGCCCCTTACTCTGCGTCTCTCGAGTGAGTGTAACTTTAATAACTTCAATCTCTTCTCATAACTAAAGTTACGCATCCCTTGTATCATTTTGGTCATCCTTCTCTGCACTGATTCTAACAAGGCTATATCCATCCTGTAATGTGGAGACCAAAACTGAACCGCATAGTCTAGGTGAAGTCTGACTAGAGCCAGATAAAGCTTTAGAATAACTTCCGCACTTCTACTTTTAACACTTCTGGTAATGAATCCTAACACTGTATTAGCTCTATTTCTAGCTTCAATACATTGTTTCCTAGGTCGGAGGGCTGGGCTCACCCTCACTCCAAGATCTGTTTCACCTTGGGATCTTTTCAGCGATACATTGCGTATGGTGTATCTATTACCAGGGTTCTTTCTACCAACATTCATAACCCTGCACTTACCAATATTAAATTCCATCTGCCATCTGACTGCCCACTCATTAAGTTTATCTAAGTCTCCCTGCAATATGTTTACATCATATTATAATCCTATGGTCTACATCCAATAATCCTACCTACCTTAGTATCATCAGCAAACTTGCTGATATCACTGCTAATCCCACTATTCAAGTCGTTGATGTAAATAAAAAATAGTAATGGACCCAAAACAGACCCTTGTGGAACTCTACTTGTCACCTGTCCCCATTCAGATTTAGAACCATTAATTGTAACCCTTTGTTGCCCATTACTTAACCAAGCTCTGATCCAATGAAGAACCTTCCCATCTATTCCATGAGCCTTAACCTTATTTAAGAGTCGCTCGTGTGGTACTTTGTCAAATGCCTTACTAAAGTCCAAGTATATTATATCATAATCCTTATCATTATCTGCCATCTCATAAACTTTCCTATAAAAACTCAATAAATTGAGCTTTAGAGGAACTAGGGTTCCTCAAAGTGGTCAATATCGACCTTCAGGGGTCGATAAGATTTTCCAGGAGATCGAGGAATGCCTTTGGAGTCCGAAAGGGGTTACAGAAGAACATAAGAAAATAAGGAAACTACAAGAAGCCGTGAGACCTACACAGGGTAGTTCCTGTTTGTTACTTAACACTACCTACATCCACCTTTCATCTCCATCCATGAAATTATCTAGCCTCCTTTTAAAGCTCCCCCATTGACTCCGCACTAACTACCCGACGACTGAGTCCATTCCAATAATTTACTACCCTATTTGGTAACTAGTTTTTCCATATTTCCTTTTTAAATCTACGTTTTTCCAGCTTGAATCCGTTACTTCTTGTTCTACCCAGCAACAAAATCTTGCAAGACCTCTCGCAGCCATGTCAAATGTTTACTACATCACTATTATATATAACCTATATAACCATCATGTATCATATCTAAGTACAGTCAAACCTCGATATAACGGACCTCGATGTAACGGACTTCGGATGCAACGGACTCCATTTGCGTGACTTATCGCCGCTCTAATTGTCAACTCAACATAATTGTATTATTTTCTCATTTTACTTTGGAATGCTTGGGTTTTAAGGAGTTTTGGTGTATCACATTAAGATATATAAGGAAGGAGCCTGTGTTGCTAGTGATTTAGTGGTAGAAGGTGTGTATTGTTTAAAATAGTGACTATTAGTGTTATGGCGTGGCCATTGCTACGTCTCCCTGTCACCTCAGCACCCTAAATCACCCTTATCTAAGGTGACACGCAGTGCTACACTGACCTAAATAGTGACACGTGTATAGAACTGCACTTCACAACCATGTAATATATATAATGATGAGCATTAGTCATGATAATAAGCAATACCTTTGGAAGCCACGGCTGAACCTGGTTCGTAGTAATTTGTTTACCTTTCATTAGAGCTTGAACTTGACAAGCTACACGGTCTGATTGTGTTTGTGATTATTTCTCATTTATTTCACGTGTAGGAGCGGACCAAATTCAGCATGTAGTGCCAGTCACTGTTTACCTCCCAACATAGCTACACAGTCTGGTTGTGTTTGTGATTATTTCTCATTTATTTCACAATTTTTCCGTTTTTTCATATATTTTTCCACCCCTGGAAAAATACCCTCGCTATAACGGACAATCGGCTTTAACGGACCACTCCTCCCCCCCTTTAGTCCGTTATATCGAGGTTTGACTGTACTGGTATCCACTACCATTTCAGATTTAGACATTAATCCTCTATCACCGGTCTTAAATATGGGAACTACGACTTAACTTAACATTTCCTTTCCTCCACATTAATGGCACCTCCCCTATATCAACCAATTTCTTAAAAATATGCACTAACGACTGACTAACAACCTCTTTGCATTCTTTTAATACCCTGGGATTAACTTTGTCTGATCCTGGTGACTTAAAATTCTATCATTCTATCTATACCTTCTACCTTTTCTCTAGTTATCACAATATCTTTGAGTTTCTCATCATCCTTTCTGCTAAACATCTGTTCACTATCATTGTTGATGGTTGATGAATAACAGAGTCTACTGGAGGTCGATCAAACATTTGACATATCCGAATGGTTAGCGCCTGCAAGTGGGAAGCTCGGTGTTCCGAGTTCAATTCCGAATCAATTCAATATATATATATATATATATATATATATATATATATATATATATATATATATATATATATATATATATATATATATATATATATATATATATAAGCAATATTTTATTAAAAATATATAATATAAAATTCATGCTAGTCATGAATTTTATATGTTTGTGTATTTTGTGAAGTTGTCATAAATTTTTAGGGGTCAATAATCAAACAGGGACTCCCTGAAGAGGTCGATGAACTGAAAAGTTTGAGGACCCCTGACCTAGACTATGAAGATGTTGTAAACTGTTTTGGCTATACAGGTTGAAGTTCCCAAACTCGGCAACCTCGGGACCAGCGCCGAGCCGAGTAATGGAATTTTCCGACTTTTAGAACGTAGATATATTAAGGGGAAAAAAAGCCATCCAACTTCTTCAAAAGGTCAATTTTCTCAGAAATAGTTAACACATTGTTCTTCCTTTTCTTTTCACTTCCACCAGTAGGTGTTCTTGGACGTTTGGGAGCCATAATACCAATAACAGACCTGTAGAAGTACACAAAATAACAGTGTACACAACTCTACAGTCACAACACCACTGAACAATAACAACAAATAAATCGGCGGGAGAAACCAAGCGGCCTAGTGTGGTGACACCTAGCGGCCGACCCGTCAACTACGCCCAGGGTTTTGGGTGTTGCCGAGTCTTGGGATGCCGAGTTTGGGAACTTCAACCTGTAGTACTATAATAATGTTTTTGATAAATTTCCACTGTTATGCAAAGTTCTTAATTTTGCCATTCAACTGCTACTGTTTATAACCATTGTTCAGGTAATGTCTGCTATTGGACATATAATTTTATGTCAAGTTTATATCATGTGTAGTTACAATATTGTACAAAGGTTTTTGGTGATTATGTAACCGTGTTTGAAAATTTGTTTTGCTTCTGTACATAAATCTTGTGAATATAAAGTGATACTCTAATATCAGTAAAATATGTGTAGTGCCCCCCCTTTTGGCTAGATGTTAATTTGAAGGGCTCCACAAACCTGGAGATTATGCTGCCACCACCCACAATAAGTGGGGGAAAAAATCTAAAGATTCAGAGAATATATGAGGATAACTGGGACTTAATGAACGACTCGTTAATAGGGTTTCTTTATAATCATCACGATCAGTAATCACATCACAACTCCTATGGTTTCACCGAAAACACGAAAATAATAATAATAATACCCGAAACGACTAACTTCTCATCCGGGCTTAACACAGTTACAAAAGTTCCAATACGTACTCAGTTATTAGGTACTATACCTATCTACATAAATAAACAACGGAGCTATAATAGGGCCTTAGCTCTATATACTGGTGTCCAAGCTGGTCACCATCTGCTGTCACTCAGCTGGTCCCAACACCCAACATGGACCACGTGTGCCACAAGCCGGTGTCTCACCACTCCGCTCCACTACCAGGACCAAAACCCTGATAACATAACACAAGTTACAAGTCTGTCATGAACTAATCAACACTAAAACTAATAATTTCGGCGGGAATATGTAGGTACAGCGGAGGAATGCCACGAGGAACAGAGAGAGGAGGAGTGGTGTCCTCTCACTGTGGTGGTAGGTAGGTAACTGCCAGAAGCTGGTCTAGGAAGCCAGGGCGGGTACCCAACAACGGAGGTGCGGGAGGAATTTGGGTCACGAGCGAGTCAGGTCCACGCCAGGTGTTGGCTTGACCTTTAGGGGTAACTAGCCAGGTGTGCGGCCCCAAGCTTGGGGCCACCACAACATCATCATACAGCCCAGATGCATACGTGGTAGGTCGTGCATTTTTAACTTGGTAATTTTACTCACCCCAGTTTGAATGTCGTAGCATTGGATTTTCGATTTTCGATCTCGTATATTGAAAATAGACCCTAATTTACTCAGCTCGTATCATTGATTTCTCGTATACCAAATGCTCGTATAACGGGACTTCCCTGTATATTACTTTACTCCTACCACTCAGTGTAAACTTTTCGTCAATCGTGAGTCCCCCGTTTGACTCATTTTCCCGTGTTACATGGCTTCCTCCCCCCACAAAAAAAAAATTTGTTCCTCAGTCCTTCAACACATATCCTGCCAGATGTACTACCTTCCAGCTAAGTACTACCAGAAAATAGTAACAGATCATGACTTCTCTCCTTTTAAATTCACATTTTGGTTTTCTATCCACACAAAAAAACATAAGCTGGACATTACAACTCTCAAATGAGCTTTACAAAAACAATAATCAAGTCGTATTGCATTCTTAATTTCTTCACCTCCCTCACCAAGAGCAGATTAGCCAGTTTGGGGATACATAATTTCAATGTAATGACTTTACTCCACCTTCTCACTTAATCTCCTACTTACTTAGGCCGAAGCCATATAGAGTCGCAACTGGACTCATCCCTCTAGTCTGTAATGGTTGTTCCTTTACCCCACTAAACCTAGGCATAGGCACGTAGGGAGAAATCACGACTGGATTTTCAACATACCCTTCCGTAACTTGGGATAAGGCTCACCTCCTAATTGAGGCATACACTCCTGCGTCAATCACCCAACGAGCAAAGCTCGGAGCCAAGTACATCCTCGGGTCTGACGAAATCCTTTGCGGCTCTAGTGTTTAGTGTAATCTATGTACACCCTCTAAAGTAAGTTTTCTAACCTTTACAAGTCTGTCTAGGAAACTTTCATCAACATATCTCTTTCTCACTAGAGATTAACCCTTCTTACTACCTATCATTAAGATTCACGTATCTCCTCACTGGCCTTCTCTGTCTGTTCAAGTTCCTCCTCCATTATTACCACTTCTGCTAGCTCCAACAGCCATCTATCCTGCCCTACATTAGTGTTATTTTACATTATACTACTTGTTACCCTAACCTAACCTTAACCTTACCGTAAGGTACGGTAACCTAATCTTACCGTACCTTTTACATGTGTTAGTGTGGATTATAAGCCCTCTATCCACACATTCCCATATCCACATCCACTCGACATCATTATCCACATGCATACCTTGAACAATACAACAATACCCTCATCATCCATCCACATCCACCCGACATCAACAAATCCTTATCCACTTCCACACTGCATCCACGCTACCCCCATCCACACTACCTTCACTTCCCACTTCACTTTCATTGTCAACTGCGGATCTGGGGCGTGCGTGTTTCATGCAGCAACCTTTCACTTCCCTACCCTGGCATGTGCCAGGCCATCACTACGTTCTTTATCTATGTCTGTGTTAGCACGTGGGTAAGGGGAACCATGAAATGGATCCCTAACCAGCTGCCACCAACTTGTAGTGCCCCCCCTTTTGGCTAGATGTTAATTTGAAGGGTTCCACAAACCTAGCGATTACGCTGCCACCACCCACAATAAGTGGGATTTTTTTTTTAAAGATTCAGAGAATATATGAGGATAACTGGGATCACGATCAGTAATCACATCACAACTCCTATGGTTTCACCGAAAACACGAAAATAATAATAATAATACCCGAAACGACTAACTTCTCATCCGGGCTTAACACAGTTACAAAAGTTCCAATACGTACTCAGTTATTAGGTACTATACCTATCTACATAAATAAACAACGGAGCTATAATAGGGCCTTAGCTCTATATACTGGTGTCCAAGCTGGTCACCATCTGCTGTCACTCAGCTGGTCCCAACACCCAACATGGACCACGTGTGCCACAAGCCGGTGTCTCACCACTCCGCTCCACTACCAGGACCAAAACCCTGATAACAACACAAGTTACAAGTCTGTCATGAACTAATCAATGTACCAGATATCCTTATAAGTACACCACCACTCACATACCTTCTAAAGGGTTGCAGGGGAAACGACTCCCTCCACACGACCAGTCCGTGCCAGGCTCGGCGAGAGAGAGAGAGTATGGCCCGTACCGAGAGTCAAGGCGGTAGAGCGACGAACGGCGAGGTACCGACGAGCGGCAGAACCTTCAAATTGTTACCGAGAGTGGACAGAAAGGCAGGGTTGGTTGAGTTCTCACGCGGCGGTGTACAGCCAAATTCCCAACATCCGACCTCCAAACATCCGACTTGTCCAAAAAACCGACTTTTTTCACCACCACATTGTGTCTTGTTTTGGCCATTTATTTTACTTTGTTTTTGTTTGTTTTTAGAAAACATTGATTTGTGGCTTTATTTATGCATGAATTTTACTTTCGCGGATACCACTGGATTGGCCTTCAAAGCTGCATCTTTTATGTTCTATACCATTTTGTCCTTACGTTTATGGTTACTGTGATATCCGAACATCCGACTATTCCAATTATCCGCTCAAGCAATACTTACCCCGCTATCCTGAACCTCCTTCATTATTGTCACTAAAATCACTTATTGCCGCATATGTAATACCTAATAATCTTATACTTATACTTAAATACATATTTGAAAGAATATTTTTAGCATATCTCTTAATCCATCCAGATTAGGAATGTAATAAAAATTCATCGAAGGTTGAGGTGAAGACACGGGTGTACCCATGTCTTCACCCTTGACCGCCAACCTTCCTCGCTGCTCTTCCTTCCAAAACAAACCCCTCTTATGGTAAGCGAAGGTCTGCCGTTCGTCGTTCGTCGCTCTACCACACCAGTGACTACGAACATAAACATATGGCCGGAAACCTATATCCAAATGAATTGGGACTGAGGAGTGAAGAAAAATTATTATTTAACAAATGGCTATATATTACTTTACTCTCACCACTCAGTGTAAACTTTTCGTCAATCGTGAGTCCCCAGTTTTGACTCATTTTGCCGTGTTACATATGCATATAATTTTATTGTATGTTGAGATTCTCAGTATCTATCACTATTGCAAAGGCTGTCAAAAGAAATCATTAGATGATACAACACAACTGAAATTACCAACTTTACTTTTCTGTATCTTTGTCTACTGTATATTCAAATGACTGCAACATGTCGGTAAGGTATAATTACGTTGTCAACGTAGAGACGGCATTACTAGGGAAAATATTCCGTGGGGCTGCAGCATGATAAAAGGAAAATAGGTAGAAAATGGACAATACAAGCTGGACAAAGGGTCAGGTAAGATTGTAACATAAGACAGGAGTGAGTGACATTGGAAAGGTCTACACATATAACATGTGGGTGTAACCTCCCACCACCTATTTTTACGAAAGGGGTTTGATGAAGGAGTAATGGAATGTTAACCTCCATGAGGTTATAGAGAATAGGCCAAAAAAAAATCAGTTGTCCAGTAAAAGGAATCAGGATGGAAAATTACCAGGTGCTGGATTAGTAATGAAACTAGGGTACCTACATGATTCAGAACCCAGCAAAAACAAATAGATTAATATATTATGGACGGAGAGGAGAAATGGCCAATCCTAATTTTCACCTTACGGGTCAAAAAAAGAAAAGACCATAGAAGCAATAAAGAATTAATTTAGTCAATGGACATAACATTGATTATTTTATTTCCCTACAATTTTAAATGCAAATGGTCTTGAGTCAGTGAGCTATACAATTGAATATTGAGTTTCTCTCTGGTGACTGGGTATGCTTAGGAGCCACACCTTACACTGTTTGCAGCTCCACTACAAAACTTGAGAAACAGTACAATGTGAAATGCAAGAACCAGTGGCGTACTCAGAAAATTGAAAATGGGGGGGGGGGCAATATATATACAGTCAAACCTCGATATAACGGACCTCGATGTAACGGACTTCGGATATAACGGACTCCATTTGCGTGATTTTTTTTTTTTTTTTAATATATATATATTAGACCGCTTATCGCTGCTCGAATTGTCAACTCAACATAATTATATTATTTTCTCATTTTATTTTGGAATGCTTGGGTTTTAAGGAGTTTTGATGTATCACATATTAAGATATAATATTATAAAGAAAGAGCCTGTGTTGCTAGTGATTTAGTGGTACATGATGATGTGATGTGTATGATGTTTATGATGTGTATTGAGATGTGTATTGTTTAAAATAGTGACTATTAGTGTTATGGCGTGGCCGCTGCTACGTCTCCCTGTCACCTCAACACCCTAAATCACCCTTATCTAAGGTGACACGCAGTGCTACACTGACCTAAATAGTGACACGGGTATAAACTGCACTTCACAACCATATAATATATATAATAATAAGCAATACCTTTGGAAGCCACGGCTGAATCTGGCTCGTTGTAATTTGTTTAACTCACTAGAGCTTGAGCTTGACTAGCTACACGGTCTGGTTGTGTTTGTGATTATTTCTCATTTATTTCATGTGTAGGAGCGGACCAAATTCAGCATGTAGTGCCAGTCACTGTTTACCTCCCAACATAGCTACACAGTCTGGTTGTGTTTGTGATTATTTCTATTTTTTTTCACAATTTTTCCGTTTTTTTCATATATTTTTCCCCCCTTGGGAAAATACCCTCGCTATAACGGACAATCGGCTTTAACGGACCACTCCTCCCCCCCTTTAGTCCGTTATATTGAGGTTTGACTGTATATACCGTATTTGCTGGCGCATAAGACGCAGTTTTTTTCCCAAGAAAGGGAATGCAAAATTCACCCTGCGTCTAATGCGTCCATATTACTAATGAGAGGTCGGGCAGAGAAGGCGGAATGGCCTTTTGGTGTATTACTAAGGTGGTCTGGAGTGATCTGTGTTGAGCAGTAGACCACTGAACACAAATTTGTAGCTATGTTACTAATAATATCAACAGTAATGCGTAATACCAAGAAAAAGTTAGAGTTTAAGAGAAAACAAGAGGTGGGGCAACAAGGTGGCTGTTTCTGCTGCCAAGATGGCCGTCATATGTAAATGACCCCCCCCTGCAGTCCCGCTGCCGCTCTCCACTGTAAATGGAGGGAAAGGTTAGGCCTTACACCCCCTCGTCCCTAATCCACCCGACTCTAGGATAAGGAAATTGTAAATGCAAACTGGATAGAGTACTAGTAAAAAGGCTGTAACGGTACCTGTAGACGGGACGAAGCCTTCCACACAACACAAGATACCATCACGGCACCACACTTCATCTGCCTCAAGCCGAATCACACCATACCATCATGCCTGATCTGTACCTTCCTGAGTGGGCCTAATCAACCCTCGCGACTGTGATAGATTCACAGGTGTAAACCATGGCGAATATCTTCGATCCCGACATCGGTGCCCTTCAACAAAAACAAAAGGTAGAGGGTCCCCTTTGGCGTGTTACCTTAATATCTTGGAAAATTTTTTGTTATTGGGCAACCACCGATTTCGAGGCTGAAACTTAAGTTTTCCTGAATAGTTTTGGTGTTTTTTTTTAATTAATCTGGATCTCGTTTTTGTCGGAAATCAATGTTTGTTTACATTTTGTGTTGAGGGGGGTGCCCCCCCTGCCCCTCCAGGCCCGCCCCGCACACATTGCTAAGCTTCACACTGCCATAGTATTGGTAATTTTCGTTTTATCTCTATATCTTCTTACAAAACCCAAAACCCCCAAACCTCTAACCTAACCCAATCTGATTTAACCTAATTTAAACTTTCTGGCTAAAATAACTGTAGATTTTCGGTAGTACATTTTAATGCCATTAATATTCGATTGCGCCATGGGAAATGGGGCTCAAAATACACAGAATGAAGAAAGATACACGATAATGGAGGAAAGAATCCTATGACTTTTGAAAGCCCACTACCGAAGTAAATACCATATCTTTACTGCAAATTTTCCAGTCTGGGGAAATTATCCATAAACCACCCTCTCATAATTGGTAGAGTGGTGGTTTTGTTTCCCCCCCCCTTGTGAGTGAAGTATTTTCCGCTCATTGATAGGGGTGTATAGGGATGTATATATATAATTATAATGGTAATGGGTAATAAAAGGTAATTTAAGTAAATGTTTAGTACTGGATAGGAAAAATTTTAATATTCCCAGTGGTTAATAAACTTTGCACTTAAATAATTAGCACCTTAATTTGGAGCGCGGTCTTTGGGTTGCCGCCCATAAATACTACCCAAATAAGATTTCTGTACGTGGCTATAGGTAGGGGGCCGCTAGCCGCTCCCCATGGAGAAACAGTACCATTCCAGTTCCCGTGAGAGTAACATCTCTTTGATTTTATCTGATTACATTGAAAAGAATTGTATATAGACTCTTTGGTACATATAGTTTAAATCAAAGGACATGTGTAAAGAACAACACACTGATAAAAATAGCCGTGCGTAAAGTAACTTGGTGTGAAAGCCCTTCTGACGCCGAAACGAAACCAACCTCCAGCCCGCCGCCTCTGTCTTTCAAGGGCGGCTCTGATCATGCGCTACCACTGCAGATCACAAGACCATTGTAGTATTAATACAAGACCTACAGCCCTTTTTTAACCCACTATCCACCGATAAGTATCCTAGTTAGTTGATTAGCTAGGGTATGGAGTCGGGCAGGGATATATGGGTTTGATGTTAGAAAAGAGAACCCTCAGTTTAAAATTTTGTATGTGACATAAATTCCCACATGTTGGTGCCCCGAGTGAGGAATATTGATGATCATGTGATTGAAAGTGGTCGTTAATTGTGAGGTTAATTATGAGCCTACCACAACCGCTGGTTATGAGGCTGGAGGCGGGGGTTTTCGCGGGCGTCAAGAATGACTCAGCTGTCAACTACCATATGCCGGGTAGTAGATAAGAGGTTGCGTAGTACTAGTTAGTTGTAGTAGTTAGGTGGTGGTTGAAATTATATACGCTTTGCTATGCGTCCTTGTCAGGCCGGGGCAGGCTCTACCACCCTTAGATAAAATTTAATTACAACTAACAACTATTATATATAGTAATGTAATCTTCCATTTAATATTTATTTGACTGAGTTAATCAATTTAAAAATCATGGAGAAGGGGACTAAATCATTAGCTGCTAAAAAGGTGGCTGACACGATTATATAATACTTTGTGATGAAGCAGCTGGGACAAACCCCTATAGACTATAGACTATAATAGTTTAAACTCAGGTCTGCTAATGCTAAAAACTAAATGGGAAAAATATGAGATGGCTTACTGCATATATGAAGTTCAATTAAGACAAGCTGGGGATAAAGAAATTATTCAGCAATGTATTATAATTATCAATCATGAACACGAATGTCAAAGATATCTCGATAAAGTAATTTGAATTGAGGGTTACGGGTGTGCTCATATTTCATCAACAGCTAAAGTTTTTTTAAACCCCAAAGTTTGCAAGGTATTAAGCCAGAACCCCCCCCCCACAGGGAGATCAGGTACGCCTGAAGGTAATCAGCTATATCAGCCACCCTCAAAGTTTAAGGATCCCTCGTTAGTGGGTAGTTATCCTGCGCCTGTTACGCAAATCAAACAGCCTGTAATTACGATTCAAACTTCTCAGCCTACCAGTAAACCACTTAGACCTACTCAAATAATGGATACAATCCCTACATCAGAGGCGACTTCTAGTGAAGTCGAAAAATAAATTGTGTCTTATGTGAGGGGAACTAGACCCTCCACATGAATATCTATTCAGATTGTTACACGAGATTTGAAAGGTTAATGCGCCTTGGTATTTGTCTAACCTGTTTCCGTGGTAAACATGCTTCAAATGCATGCCCTATAAGCTTAAGAACTTGTAGGAAATGTAAACAATCTGTTCATAACATCGCTCTTTGTCCTAACAGTGATAATAACTCAGACCCTTTCAGTATTAAAATGGCAGTCACTAATAAGAGTAGTTTTAGCAGCTGTTCCCACTGCGGAGTTGAATGTGAGCCATAATGGGCATTCAGTCAATGTAAAAACAATGGTTGACAGTGGTGCACCCAAAAATCCTTCATAAGCAGAGAGATAGTTGAATTTTTACAACTACCCATAATTAATAAAGTAACATAGCCATATCAGGTTTTCCCCGCCAATAATGAGGCTCAAATCCCATGACATAGTTCAATCCCCCAGTCCAATTGGGAAGATATAAATGTAGGATAGCTGCTGTAGTAGTAATAATATTTGGGATCAGTTAACTGTTTCATGGACTAAAGGACACAGCTGAAATGCTGAGGGATAATGGTGTTAAACTAGTTAGTAATACCTTCAAAGACGTTGATGGTCCCTTCCAATTAATAATAGGAGCCGAATATTTTGGGCGTTACCTAAGGAAGGTCATCAAAATACATAACGTCTCAATGTTCACTAGTGCTGGTGGTAAGGTAATAATGGGACCCATCCCACATACCATACAGTCGAACAGGAGAGTATTCCTAGTCATGCACAGCCCCCATTAATTACCAGAAAAGGAACCACTTTCTTGCCCACACCAATAAGTGAGGTTTAGAGGAAAGTGGTATTCCAGTTCATAATGAATATATTGCCAACTAATGAAAATCCTAATAATAATGTGTCGCGAGGAGATAGCAACCTCAAATTGAATACAGGATTATGATTTAAGGCCCTACCTGGCTGAAAGAGTGTAATAATAATCCTATATGGTTTCCACTCAGTCAGACATATCTGAAGATATAATAAGGGAAAACCCGAATTTACCCAGATCCTGTGATAGACATAGAAGGTTTTCCTTATTTAGCAATACTCCCTGCCCGGGTTAAAACTCCCTGTAGGTAATACTCCCTGCAAGGTTGATACTCCCCGCAAGGTTAATCTCCTGCAAGGTTGATACTCCCCGTAAGGTTAATATTCCCTGCAAGGTTAAATCTATGACTTTACGATGGTGTGAGTTCATATAAGGAAAAATATTAATAGAGTTCCTTAGTCGTGGTTATACATAACAGATTCTTGCAATGGTTATAATGGTTGATAATTGTGGGAAAAATAAAGCAGTTTTACGTGCATAATCTGTAAATGAAAATACATTATGCAGCTATGGGGACATACATTAACTCTTATTTGTTTCTCAGATAGTGAATATTTCCTGCATACATGAGTTAAGAGACGAAGGAAGGCGAATCCACGGCCGCGGCTGTAAGGGGGCCGGGAAGGGGAGGAGGCGTAGTGTCGAAAACCGCCAGATCTGCAGAGGAAAAAGCATCTTGGGGGAGGGGGGGGAAAGGGAGGGGGAGGTGAGGATAAGGAGTTGGGGGAGAAGGTGCTGGTCACTGGGTCAGGTGTAGGATGAGGACTGGGGGTGGGGGAAGGTGTTGTGAGTGGGGCAGGTGTATGCTGCGGAGAAAGGGAAAAGGGGAGGTGTGATGAACGGGGGAGTGTAGGCTGAGGAGAGGGAATAGGGCTTCCCCGCAAACACACTACGTAAACTTTACGTTTTGAGAAGGTAAGGTTTTGGTAACGTTAGTAAAATTCGTAATATATACATAAATCATACGTTCACTCTTGAATTGTCTATGTTGTATTTAGGTGGTGTTTGGTTACGTCGCTACGATACATTTTTTTAACGTAAATTTAAAACGTTATGTAATAGTGGGTTTTTCTACTAATATAATATGTAGTGGTTTTACGTTTCAATTAGATACTTATAAAATCATGATGTAAAGTGATATTAGAGGATTCAAAAAAGTTATATATACATGATGAGTACGGGATACATATATCAGCAAACACAAAGACGGAGGGCCTTCAGAGGCTCCCCGGCGGGCCGCTCCCAGCGGCCCGCCCTAGGGCATATGACCATTTTCCGCTGTTAATTAACTGATTGAGGAATTTTGGTTATACTTTCTAAGTATATTGCAGATATAGTAATGTTTTTAAGGGGTTTGCACAACCCATTAGCCGATTAATAGACTAATGGGCTGTCAAAACTTATAAAAACATTACTATATCTCAATATACTTAGAAAGTATAACCATAATATTCCTATGTCGTTATCCAGTAATACGATGAAAAGGAGATCATAATTGCTACGGACATTGTTTATTTCATAAGTACAAAACATTTTCGTTTTTGGCAGTGGCGTACGTAGCCAGAAAATTGAAAAGGGGGGGGGCCCAATATATATAATATATATATATATATATATTTTATATATATATATATATATATATATATATATATATATATATATATATATATATAATAAATATATAATTTATTATAATTTATTCTTTGCCAAAGGGGGGTGGGGCATGACCGCATGGCCCCCCCCCCCCCTCGGTACGCCACTGGCTTATTTTGGTTTACATGCTGGTGTAAAGTGGAACACTGAATAGCCATGTAGAAGAATATTGATTGCGGCGAACAGCATAACAACATCCACCCGCTTGTGCGTTTTCCCAAATAACTGATTCAACTCACTGACACAACGCTGCCGAGGAATTCCTAAAAAAAAACGTGTCGTACTGCAATCATTTATATTATTCAGTCTATTTCGATATAATAAAGGAGCGAAAATATGTTATAACTAAGTTCTCATTATGTTATCGAGTGGTTAAGGGTGACAATTTAAGCCTTTTGTGGGTTTTTAACCCTTTGTAATGACTATCGTACATCTGGCAGTTTAGTGCATTGATAGCTGCGTAATGATTTCAAATAATATTCTATTCTAAATCATGATATTATCCATATTAATTCTCCATCATCTACATATTCCTTATTGGGTGTACCGTTGAGTATTGATATGTGTTGATAATATGTTGGAAATTATTGAAATAAGGGAAATTTTGACCTTGTGTTATCCCGTAATCTTTGCTCGGATAATCAAATGTTATTTTTATATGATACTAGCTACACACATAGACTAACTGATAACCTTTTTCCATGTAATCTCCTTCTTCCTATGTACGTATCTCATCTTTATTTCTATGTATCTCTCGGTGTTCCTGATTAAGCTGGAAATATTTGAAATATACTGATATATGATAATTTCTATAAACTATTATAAAAACTTTTATAACAATTTTTAATAGCTTGAACAGGCCTAATAATAGTGATGGTACTGATATTGAGATACTATGTATATTATTGTGTTAATATATATAATATGAAATTAATATTTCCCACTAATAAATAGGTACCAGCGGGCCTCCGGAGGATTGACGTCAAGTTGCCGCTCCTTGTCACTACTGATGTAATACTACAGCAAGATAATCATATAACTGTTGTTTCAAAATGTTTACACATAGAAATATTCAATTCTTGAAATTCTGTACATTAATTTTCAACATAGTAAATGATCCTGTCTAAAAATACACCAGCGGGCCTTCGGAGGGCTGATGGAGGTAAATTTGCCGCCGGCAGCCGCCGTTCGCTACTCTACAGCCTACGTCGGCCCGCCGGTGATGGTTAGCTGATGGTCTAATATATATATATATATATATTAGAAACAGTGCAGAGAAGGATGACCAAAATGATACAAGGGATGCGTAACTTTAGTTATGAGAAGAGATTGAAGTTATTAGAATTACACTCACTCGAGACGCAGAGTAAGGGGCGATCTGATAGAAGTTTTTAAGTGGATAAAGGGATTTAATAAAGGAGAGGTAGGAAAAGTTCTTACGGCTTTTAACCAGGGTAGAACAAGAAGTAACGGATTCAAGCTGGAAAAGCGTAGATTTAGAAAGGAAATAGGGAAAAACTGGCTCACAAATAGGGTGGGGAATGAGTGGAATGGTCTCAGTAGACAGGTAGTTAGTGCGGAGTCATTAGGGAGCTTTAAAGAGGGACTGGATAGGTTCATGGATGGGGATGAAAGGTGGATGTAGGTAGTGTTAGGTGACAGGAACTACCACGTGTAGGCCTCGCGGCCTCTTGTAGCTTCCTTATTTTCTTATGTTCTGTGGGGGTGTGTGGCAACCCTCACCTTCCCGCCACATCTTAGCGTCACCCATAGGCGGGCAGTTGGGATCCAGCCGAGGCAGTGACCAGTCGTCGTGCCGTCTCTCTGTAATTAGAGGTTAAGGCTATATCCATCCTGTAATATGAAGACCAAAACTGAACCGCATAGTCTAGGTGAGGCCTGACTAGAGCCAGATAAAGCTTTAGAATAACTTCCGCACTTCTACTTTTAACACTTCTGGTAATGTATCGTAATACTCTATTAGCTCTATTTCTGGCCTCAATACATTGTTTTCTAGGTCGGAGGTCTGGGCTCACCCTCACTCCAAGATCTTTTTCACCTTCTGATCTTTTCAGCGATACATTGCTTATGGTGTATCTATTACCAGGGTTTCTTCTACCAAGATTCATAACGCTGCACTTATCAATATTAAATTCCATCTGCCATCTAACTGCCCACTCGTTAAGTTTATCTAAGTCTCCCTGCAATATGTTTACATCAGACTGTGATCCAATAATCCTACCTACCTTAGTATCATCAGCAAACTTGCTGATATCACTGCTAATCCTACTATCCAAGTCGTTGATGTAAATCAAAAATAGTAATGGACCCAAAACAGACCCTTGTGGAACTTCACCAGCCCTTCAGATTAGAACCATTAATTGTACCCTTGTTGCCTATTCTAGCAAGTCTGATCCAATGAGAATCCATCTATTCATGAGCCTAACCTTATTTAAGAGTCACTCGTGTGGTACTTGTCAATGCCTTACTAAGTCCAGATAATTGACTATC
>JACEEZ010003587.1:0-81488 GCA_016584305.1 Chionoecetes opilio | reverse complement strand
TCAAGTTTCAGTGTCCTCCGTAGGACTTGTTGGAATGAGAGTCAGCTTGGATTCTTCTTGCGTTCCCTCCCTTCAAACAAGTCCTTGGACACGGCCTGGCTAAGACTCTTTAGGGAGATACTTTCCAGCCTGAAACAGAAAGAGTTACTAGATGACGACATGAAGACATACACATATGACAATCGCCATGGGTGGTTCTAAATAGGGATTAATAATAATAATAATAATAATAATAATATATAAAATAATAATAATAATAATGAAAATACCTAATACTGATCATTGTATTGAAGTAATGATTAATCTAGCAATGCCTATCATATGATTATGTCTTGTATAGAAGTTTTGTCTAATTTGTGGCTTTTAAAGTAATCGTTCCAGAACCCATTTTTTGTTTTGGGGCCTAAATTATGTTTGAATCAACATTTCAAAAACACCTATCCAATAACTCAAAAAAAGTATTGATTTCTAGGCCTTGTTTCCGTAAAAACACGACTTTTGTAAATAGGCGCGCGAAAAAAAAAAAAACTTCCCTCCACCAGGGGCTACGATCTGGTTTGATGACGTCCAATATTGACCGCCCGCAGAGGCTCCAATGTAAGCATCTGTCCCGACAACCTGTCGGCAAATGTTGATGATGAGGCGTTTAACTTCGGTGTCAGACAGTGAATCTGTAGCTGTGACAGAAGTCTAAAGTATCGATGCTCAATCTGAGACCGAAAGAACTGACGCTGGTCCACATAGTTATAATGAGGAATAATGACCCTCAGATTGGCATGGTATCCCAACCCTATATTGTTTGAAGCCCGAGTATAAACGAGGTGGATGACAAAGGTTGTTAGCAGAGCCTGAGGTTCAGCAGGATGACCTGGCAAAAAAAAACAAAAACTTTCTCCAAAACATGGATTGGTAAGCATAAGGTTAAACCATGTATGTGTGGATCGACAAATAAAGGGTACTTTTCCGAGAAAATCCTATGGTATTTTTTGGACGCTACAGTCCAAACGTCATTACGCGAACCACATACTAGCATTAACTACAGCATAGAGTTGGAAAATATGGCGGTCGGGAAGGCTAGAAAGTGTGGACAGCCTAGCACACCATCCAAACAATGGTCGTTCCAACCAACCACAGGCACGCCCACTCCCACAACTGAGTCATATTGTCCTTAACATCCGCAGGTGGCGCCAACCCTTGGTCCAGCACGCCCGTGTACAACAGGCTCACCTCACGAACTCGTCTCCCCAAACCACAACACTGGGTATTCGACTTAGCCGAGCGCTGCACACTTCCTGCACCCGTCTTTCACCCTCGGTGTAACCCTCACTACAATCACCGTTGTCTCAACACAACTGTGGCTCGCCCCAACACCCTAAAATCGCGTGTATCACCCTACACCGCCAACTCCTTTCCTGTGCAAACTTTTCTCGAAAAGGCACAGCTGTCTTGCTGCACCCATAGAAGGATGCATGCATGTGCATATCGCAAAAAAAAAAATTCTATCAGAAACCCCAAATATTCTTCAAGTACTAATATTTATCTCTTGTTCGTTGCCTCTGAGATCACGCGGAAGATAGCCTTCCTTTTGCTAACGTCACCTAGCCTGAGCGCATCGTCTGCAAAAACCTTGGAGGAGTGTTTTGAGAACTCGGGGAATTTGCGATTTGATTGCGTGATTATTTAAAAAAACGGCTGACTGGATACAAAAAGGTGACGGACGTATTGTTGATATACTCGTTAATGGCTAATGATTTGATTGCATTAAAATCATGACTGAGTGAAATGGTTCTGTAACGATTCCTTTTTAAGGAATATCTGGAATATCCAAGTATTGGATTGGGCTGAAATAGGACTTCTAATCATTGTAACTGAAAAACTGACTCACATATTCGTGTTCAGTAGGCCGGAAAAACTGCTAGGGAGACTAATTTTCAAAGCAAATCTATTTAAAAAAAAAAAAAATATTGCAATTTTGCAAGGGCAGGCAATTTCATTGCCTTGATTTTTTTTTAAATCACGTTTGTTTTTTCAATAACTAAAAAAAAAAACGCATGGCAAATAATTGTACATGTATAGAGCATAAATAATAAGTTAGAGCAAGGGCTATCATTTGATGTAAAGCAGAAAAATATTGATTGGTAATAACCGAGAAAATCGCATAGTTCGTACATTTATACAAAAAGTGCTACATTTTCTAGACAACCCTGAGGTGTTTTGACAAGCCGAATTACTGAATCCTGTGAACAACCTCAGATGACCTTGTTAATTCGATAAGTTTTCCTCCGACTCATGTTTTGTGGCAAAATAACAAACCCTGATTTTTTTGTCATAATTTTGGAATATTTTTGAGCAGCCAGAAATTCGAGAAATATTTTTTTCGATAGATAATTGGAATGCCCGGGGGATAACAATTGTAGATCCTCCATTTACGAATAACTTTTGATGGGTAAGGTGTTGCTGTGAGAAACAATTTGTGAGGAAAAACATTTGTGAGATGAATTGTAAATGGTATGGTAAACTATTATAAGTTTTATAATTTCAGGAAACGCTATTCATGATAGGGTCAAGTGTAGACGCGAGACCAGTGTTTAAGAGTTCTTATGTGTTATATATGTTCTCTACTGTAATTTTTGTATTAATTATTATTATTATCATGTGTATTATAAATTGTGTGGTACTTAATAATTATGTAATCAATACGATGTGTATTTGGTGGTACAAGTAATAAATCTGTGCTGTTTTGGCATGTTTGAGTGACTGTATTACTGTGTGGAGTGGCTAGAGGTAACCTCGGATAATTCGGACTATTTCGAACTACTGTACTCCGAACCAGGTCTCCTTCAATTAGTTCAAATTTAAGAGTGTGTTTACTACGTGTATGTCATCATTACCGTTTCTTCATTGACAAGCTACTACTGCCCATAAATGCCAGCTCACCCGTGCCAAAAGAATTAAGGCCATTATGTCTGCCAAGTCTACTGTTTTCAAGGCTAGAGTCATTGCAAGGCAAGACAAAAAGGTAAGAATTCATTTTAAAATCGCCCCTGCCACTCTCCTTACTACTACCCTATTGCCAAGGACTTAAAACTTTTGTCCATAGCACGTCCTTCTACTGACCTTCAAAACAAAACGAATCTTGAACCAAAAAAAAAGTTACCATTACCTCCTCCTATTTTTCCTCAGCACTCCCAGGTAAAGTTTTTTGATGGGAAAGGTCCGCGGAAGTTCTGAGACTGATCAGTTCCTCCAAGAGTCCTAAGGTTACCATGGGCTTGCAGGACCGCCAGGCCATTGCTTCATGTATCCTCACCTGGCAGGAAGGATCAGAGGTCATAAGGTCTTCAAGGTTCACAGCCGCCACAGAACAACCACAGGAAACGGAGCAAAAAAAATGAAAACAATAATAAGAGACCATTCGGACCCATAGTGGGTGAGCTTGGTAATGCATGAATAAGTACACCCGGAACCGTAAAACCACGGTTATATCCTTTGGCCAAGGTCGGTTAACGCGCGCAAGTGTGTGCAATCTGGTGATAGCGACGGTTTCAATTCCTCGCTGGGCCGAAGGAAAAAAGGAATTAATTAAATTTCCATTATGATTACCAACCTGAGTCCATGTGTCTGTTGGAAGGACATATAGATGGGCTTATCCACCCAGAAGGTACTTGGCTCAGGGGCAATGTTGAAGCCTCTGTCGGGTCCTCCAAATACGCCATATGCTAAGTCTCTGTCAACAGGGATTAAAGTACATCACCCCCCTTGACCAAGAATGAAAGATGAAAATATATATAGCCCTGGGTATATTGAGGGCACAAACGGCAAAATAAAAGATTCAAGAATAAACACAATAAAACAATAAAATAAAATAAATAATAAATAAATAACATATTAAAATAAACAAAAATTTCAAACGGCAACGCGGCAAAATACAAATTACTGCCCTGTAGCCAGAGTTTCATCTGGAATAATACCATTTTTTTCTCAGCTTTTTTTCTAATTGTATTAATAGTTTATTACTAGAATATCAGTTTTTTTTCTTATTTTTTTTGATAGAATTAATGGGAAGTTTGTTTATCTGGAATAATACCGAAATACTACTACTAATCACTGTAGCCCAATATAAAAGGCGGCAAACAAAACCACCCATGGGGGAGAGAGAAACCCTGGCCTTGTGGATGGGCGAGGGTGATGGGGGTCCCTACCACAACGTAGTGCCTTCCACAGGGGCTAAACACTTATTGTCCCCGCCAGCCGGTTGGATCCTACTCCTGGTGCCTGCGACAGACCAGCCGACCAATCACCTTTGGGAGGAACACCCTTACTACCATGCAGGCTGTTACTTACATCCTTCAACGCCCACAACTTAATTTCAGGTAAATTCGGGTAAAAATTCTTAACCCCTCACGCCCAGATCTTTCCTTTGTATTAAAATGCCTGTTGTTGAGCCATAAATAACGAAAAGTAACTGAATATACCAAATTAGTTTTAGGTACAAGGATATTAGCTAAAACAGGTCTAGCTATAAATATTGCTTATAGTCACTAAAAATCACCTTATAGTAGTCAATTACAATGGAAATTTACGTCCTGGACTCATAGGGTATTAATTCAAAATCAGGGTATTTCCAGTTACCAATGTATTTTCTGTCTTTCTGCGTGCTCTCAATCCTTATCAAGGAGTAAAAAATAACAAGTGAAGAAAACACTAGGTACATACATGACCACTCCCAATAATATAATATGTATAACATTAACCCCGTTGAGGCCCAGAACGTACTTTCCATTGTAATTTGGGTACCGTCATAAGATTTTAGTTCTCTATAGAAGAGCAATGTTTTATAGCTATGACCTTTTTAGTATCCCTTGTCCGCCCACTAGCTAATTTGTGTATTTTCCAGATGACTTTTCGTAATTTCATGGCTACAACATACAGTTTTATATAGCCAAGGAAAATCTGGGTGTGGAAGGGGTTAGTTAACACAACAAACATTATAAAATACATTTACATAAATAATAAAACCTAACGGATTTTTTTTTTCTTTTTTTTTTTTTTTTTCGTTTCCTTAGGCCGAGTCCTTTGTGATGTAAATAAATATATTAATATAGAAAAATTGAAAAGGCCACGCCGAGCCACAACATTCTGAGGGAAAAAGAAAGCCTTAGCAACCCTATCTGTAGGCCTGAAAAATATATAAAAAAACTCATTGTTCTAACTTTTTTTCTGTTTTTGCTTGGGTCAGTCCCTTTAGTTGATGTGTATAAAAAAATAATAAAAAAATAAAAAAAAAAAAAATTTAAATCAACACTGAAACAAAAATGCCTGACACCACTGACGCTTACCGTCCCTAAAACCTGACCCACGCCTCTCCCCCGCCCCTCCCCTCGCCTGGCCACGCCTATGTAGAAGTGACGCATCACCTGGGTCCAGCTTTCTGCCAGGGCCAGACTCCCACAACACGTTATTTGGGGAAGTCCTACCACCAGTCGTGGCCACCGAAGCACCATGACACTCTTGTACATCACCTTCACGCCTCCACCCTGCACCAAACAACCACAGTAGGTAGTAGGGTGGTGTGGGGGGGAGAAACAATCCTAACTATTACGGAAAACATATTTCATTAAAACATAGATCCATTTTTACCTGAGAGAGTGGCACTTACTGTGCCCACAAACAAAACTTCACAATATGGCCCCACCTATGGTACCCTCAATGAATACTTAAACTCAGATAATAAGGGTCATTTAAGGTTTTTTATATTTTTTTTACTGTGATCGCCCCCAGGTTCGGTGTGACCCCCCCCCTACCACCCCAACCCTACCTCTTAGTCATGAAGTCTACCCTGCTGCTCACGCCATGTAGTTCCAACAATGAGGGGGCGCTTGCTCCGGTGTGTGGCATGGTGGCGCGGAAATTTGAATTAATTTTCGCGTTGTAGCCTTCGTACGGTTGATTCCCGCCCGTTGGTGTGACCCCACCCCACCCTAGTATTTGTAATTAGTATTATTATGATTATTTAGTATTTATTAGTAGTAAGCTAGTAGTAGTAAAAAAAAGACAGAAAAAAAAAATTAGTTAAAGTAGTAGTAGTATAAAAAAAAGAAAAAAAATATAGTAGTAGTAGTTTTAGTAGTATCCTATTAACTAAATGACGCCGCAATTAGTTAGTGACAAGGATACTAACAGTCCTATCTATAAACATTGCCTTTATATTCAACGTAAAAATATGTCTAATTGTACCCAAATTTAGCAATGGAAAGTACGTTTCTGGGCCTCAAGGGGTTTAGCGGGTATCTTTTTTTGTGTCAAATTAATGTACGTATGAACTAACTTGCTTTCTTAGAATTCAGTTTTATACTTAAACATAGAATTCAATAAATTGTAACGTGAGCTGATTGAACCATATTATCGGGTTATTACGATCATTATGGTCCCTAAAAATCAAAATTTGAATTTTTGCTTCTAACTTTGGGTGTAATGGTTGCAATCCTTGCAGAAACCATCGGTATGCAAAGTTTGACCTCAATCGGTTTATAATATAGGTTGGGGGTGGCGGATTACAAACTTTTTTATTTACCTACTTTATGCACTGGCCTATTAAGGAGGGGATGTGCATCTCTTGAAAAGCGGACGAAGAGCCGGACATCCCTGTTGCTTCCCCAGCAGGGCTGCTACTGGTCCCGCCTCTTGGTGAGTATTGACCCCTCAGTGTGGAGGGGGGTATCCATGGTTAGCCACCCCACTTCATTGTTGGCCGGCTTGGGCCAGGGGAAGGGAAGCCTTTCGAGGGCCCGGGCTGTTGATGGCGATGGTCCTCCACACTTGGAGGAGGAACTGGCGCTGTTTCTCGTCTTTGGCAAGTCCGGAGGTATGCAGGACTGGATGGAGCGCCACTCCTCTCTCGGCTGTTGTCGTTGACGACGCGAAGATTTTCACCTCGATTCGGCGGTCAGCCTCGACGTTACGATTCCTCTTACCCTGCCACTCTTCCGAGGATTGGCGGACAGGCAGTCGGGTCTTGATATCAAGATCTTCGAACAGGGCGGAAAGGAAATTTTGTTTTTTAGTTTTTTTTTTTTTTTTCGTGGCGAAGAGGGCAGTGTTTTGCCGCAGGAACTTGTGATGATGGGAGGTTTATTCAGCTTTGCGGGTTCCTCGGCTCCTTCATCGTAGAGAATGGCCTGTACATTGTGTACAATAATTGGCTTGTTTGGCCGGATGACTAGGGAGACTTGAGTCGAACAGACTGACAGGCGCAATGAGATCTCTTTCGTCTCAAAGTACCAGAAATGGCGGCTCAGGAGTGGTGGAAGCAGGCCTTCCGAATGCTTTCGTCGTGGTACTAGAAGGATGTCCTTAGCGATCCAAGAATCGTTGGCGGGAGCGTAAGGATGGAGACCGTCGATTCGAACCATCTCAGGACTTAGGATCTCGGTTTGCGAACGATAACCGCTGGAAGGGCTGACATTTCTCGAGTGTGACTACTCCCATTCACCTGCTCCCGAAACAAAGAATCATCTTCAGGAGACGTAATATGATACGCGCCATCTAACGGTGCTCGATGAAGCGCTCCGGGGCTACGGTCGAGTCTTCGGAAGAGCGCACGCCGAGGACAAGGATGCTCAGCTCGCGAGTTTCCTTGATTAGTCCGTCACGGGGCTGCATTAGTCTGAAGCAGACGTTTCAAACCCTGAATAGATCGTCCCTCTTGGAGACCAGAGTCCCTTTTCCGCAGATCTTCGTGTGGTGGGAGTGTTTATTGCCGGGACTGGTTTTGATGTAAGACCAGTAGTCCCTTGAGCGAGAGAAGATGGTGTCTCAGGAACCCAGGATGACCCCAAAACACGTAAGAAAAGGCCTTCTCAAGGACAAGTTTCGTGGACGTTGATGACGGCAAAGCAGTGAAGGACGAGGGGTACGGCCGATCTTCCCTGTTGCAGAGATGTGTGCATGCACAATTGATGGGCTCCAGTGTTGGCACTGGTGGTTGTGTCGAAGCAACATCGCCCGACTCGTTTCCTGGACCCCCCAGTCTTCTAGAGCCTCGAACACAGCTGGTAGAGGCGGCGCATCACCAGTTCCGGAGTGCATTATGTCGGGACTACCTTAGGAGCTTCTTCTCCCTCCTCTTTTGTGACGAGGATGGCGAGTCTTTCAGCGCGAGTGCCATCGTCCTGAGGAAGGATCTTTCCCCCGTCCCAATGACGCGGTAGAGGGGTAAGAGGACTGTAAAGTCCTCTGTGATGTCCTTCGCCAAGTGGACCTTTACTTCGCTCTTGCCTGTCCGCATGTACTCGGATTTCGCAGCAAGGCTCTTGTGGATCGTGGCCCAAGCTACTTGTGGCCGTAGGCCGCCACAATTCGAAGGGCTTGGACGGCACTGACCCCAGTTCTGGTCAAGGCTCCGACTAGATCAGGGATAGGACGGACTTCGTGCCCGCGTGTCTTCAATCGCTTTGGTGGAGAAGCGATCCCGGCGTCGGAAGAAGAAGTCGATGTGTTGGCAGCCCGGTTTGGGGGGGGGGGCTGGACTTGATGACTCAGACCTGAATGACGACTCCAGCTCGCACATCTCTTCTCCTTTGGCGTCTGTTTACGCTACGGTGATAGAGAGCTTTGCAAACTTGTCGGCAAACCGATTCTTTCAGCTTCTGTGTTCAGGCGTGGGGGGGGCGGGTAGACCAGCCTCGAAACCCCGCCTCCCCTTCTCCCGGCGGGCTGGGCAGAAGAATTCCCTTGTCTTCAGGAATGGGTCATAGAGGTGAGGGCGTCGGAGAGTGGGGCGATGTCCAAAAGGTCTGGGAAGACTTTCTTGCAAGGCTCATCTGTTTTTTCGGCAGGCGTGACCTCGCAGAGTTTATTCTTAGGCCTTTTGCTCAGGATCTTCCACTCGTCTAAAGTCCAGTAATCTTCCTCCATCCGCTAGTTTTCTGCGATGTGGGGATCCTAGCTCGGTGATTCCAGAAGTCGAGGAACCTCCTTTGGCAGCCTCATCTCTGCACTGTCTGGCGCTGCACCGTCTTCTTTCTCTCCCTTGTGTGCGTAAAAAAACGTTGTAAAAACCGATCCTCCCCTAGCCACGGGTTAGAGAAAATCAGCCGGAGCCCCAGAACGTGGGCTTTGGAAGTTTTTGCTCCTGTGAGAGTAGGGGGGGGGAACAACTATTGGGGCCAAGGTTCTTGTTTCTTAAGGTTCTTAAAAAGGTTCTTCCTCTCGCAATGTTCTTTGTGCTAGCCTAGATGACGTGGCGGGGGGGTCCGTGGGGCTCACTTTTAAAAAGGGCTTCTTTCTTCGGCGGCACCATTGCAGAGGATAATTTGTCTGTATGTCCATATTCCTACTCTGGGGAATGTATTTCATTGTCAATCTTAATTGTTCCTAGATTTGTTATCATTCAATGTTTGTGCTAGCCCAGATGGAGTGGACGGGGGTCGTGGGGCTCACATTAAGGGCTTCATGGGGGCACCACATTGTGCAAAGAATATTTTTGTCTGGCATGGGTCATTCCTAACTCTGGGGAATATACTCATTCATGTAAAGTGGTCCCTGATCGGTGTCTCCAATATCTGGGTGCTAGCTAGAAAAAATTTTGGCCATTTTTGGGCCCGTCTGGGCAGACCCAAAACAGACGGGCTATTTGCTTCTGGCATTTTGTCAGTTTAACCACCTCAATGGGGGTGTAAAACTTGGCCATGTAAAGTGCTTTTATATGTGGTACCTCCATAGCTATGCTGGTAGCCCGAAAAAAAGGGCCACTTTGAAGGGGCCCCCCAGGTCCAAACCAACCATTGGTACCCGGCAAAAAACAGACGGGCCATTTCAAAAAACATCTCCACGCTAAGCACCTGAGATGTCCACATAACTCCAATTATTGTGTAAAAAAATCCTTCACAATCTAGGCTGAAGGCCCCTGGCTGCCGCTTCTAGAGGTACTAGGCCCCGCGCGAACACCACCGCTCCGCAGCACCGGGCAACCCGGAACCGGCCCTCCGGTGGAAATAAAGGAAAAGGAGAAAAAATCGAGAAATGTGAGGTCGCGAGAAGTGAGCGAGACAGGGCGGACCCAGGAATCCGACCTAAGGCGCCGAGCCAGCCACGGATGACTGATGCCCCAATGAAAAAGTGTGCATTAATTATACTGGCACTGTAAAGGGCACACAGCTGTTACCTGCTAACTCCGAAACGCCGACCACGCCAGAGCTGCTCTCATGTCAAATTCTTGCGGAGGTAAGGTATTCAACAGCCCCTCCCTCTCCCAGCACTACCTACCTCAACCAGCCCGACCCCTATCAGCCCACCCCAGCCCAGCCCACTTTTGTCGTCAGCTTGGTGCCTGGGGTCATAGCCTAGGCCGGGCATTGGGCCCCTCCCCCCCATCGTGATACCACATCTACCACGTCACTGCGGGCCCTATAAAATTTTTTACCAGACCCCGGACCCAGGCCCCTGACCCTCTCCCCCTAACATCATAGTACGGCCATGAACGCCAGCCATACAATTAAAAAGATCCTTCTCCGCTATGTCCTGTGGTCTCCGAACAGAACATCGGAGACCTGACCCACAACTGGGGAACTACGACATAGTACAGACGTAGTTGTTGTGACGGAGAACCTGGCTCACAACGAAGGTGGGAGCCCCACGTTCGTCCAGATACCGTTTTAAGGGGCTACAACCCAGATGGACCAGGATGGACCGACCTGAGCGAGCAGGTGGCGGTGTGTCTGTCTGCTTCAAACGGATGAGTGCAAAAGCTCAGCACTTCGATGTGGTCGTCGCCTCCTCACATGGAGGTGATAGTTCTTCCGGGTAGTGCTGGCTGACCGATCAGGCCATCCTTCTGTGCGCCATTATTCGCCCGCAAACGTCAGGGACCCGCCTCGCTCCAGTACCGTCAGCTGGGGCCTCTGTGACACCTGATGTTGGAGCCCGCTCTGCAAGGCACGTCCTTGGTGGTGGGCGACCACCTCAACGCACCACTGGAAGCAGCATGCCTATTAAGAGCCGGTCCTGACTCTAGCAGTGGCTTTGACGGACCACGTGACTTTCCCTACACACGAGCGTGGGGGGACACACTGGAACCCTGTCATCTCTGACCTCCAGGGGGACACTCTGCTGCCTGTCACCAGCTGGGATTAGTGGGCACTCTGACCTACCACGCGTCTTAAAACAGATAGATATAAAGGCGTGGCTCGGAACGAGGTGCCACACCTCCCGTACTGTCTGGTTGTGGGTAATAAGGCGGACTGGGCCCTCCTTGTCGCCGTGACCTGAGTCACACGGCGTGGGTGTACTTTTGCAGGGGGACGGGGCGAAATATGTCGCGGCCCTTACATTCTCCGCCTCCTGGCCCTTCAGGAGCCAGCCATGTGCCTCATCGAGACTACACCACTCGAAACCACGGATACGCCATGGTTTGGGCTACTGTTTGCCGTTTTGCTTGAGCCGAGGCCAAGTACTCACGTGGCTCCGCTAGTAACAGGGGAAACCCAAAATGGAACTCGGCGTCAACAAGGACTGCACCGGGCGGCTGCAGTATGATGGTGTAGTCCCGCAGCAAAAATGGGCCATTAAAAAGTGGGAAGGAGGACTTTGGCCGCAAATCTACGAGGCCCAGACGTTGGGAATAGACCATTGTGTGGTCCCCTGGTTAAGGAAAACCTGAATCAGCCTCCGAGATTCAAATTCCTCTCCTCACCAGAGCATAGACGGAACAGCGGCCTGTGCAGCAGTCAGGAGAAGTCTCAGCTGCTGGCTAATCTCTTCTCTCTTCAAATATGAATGTGGGAGGGTGGGGGCCCCGGCAGCCCCCGCCTCGTCTGGAGCAGCATTTTGAAGAGACAGTCCACAATGTGGATGTGATGCCAGGCGCAGGTCGAGCACTCCTGGCGGGGGCTCGACACAAAATAGCCACTGGCCCTGATGAGTGGCAGCCCCATTTGTTAAAACGAGTGTGCCCGTGGAGCTGTCTGTCCCTCTCACCACAGTCTTCACTGCCTCCTGCAGGAAAACAACCTGGCCTTCAGTGGTGGAAGGGAGGCTCGAGTGGTTCCTGTACCAGACGGTAAAAGAGGAGTTCCATATCTGACCCAAAATCTACAGCCCATCTCCTTGGCTTGTCTGTGGTGGGGAAAGTGTTCGATAGATCGTGAACAGAGGTAATACTGTTCGTCAACCTCAGCGACCACACCTCCCAACCCCTCTCGGACCAATAGTTTGGGTTCAGAACCTTGACGGTCGCACCTCTGACCTGCTGATGCTCCTAACCCGATACTGGCAGACGGCCCTTGGGGATGACGGCCAGGACACTGTCGTGGTATAGCCCTTGACATAGCGGCTGCCTTTGACAAGGGTGTTTGCACGAGGGCCTTCTCGAAAAAAACTCCGACAAAAGGCATCCAAGGTGACCTCCTGCTACTCCTTGGAACTACCTTACTCTGCAGGGAAGAACCCTCCAGGTCGGTCGTCACGGGCAAGCCCTCTGAGTCCCCTGAGGAACATCAGTCCACAGGGCTCTGTGCTGGGGGCCATTCCTGTGGAAAAAAAAAACATCTACATGGTACGATTTTCCCCCTTCCGCTCCCCTCCGGCAGCTGCAGCAGTCTCGGCTTACGCTGATGACTGTACTCCTCTCCTGCTCCTACCCCGACATGACCTGTTTGGCCGTACTGCTGATGAGATCGAATCAGCAGCTGAATGTATACATAGAGTGGGTTACAACACGTTGGCAGGATTGACCCTTTTGCGTCCGAGACAAGGACACAGGCATGTGTGGTTTTCTCGGTCCGCCGCGTTACCGTGCCAGCGTGAAGGGAAGGCTGCCGGTTTTGGGTGGGCGTTCATCTCCCACTCAGAAGCCTCCCAAGGTTCTGGGAGTAGAGGTGGACCCGAGAGCCTAAGGTTTTGACGGCCAACTTGCAAACACATTGCTAAAAGGCCTCTCACAGGTCTCTTGCCCTGCGAAGGGTTAGCCAGCTTTCCTCGACAGGGCCTCGCAAGCTCTTGCTCATGATAGCAAGGCCCAGGTACGGCCTTTAACTTAGAGTACCCGCCCTCTTCTGAATTCGTGTGTCAAGCCTCGCACACTAGGAGCTGTACAGCATCCAGCGTCGAGCCCTGCGACTGTATGGTGGATGCTGCGACCCCAGACCGCACCCACCCATTCGAGCCGTTGAGTCCTCTTCGACTCCTGGAACACAGCAGGGACGGTCGCAGCGCTTGTGTTATTCCACGATGCACAGGTGCAGGAGTGCCACAACACACCTTGCTGGGTTACGACAGCTCTGAGATGCGCGCCACGCAAGCACGAAGAACGGGTGCTTACCAGTGGTGAATGCAGTGGAGGGGTGCCGCGTATTCCCGGCCAGCCAGCACCAACGCACCTATTGGTGGCCGCGTCCTCCAGGAGGTGGAAATTTTCACAGGCCGCTGTCCCCTCACATCCATGAGATGACACACAAGTGTAAAAGTTGGCGGGCCAATCGTGGAGAGTGTCGGAGCCCACCCCGCTGAACGCTGTTTTGGGATACTGTGGACACTAGATGACAGCAACAGTGGCCTCATCACACACTGTAGTATGCTTATATGTATATCATATTTAGTTTTTTTTTAGGGCCTTGTATTTTATGTGTATATAGCTATATTCCCTTTGCCGCTTAAGATAGTAGCACAACGACAGTGCCCTTTGGGCTTCATGTATTATGTATTTTTAAATAAAACAAAGAGCAAAAAGAGAGAGAGAGAGAGAGAGAGAGCGAGAGAGAGAGAGAGAGAGAGTCGAGAGAGAGAGAGAGAGAGAGAGAGAGAGAGAGAGAGAGAGAAGAGAGAGAGAGAGAGAGAGAGAGAGAGAGAGAGGAGAGAGGAGGATAAGAGAGGTGGACCAGATGCGTAGCTTAAGGGGGGGGGGGGGGGCCGAGGAGGGCTCTTTGAAAAATCCCCATGGCCACCCCAGGCCCCCAGAATAGAGGTCCCCCAAATGCAATCACTCCATCAAAAACTAAAAACTCCTGTAATCCTCTCAAACTTGGCTTAAACTCCTTGGGGTTTTTGTTGTTTTAATTTGATTTGTATCTTTTTCATACCATCATACTTTTTTTTTATTCGAATTCAAAAGGATTTATGGGTCATTGAAAAGTCTACATAAGTGTCAAAAAATGCACCAAAATTGTTCATTTTCCTAAAATTTTCACACGAAACTTCCGCCAGCTGGTTTGGCTCAGCTGTTTCTCTCAAAACGAAAACCCCTTCCACAACAAAACCCCCCCCCAAACACCTGCAAACTTTATAGGGGGAGGGCCCCTCTAGGTATTAAGCCCCCTTTGTGGTACCCCAAATGTCTGGCATACGCCCGCTGGTGTGGAACCGTACGTGGTAGTGAGGTCAAATATAGTAGCTCAGCGAGGTAAGGTATGAGTCAATCAAAATATATGAGTCTCACGCCACTCGTCATTGAGTTTCTCTCGACTCATCTGTGGATTAGAAGACAGAACTGCAAGAGTGTGGCGATCCAAGCGGCTGGAGGCGGGAGGCCTGAGTGGCCTCCCGAAAAGGCGAGCATAATAAAAGCCACAAAAGCACCGGCACGCCCATTATCTGACCCAGCAAGGCTAAAGACGTAGACTCTTGGCCCCAAGTCGGCCATGTTGGCGTGTTTTAACACTACCAACGCGCACACCGGGACGGGGACGACCGGGCGAGAAACCCCACAAACGAACGCAAAAAACACACCCACTGCCTGCCGAACACTGTTAAACCCCACGCACCGCTCCAATACGACAGATCGCGCACCCACGCAACGTGAACACGTGACCTCCCTTCACAACTGTCACACTTCCCCGTGTGGTGCCTAAATTGGGCGCTGTTTTAACTTTTTCAGGGCGGAAATGTTTAGGACATTTTGTGGTGACTATGGCGCGATTTTTTTGGGCTGGTAAAAAAAAAAAAAAAAAAAAAAAAAAAAATAAAAAAAAATGGTCAGTTTTTTTTTTTTTTTTTTTTTTTTTTTTTTTTTTTTTTTTTTTTTTTTTTTTTTTTTTTTTTTTTTTTTTTTTTTTTTTTTGGCTGTTATTTTTTTTGTTTTTTTCATGATAATTTTTACTCTTCTGTAAGGAATACATATACTTTATTTAATTTAACGTTCATATTATTTAGTTTGGCACAAACAAAACGGGTTTTGTTATGACGTTAAACTCTAGAAAAATAAAACGGGCAGAGCTGGAGATCGATGGCATCTAGGATGATGATCAGCGCTAGGCCAAGGGGATTCCCTTAGACCTTGGGATTAGCGCAATGGATGAAGTGGTGGATCGTGTGGGTTTCCCGTGGTCTTAATTAGACGTAATATGGAAGCAGAACAGGAGGCGCCTCCCCTAAACCTAAAACAAAATGAAGTCCATGCCATCGTTTTTTTTTCCTCCTTCCTTGATTGCACCTCTTAATTTTCCCACCCCCACTCTCCTTCACGTCCTTGACCCCCCCCCCTCCTTCTAAAGACAGATTTAACAGGTGATGGGTCAACCTGCGTTGAGACCCCACCCACAATTGGTGATGAATAAAAGCACCTCAAACCGACAATCAGTTTCAGACTATTCAGTATTGGAATTGTTTTTTGCGGTGAAAGGAAAGTTGTTCATTGGAAGGCGGAAGCTCGATAAAGAAGAGATGGGTATATGGTGCAAAATATGACATAAAATACGCAAAGATTGGTAGAAAGAAGATAATTTAACCGGGAATAGATGCACGCAGTGTCCCCAAGTGATGACCAAATGCTTCTGCAGGTTGTTGCAAAACTGTACTGAGGCTCACCGTGTCGGATCTGAAAGGACATAGCATAACTCAAAAACAACACAAGAAAAATGCCCTTCCGCCTTTTTCCGCCCGACAAGAACCCTTCTCGATTACAGGCATAGTGAGAGTGAAAGTGGACAAACAGTGTCAAGATTGCTGACTAAAGATTATCTGCGCGTACAATTGCCCTGTCCCATCCAGAAAACAATTGATCACTTGGGTGGATTGTGAAACAAATTTCAGGAAAAGATATCGGAAATTCACAGGACAAAGTAGTGTACGGCTCTGATAAAAAACCCGTGCTTGGGCCTTGCATGCTTAAAGACCTCCTGAACGAGTAAGTGACAATGAATATTAATTAATTATTGATGAAAGTACTGACGTAACAAGCAAAAAAAAAAAACTCTTGGTCGTTATACGTTACCCGAGCTTCAATAAAAAGAATAGCTACGTCAATCTTGGGACTGGTGGAACTAGAAACGTCCACTGCTCAAGGCATAACTGATGCCAACTTGATCTTTTAAGGATGCTAATCTAGAGCCGAAGAAATGCATGGGGTCTGGCAAACAGACCGGGTGCAACACCATGGCTGGACAAAGAAGCTCAGTCATCACAAGGTTCCAAGAAATTAACCCCCATGTCACCCATAATCAAATGCATATGCCATTCACTGCAATTGTGTTCATCTAAGCCATGAAAAAACTGCCCCGATCACCTCGAGTTCATGGTATCTGAGACTTACAGATACTTTTTTTCACAGTCCACTCCGCCAGCAGAAATATGCAAGTCTCTACAGCACCCTCAATGGGCGGAGAACAACTTCTATATTACAGCTGTCTGATACGCGATGGCTTGCGATTGCATAATGTGTGAGCAGGATCCTTGAGCAGTATGATGAGTTCAAGCTGCATTTTGAGGTAAGTCAAATAACTTATTCAAAAGTGTGTGTGCGCGTACGTGTTTGTATATATGTGTGTGTGGGAGACAGAGAAAGAGAGAGAGAGAGAGAGAGAGAGAGAGAGAGAGAGAGAGGGGAAGAGAAAAAGAGATGAGAGAGAGGGGAGAGAGAGGAGGGGAGATGAGAGGGGAGAAGAAAAGAGAGGGGGGTGATTATTCATCTAGTTGTATTTTACAGGGTCTGAGCAGGGGGCTCGTATGAACCCGTCTCATATCAACATTTTATCATTATCCTTTGTTGCCTGGTTTTGGGAAGCAGACCCCAGAGAGCAGGTCGGTACACCCGGTCATTTACGGGTGGACAGGGGGTCGGTTTAGAAAGAGGTTACAGCAGGAACACATGAAGCATGACACATCGACAATCGCAAATGGGTGGTTCAAATAGGGATAATAATAAAATAAAATAAATAATAGATAATAATAATGAAAATATGATAATGATCATTGTATTGAAGGAATGATTAATCTAGCCAATGCCTATCATATTA
The DNA here is from genome assembly GCA_016584305.1 of Chionoecetes opilio. Classification (NCBI taxonomy): domain Eukaryota; kingdom Metazoa; phylum Arthropoda; class Malacostraca; order Decapoda; family Majidae; genus Chionoecetes; species Chionoecetes opilio. Next base: position 64,263 of record JACEEZ010003587.1, on the reverse strand, counting down.
TTATGTCTGTAGTAAAGTAAGTTTTGTTCTAAATTTGTGGCTTTTAAAGTAGATCGTCCAGACCCATTTTTGTTTTGCCTAATAGTTGAAGGCACATTCTCAAAACACCTAATCCACCAAAAATAATTGATTCTAGGCAATTTCCCGTAAAAACACGACTTTTGTAAATAGCGCGCGAAAAAAAAAAACTTCCCTTCCAACAGGGCTACGACTGTATTGATGACGTCAGAATAGGACGCCCCGCAGAAGCTCAATGTAGCATCTGTCTGAACACCTGTCGGCAAAATGTTATGTGAGCGATTGTACTTCGGTTGTTCAGACAGTGAATCTGTAGCTGTGACAGATATAGAGTACGATGATCAATCTTGAGACCGAATAAATGACCGCGGTACATATATGAGAAAACGAACCTCAGATTGTCATGGGATCCCAACCCTATATGTTTGAGCCCGGAGAGTACGAGGTCGGAAAACAACATGCAAAGGTGTAGCAAGAGCCTGAGGTTCAGGCAAAAAGGAACAACGGGGGGGGGGCACTGGCACTTCTCCAAAACATGGACTTGGTAAAATAGGTTAAAACCCATGTCAGTGTAGGGAGTCACAAGAAGGTACATTTCGAGAAAATCCTATGGTAGTTTTGGAGCTTACAGTCAAAATTCATTACTCGGAAACCACATACTAGCATTAAATACAGCATAGAGTGGAAAATATGTGGGGGCGGGAAGGCAGGAAAGTGTGACAGACCACACCATCCACAGGTCTTAACCACAGGGCACGCCCCACTCCACAACTGAGTCCTGTACTTCAGGGGGCGCACGACCTTGTTACAGCACGCCCGTGTACACAGGCTCACCTCCACACTCGTCGCCCCCCCAAATAACCACACATGGGTAGTCGACTAGGCCGCGCTGCACACTCATCACCAGTCGTTCACCCGCTGTTGTACCCTCAAACTACACACCGTTTCTCAACACAACTGGGCTCGCCCCAACCACACTATCGGCCGTGTATCACCATAACAGCCACTCCTTTTCCGTGTAGCAAACTTTCGAAAGGCACAGCTGTCTTTGTGCTGCACCATAAAGGATGCATGGCATCGTGGCATATATCGCAAAAAAAATCTATCAGAACCACCCAGAATATCTTCAAGTACTATATTTATCTCTTGTGTTACGTGCCTATGATCAGACGCGGGGTAAGAGGAGCCATTCATTTGCTACGTCACGCGCTGAGCGATCGTCTGCAAAACTTGAGGAGTGTTTGAGAAAAATCGGGGAATTTGCAGATTTTGATTTCGCGGATTATTTTAAAACCGGACGAATGGATACAAAAAGTGACGAGTATTGTTGATATACTCGTTACGGCTATGGCTTTTGATTGCAGTAAATAGGAATGATGAAATGGTTTGGACGATTACTTAAGGAATATTGGAAGTATCCAACGCCATTGTTGATTGCTGAAAATAAGGACGATCTAACATTTTACACTGAAAACTGAACTCCAGATTCGTGTTCAGTATGACCAAATAACTGTAGGAACCTAATTTTCAAGAAAAATCTAGTTTTTCAAAAAAAATATTGCAAATTTGCAAGGGCAATGAATTTATTGCCTGAATTTTTTTTTTAAATCACGTTTGTTTTTCAATAACTAAAAAAGAAAAAACCCATGGCAAATAATTGTAACATGTATTATGAGAAGTAAATATTAAGGAGAGCAAGGGTAGCATTTGGTTGTAAAGCAAAACAAAAATATTGATTGGTAATAACACGAGGAAGGAAAATCAGGCATATTCGTACATTATACAATCAAATTTTCTCGACAACCATGAGGTGTTTTGACAAAAGCTGATACTGGCATCCTGTAGAACACTCAAGATGAAACTTTGTTACATTCGATAAGTTTTGCCTACAACTCATAGTTTTGTGGCAAATAACAACAAAACCCTGATTTTTTGTTCAATATTTGGATATTTCTTGAGCAGCCAGAAATTCGAAAATACTTTTTTCGATAGATAATTGGGAAATGCCGGGGGATACAATTGTAGATCCATCCATTTACAAATAACTTTTGATGGGTAAAGGGGTTGCTGTGATGGAAAACAATTTGTGAGGAAAAAACAATTTGTGAGTCGAATGGTAAAATGGTATGGTACATATTATAAGTTTATAATTCAGAAACCAGTCATGATCAGGTCAAGTGTAGACGCGAGACCAGCTTGGTTTTTTAAGAGTTCTTAGTGTATAGTTCTTACTGTAATTCTGTATTATTATTATTATTATCATGTGCGTATTTATAAGTGTGGGGTACTTATAATTATAGTATAAAATACGATGGTTTTGGTTGAGTAAAGAATACAATCTGTGCTGTTTCGGAATGTTTGAAGTGACTTTTACTGGTGGAGGGGGCTAGAGGTAACCAGATCGGATAATCGGACTTTCGATACTCCGACCCAGGTACTCCGTCAATTAGTTTCAATCTAGAGTGTGTTACTGTAGTCATATTACCGTTCTCAATTGGACATACTACTGTACATAATGCAGCTCACCATGCCAAGTTAAGGCCAATTATGTCTGCCAAGTCTACTGTTTCAAGGCTAGAGTCTGCACAGGCAAGAACAAAAATAGGGTAAAGATTAATTTTACGCCCCTGCACTCTCGCTTACGACCTAATGAAGGACTAAATTTTGTTCATACACGTTTCTAATGACCCTTCAAAACAAAACGAATCTGAACCAAAAAAAAGTACATTACCTCCTCTATTTTTTCAGCACTCCAGGTTAAAATTTTTGAGAAGGTCCGCGGAAGTCATGAGAATGATCAGTTCCTCCAAGAGTCTAAGGTGTGACCACCGGCTTGCGGGACCCGCAGGCATTGCTTCCTGTTTAATCCTCACCTGCAGGAAGGGTCAGAGGTCATAAGGTACAATCAAGGCACAGCCGCCACAACAACCACAGGAAAAGGAGCAAACTGGAAAAACAATAATAGAAGAGACACTCGGACACTAGTGGTGGCTTGTAATGCCATGAATATCACCGGAACCGTTAAAACCAACGGATATACTTTGGCCAGGTCTCGTAAACGCGCCAAGTGTGTGCAAATTGAGTGATAGCCGACGGTTCAAATCCTCGCTGGGGCCAGGAAAAAAAAAGGAATATTATTTCCGAATAATGATTTACCCAGCCTGAGTCATGTGTCGTGGGCAAGGACATATAGATCAGAGGATTTCAGAAGGAAACTGTGGCTCAGGGCAATGTGAAGCCTATGTGGGTCTCGAAAAATACAAGCCATATGCAAGTCTCTGTCAACAGGGATAAAATACACTCACACCCCTGACCAAGATGGAAAGATGAAAATATATAAAACCCAGGGTATTATAGGAGCACAAGAGGTCAAATAAAAGAATCAAAGAATAAAAACACAATTAAAACAATAAACTAAAATAAAAATAATAAATTAAATAAAATATGAAAATAAAAACAAAAATTCAACACACGCGGCAAAAATACAAATACTCCTGTAGCCAGAGTTCATCTAGGAATATACCATTTTTTCTCGCTTTCTAATGTATTATGTGTATTAATACAATAAAAGTTTTTATTCTTATCATTTTTTGATAGAATTAAGGGAAGTTTTTATCTGGAATAATACCGAAAAAATACTACTCAATGGTAGAGCAAAAGATAAAGGCGGCAACACATGGTGGAAGAGAACCTGGCCTTGTGGAGGAGGGGCAGGGTGGAGGATGGTGGGAGTCCTCCACACGCAGTGCCTCCAACAGGGGCATATGGTCCCGCCAGCCGTGGATCCTACTCCTGGGTGCTGCGACCAGGACCAGCACGACCAACAACTCGTGAGAGGAAAACCCTTACTACCATGAAGTGTTACTTAACCCCTCCACGCCCACAAACTTAATTTTCAGGGTAAATCGGTAAAAATCTTAACCCCTTACGCCCAGATCTTCCTTTGCTATAAATTGCATGTTGTGAGCCATAAAATAACGAAAAAAGTAACTGATAGATACCAAATTAGTAGGGGAAAAGGATACCTAAAAAACAGGGCATAGCTAAAAGATGCTTAGTGTGATGCTGGGGGACGCGTAGGAGGAAATGAGGAATATGGAGGTAACGAAGGATAAACTTTTGGGGAGACGGCCGAAGGACTAAGATGGTATTGAGAGAGGGAAGCAAAGGGGTGTTCGCTGAGGGGACAGATCGTTATCAGGCGCCAAGAGGGGAGGAAGAAAAGGTAGGCTAAGACAGGCAAACCCTATAGGACAAGGGACTCACGTTGAAAGTCAGTGGTGGGCCCCTCGCAAAAAGGCTGAAGGAGGACGAGGTACAGTAAGTACATCACGCGGTTCGGCGGCGTTAATACGTGTGCACACACGGTTGTCGCGAACGTGATAGTATATTACTGCAGGAATAACTGCAGCGAGTAACCTCACGTCGAGTCCGTTGAGAAACGGCGCGAGTAACCGCGACGCGTAGGAGACACCTGCGTGCCACAAGCCTGGTCCGCGTGCCTGAGGTTGCCGACTCAAGGCTAGGCAAGGAAACTCTACGGGATACGACTACCTTGTTTTTCCGGCCTGAGTTACATGGCGTTGCCCCGGGCCGAGGCCCACCAGGATCACCGGAAGCAGGGCAGGACTAGCCCCACCCTCTTCAGGGCCCTGGGGAGCCACGGGGCGATGGGGCCAGGCCACTAGGCGGCCGGGGGTGGGCCGGAGGTGGAAACTCTACGCGACGACTACGCCACTACTAGATACTCCTTCAGGAGGCGTCCCATGGGTTACCCCTCGGAACCCGGGGCATTTACGAGCACCTACAACATGGCCTCAGGATTGGGGTACACATACAGGTCTCCTGAAGGCGACGCAGGCAGATTGGTGATGCAGCCACTGATTGACAAGTGCATGATAGGGCAGGCGATTAAGGAGGCCCCTGGAGGGCCCTGTATAAGCCAGGGAACTTCTAGGGGGGACAGGTGAGGGTCGCACCGGCCATAGCCGGGGCTATTGCTAAGGCCTGGGGAACTCAAAGCTCCCCGTACTCCGACGACACGGAAAGGCACTTGCCCCTTACCTTTGTGAGAACTTGGAGATGACGCCCTCACCCGGCCCATCGACAGGTAGGGGGCTGCTAGGGTTAGTGTCATTCCACCAGCGACCGATTGGAAGAACCTTTAGCGGGTTGGGGGGGCGCCTATTAAACAGGAAGCACAATTAACACCCCCCAGTTGAGCCCGCGTAGCAATTTCCTCCCCCTTCGGGAGTAGTAGGGCGGCGTTGGGGGCTAACAATTGGGCCCCCACCTAGTGAAACGGATCATCCAGATCTAGTGGTTGGCGTGGTTAGCTGCAGATAGAGAGAGATAGCCAGAGGTGGGCGCACAAAATGTTGGTAGTGCGATAACGATACCGTGATAAATTTTGGATAGGGCGATACGATACTGCAATAAATTTTTTTTGGGTAGTAGCTTACGATACCGATACGTGATAATTTTTGTTAGTATGATAAACGAGCTGACGATTAATTTTCCGATGGTTCGAGACAGCGTGACCTCGCTACCAAAAATATAAAAAAAAAAAATAAAAAAAAAAAATAAATAAAATTAAAAATAATATAATAATAATAAATAGAAGAAGAAGAAGAAGAAGAGAAGAAAGAAAAGAAAAAAATAATAATAATAATAAAACAAAAAAAAAGAATAATAATAATAAATAATATAATACTAAAATAAAAAAAAAAAAAAAAAAAAAAAAAAAAACAAAAAAAAAAAAAAATAAAAAAAAAAAAAAAAAATTCTGAACGCGATAGAATCGCAGCGAGACTGCGATGAACAAAAATGTTTAGCTTGCGTTTACTGCGCTGCCTAGAAAACTACAGTAGGGCACATTATAACAGGGTAATTTAATTATTTGTGCTATTGATTATCTATAAGCTAGGCGCTTTGCCGCCGATAATACTTTTGTTTTCAGGATCGTCCTTTAATAGTATCGCATGTCGCCCGAGGTTGTATCGCTAGCGCCCACCTCTGGAGATTAGCGGAGCGCCACATGCAGTAGTAAGCGTGTGGGGTGTCGTGAGGGGGTAGTGGAAGAGATAGACCAACCACGAAGAAGAGCATGAATGTGTGAAGTGACTGACGCACACCAGGATCATAATGGCACAGAGCTGCGAGCTCGCGGCCGCGGCTCGGCGGGATGCCGTGTGAGACCGTGTGAATAGGTAGGTTACGTTAGGGCAACAGAGAAGTTCCTTATGGAATGCCTGAGCGTGAAAGGACTAACAAATTTAGGGGGAGGATAACGGTGTCGGTCGTATCGAGGAATGAGAAATATAACTCGGCTCCTAGCGTTGCCTGGTGGCCGGGGAGGAGAAGTACTGGCCCACGACCTCGGACCGTAAGAGGAAGGAAAAATAACCTGCCTCCAGTCACACGGTGTAGTATCAGCCACCGATTCGGGGTGCGCGGATTAATTAGTAAACCTGACCCACCGAACGATCACGAATCCATACTTATTTTACCGGGGGGAGCTCTGATCCTGGCACGAGGTCACCGGCCGCTGTACGGCCCGGCGGGGTGTAAACGTACCCGGGCGGGGTTGGATACGCCAGCACGCCGATCTGACAAAACTTCCGCCGCCCAGAACAGCGTGGGGAATGATCAGGTCCGGTCAAGAGGAACTGGAGGATTATGTGTAAGGTCCTCCCCCGCGAGTGGTAGGTGGTAGGTATGGTAGGGGAGAGGCCGTGGGCTGCTCATGGCGATTCCACCACATACTCCACTCTTCGGGGGTTCGAGGAGTGGCGTTCCTCTGGTAATCCCCCACAGTTCAAGGGCGGAGAAGAGGGACAGGGATTGCAAAATAGCCCTGCACATTCAGTTCCGGTGGGGATTCGACTGGCTCCGCCAAGTTAAGGCCCTGTAGACCCGACGGGTATAAACGGCATCGATTCACGGCCACTTGTGCCAGGACATAGCACATTGCCGGGGACCCTCCGTCGCCTGTCCACGTTCATGGTCATGCCATGTCCATGTCATACTATTTCACGTTACTGGAGGCATGGTGTAAAAATTGTGTTTTATTTCAGATCCTCGTGATGGTGAAGACAGCTGGTAATAAATTACTTCTCCTTCCAAAGGTTCCACGAGTGATATAAAATCTTTATATATGTAGGGTAGGCTAATTCTCCCTCCAAAGGTTCCCCCACCCAATGGAATCGCAAAACAGGATCAGCACTACATGAGGATCTCCCGGCAACCGAACCACGATGCATCACAACCTTCGAGCTTCAACGACAGCCTTTTCTGGCAACCTCTTTTGACGACGCATCATGGGATGCGCTACATGCGCTATGTAGTGGCTGAGTCCCACACTGCCGCGCCAACACACGCCCCACGTCCGCTGCTCCGTATGCCCTGTGCTTCCCCTGTTGCCCTGAGATGACGGAAGGCCGCGGCGGGGCAAAACAGTGGCGCTCTTCGTTGCCCAGGACGCGGAAAGTTGCCAACTCTACGTAGGCCATTGAAGTCCCCTGCCAACACAGCCCGCCCCTGTCGGCTCTTCTCCTGGGACCACAGGACCTCCACGAGGCCACAGCAAGGCGACGAAGGGAGCGATCCGCTTTGCCCCCCGGGGGTAGGTACGTGCAACTTACGGATTGCCACGACGTCCTACCACACTGCCTGCCCCCGGTGGCCTCTCACTCAGGGTCCTCGGGGGGGACCACCGGCATGGGGCGAGACACTAGCGGCGGATACTAGGGGCGGAGGAGTAACGACGCGGACATACGAAGCCTACTAGACACGCTACTCGATCGCCTGCTAGACCACCTGCAACCTGAGGTTCCCCTGGGTTACCCTGGGACCCCAGGGCATGGCAAGACACATGCAGCAGGTTTGAGGGAAGAAGACGAGCAACTTCAGAAAATGCTCCACAAGCGGTAATCCGAGGCCCTAACACAGGCCGCCGAGTCCGCCAGCGGTAGTGATGACCACCACAAGGACATAATCCGGATGGTTCTGCCCTGACATTCCGGCGCTTAAACAACGTGACATCAAAGACGCCACCCAGCGCTCACGATGACACTCTAGAAGCCCACTACACGGATCGGCCTGGTTTTTACGACCCTGGAACCTACTAGGACGGGTACTGACAAATTCCAATTCGCGAAAGGCGACCGACCACAAAGACGGCGTCCGCACCAGCTTGGACGGGCTTTTGACGTAAAAACGTCCAGAGTGGCATGTCGGCCTATGTAACGGAACGGCCACATGCTCCAGACCTCATAGGACCAAGTCTTGGAAGGGTTTGAAATCTGGGTAATATGTCTTTCTTACCTCGACGCCATAATAGTTCATTCTTCAGCAACTTGGGCAGGAACATCTAAACCCGGCCTTACGGTGCGGAATCCTGGAGCGACTACAGGTCGCCGGTTTGACACTGAATCCATCAGAAATGCGCCCTGGCACGGCAGTTGAAACGGCGTTTCTTGATTCACGTTGTCTCTGGAGAGGGTTATCACGGCAGACCCAAAGAAACTTGGCAGATATCGACGACGTCTCGACCAAAAAACCACTATAGGCAATTGCAGTCGTTCCTGGGGATGGGCCGCTCTTTTTACTACCGGCTGGGGTACATTAAAAAACTTCTCAACCCGAGCCGATTCACTATACTTCGACGGGCCCTAAAGTTACCTGGAAAACTGGACCACCGAATGGAGGCAGCCTTCGCGATCTTTAAAACAGGGACACTGACGACACCCTGTCAGGTGTTGTTTTGCGCTGTCACTTTAGAGATTTGCATTTTCGAGCTCCCCTGTCGTCTATATTACGGATGCCAGCAGTATTCTCGGGCACCTGGGTGCGAGCCTTGCCAGACTCATGAAATAAGGAAAGAGTCATCGCCTAATGAAAAGGACGGACCTCTAACAAATTCGGAAAAGAACTATAGCGCGTACGGAAAGAAGGGAATGTCTCGCTATCGTCCTGGGAACTACGGAAGTTTCGCCTCCTAGTTGCTTTGCAACAAGGTTCCACATCTTCACGGACCACCACAGGCTCCAGTGGGCTACGTTCTATGAAGTTGGAGACAGGGACTGCTCCATTGACGTGGGCCTGTTCCTTAGAGGAATAAGACTTTCGAGAACTCAAGCATAGGCCAGGGAAGGCAAAAGCTATGTCGATGGGTTGTCCCGCCTGACCGCTAGACACCATTCAATTGATTGCTCGTCCCCCTGACGTACTTGCGGGACGAGATTGTAGGCCGCCGGTTGGGTAGGTCGCAGTCTTGAACAAGGCCGACCGACTCCACCAGGAACTTGAGGGTGGTCTGAAAAAATCGTCTATCGACGCGGACAGGGAACGACTAGCCCTGGGAGCTCTTAAAGGGGCTCGCACGCAATGAAGCTGCTTTGGCACAAGCGGGTGGCCATTTGGGCATTCGTAAAAATTGGAACAAAATTCCCGTCAACGGCTACCGGGTGCTACCAAGAAGCCTTAATTGCCGTGAGGCGGTAAGCCACGTGCAAGGGCTGCCAGCTCGGAACGGGATTATCCGACGGCGACCTGGACCACGGAGTCATCGCGGCCCGGCCTACCATGGGATACGGTAGCAGTGGATATCATGGGGCCGTTCCCCTCATCACGGGGAGTAAACGTTCGTCATAACCTTCATCGACTGTTTTCTACAGGGGTGTTAACTATCTGTGCCATACTGTGACACACAGGGACTACCGTGGCTCGAGTTCTGATGACCGGTCGGTCTGTCCTTTGGGTAACACCGCAGGATTCTCTCGGATCCGAGGACGGGAATTCACCGGTATCGTGTGGTCCCAGCTGAAACTCATCTGGGCTGTTACTATGGTTCGCACGTAACCCTACCACACTCAAAGGATGGCATTGTGAGCGCGCATAGAAACTGTGGGATATCCTCCGCGCAGTAGTAAAGGTGGATTGGTGATACCGCCTCCGTTGGGCCGGACGTCGTCTCTTTAGCACAGCTATCCCTCAACACATCGCTGCGAACCACACGGTTTTTAGCCCCTTGAAGTCATCTCGGCAGAGTGGCCCCTCTTCGCGACCGCCAAATTCCTGCTTACGGAACGGACCCTGCGGCTGCCCCAATGGGGCATACCTTTCCCGCCGCACTCCGTTGACGGCACTTCAGGCGGCACAGCGCGTTGTGCAGCGTCCACCCACCTCCAAGACCAGACGCGTTCGAACCCTTTTCATCCCGGGAGACATCTTGGTGACGACCCCGCCTTACATGCGCTCCTCAAGCTTCACCCGAATGGATGGGCCCTTTCACAGTTGTCCGCATTCAAATGCTACCAGGTCTGTTATGCCACCGACGCTGGGGACCACCGTCACAGCCATGGTGAGGATGCAAAGTCCTACACCGAGCCTCCCGACCTACCGCCTCTGTCTTCGACATCCGCCCTTCCAGGTGGTGACTCGCCGCACGTAATCCACAAGCACTAAGACATCCTCTGACCCTTCGCTTTATTGCAGCATTGATGCAGACCGGCCACACGAACGACCGAGGACGGCCGTCTTCGTCGGATGGGGGTTAATGTGGGGCTGGGCCGTTAGAGGGAAGAGGATATGGGAGGCAACGAAGGATAAATGGGAGAAGGCAGAAGGAACTAAGGAGTAGTGAGAGGGAGGAAGCCAAAGGGTTTTCGCTGAGGGGGACAGATCTTTATCAGCGCCAAGAGGGGGAGGAAAGTTAGGCCTATAAGACAGGCAAAACTATAGGAAAAGGGGACTCACTGTTGAAAGCAGTAGTGGGCCCCTCGCAAAAAGGATCTGAAGGAGGAAGAGGACAGTATAACCTCACGCGGCTCGGCCGGCGTTTCATACGTGTGGCACAAAGGTTGTTCGCGAAACGTGATAGTATATTACTGCAGGAATAACTGCAGCGAGAGTGGTAACCCTCACGTCGAGTCGGAGTAACGGGCGAGTAACCGCGACGCGTAGGAGACATCTGCGTGCCAAAGCCTGGCCCGGCGTGCAATTCTGAGGTTTGCCGACTCAAGGCTGGCAAGGAAAACTCTATTGGATATACGACTACCCTGTTTCCGGCCTGCGTCCATGGCGTCGTGCCCCGGCCGAGCCCCCCCCAGGATAGGAATCCCGGAGCAGGCAGGACGCCCCACTCTCTTAGGGGGACCTTGGGAGCCACCTGGGCGCTGGGGCCAGGCACGGGGCGGGCGTGGGCCGGAGGTGGAAAACTTTACGGCGACTACTGGGCCCTACTAGATACCTCCTTCAGGAGGTTTCCCCTGGGTCCCCTCGGAACCCGGGGCATTACGAAAAGGGCACCTACAACAGGGGCCGCCTTAGGGGATCATCTGGCGGTACCACATACAGGTCTTCAGTGAAAGGCCGACGCAGCAGATTGGTGATGTATTCACGTGATTGACAGTGCAGGATAGGGCAGGCGATAAGGAGGCCCCTGGTGGGGACCTGTATAAAGCCAGGGACTTTAGGGGGGACAGGGAGGGTCGCCCGGCATAGCCGGGGCTATTGCTAGCCTGGGGAACCAAGCTCCCGTTATCTCCGACGACACGCGGGCATTGCCCGATTTACCTTCTGAGAACTGGAGATGCGCCCCTACCGGCCCCCGACAGAGTAGGGGTGCCAGGGTTTAGTTGTATGCACGCCAGCGACCGATTGTAATTGAACACCTTAGCGGGTTTGGGGGGGCGCTTAAACAGGAGCTACATTAAAACCCCCACGTTGAGACCCGCTGTACGACAATTTCTATCCCCCTTCGGGAGTAGGGCGGGAGGGGGGCTTCTTAACACTTATAGTCACCAAAAATCACCTTAATGGTAGTAAAAATTACAATGTAAATTTAACCGTCCTGGATACCTCAAGGGGTTAAAAAACTCAGGGTATTCCATTTACCATGTATTTCTGTCTTTTGTCTCGTGCCTCTAAGCCTTATCAAGGAGAAATACAAGTGTAAAGGAACAAAACTAGGGTCACATACATGACACTACAATATACTATGCTATACATTAACACTGAGGCCAGAACGTAATTTCCATTGTAATTTGGGTACCATCAGAAGATTAGTAACTATAAGCAAATGTTTTTATAGCTATGACTGTTTAGTATCATTGTCCACTAGCTAATTGGGATTTTTTTTCCAGGACTTTTAGTATTTTCATGGCTAACAAAGACAGTTTTATATAGCCAAGGAAGATCGGGTGGGAAGGGGTTAGTTAACACACAAGCATGATAAAATAATAAAAATTACAAATTAATAAAACACAACGGGATTGTTTCTTTTTGTCCGTTGCTTAGGCCAGTCCTTATGTGATGTAAAAAAATATAATTAATATAATTAAAACTGAACAAAGGCCACCCGCACAACATTTGTTTAAGGTAAAAAGGAAGCCTTACAACCATAGTAGCTGAAAAAAAATATATAATGAAAACTAATTGTACTACTTTTTATTTTTTGCTTGGGTCAGTCATTGTGAGTGTATAAAAAAAAAAAAAAAAAAAAAAAAAAAAAAATTTAAAAACACTGAAAAAATGCCGACACCCACTGACCTTACTCCCTTAATCGGACCCCCAAGCCTCCCCGCCACCTCCCTCACCTGAGACACGCCTGTAGAAGTGACGCATCACTGGGTCAGTTCTGCCAGGGCGCCAGAGATCCCACAAAACGGTTGGGGGAAGGCCAGCGTAGGCCACCAGCACCATTGACAACTCTTGTACAAGCACCTTCACCCTCCACCCTGCACCACACAACACAGTAGTAGTAGTACTTAGTATTGGTAGTAGTATAGTATTAGTATTAGTAGTATTAGTATAGATTTAGTATAGTATTAGTAGTAGTAGTAGATAGAAAAAAAGAAAAAAAAAATTTTTTTTCGTAGTAGGAGTAGTAGGAAAAAAAATAGTAGTAGTCAGTGGTAGTAGTTTTTAGTAGTAGTAGTAGTAACTAACATGAGCCGAAATTAGGTAGTGGACAAGGATACTAGACAGGTCATATCTATAAAAACTATTGCTTATATTCACAAAAATAATTGTCTAATGGTACCCAAATTACAATGGAAATTACGTTCTGGGCCTCTCAAGAGGGTTGAAGGCGGGGTATCTTTTTTTGTGTCAAATTAAAATGGAGTATGAACTACTTGCTTAGAAGTCGTTTTATCTTAAAACATCATAGATTCAATAATTGATAACGTAATTGTTGGACCATATATCGTGTTATTACGATCATTATGGGTGCCAATAAAATCAAGTTTGAATTTTTCTTCCTCTTTGGGTAATGGTGCATCCTATGCAAGAAACCATCGTATGCAAAGTTTGACCTCAATCGGTTTGATTTTAGGGGTGCGGATTACAACTTTGTTATTTCCTTGAAATGGCATAATTACGGAGCGGAGGATGTATCTCTTGAAAAGCGGACAATGCCGGAATCCCTTCCCAGCAGGTGTGCTCGGTCCCCCTCTTGAGGAGTATGTAGCCCCTCAGTGGGGTAGGGGGGGTATCATGGGGGGCCACCCAACGCATTGTGCGGCCGGCTTGGCCGGGGAGGGGAAGCTTCGAGGTCCCGGGCTGTTGATGGCGATGGGCCTCCACAACGTGGCAGGAGGAAATGGCGCTGTATCCTCGTTTTTGGTCAGCCGGAGGTTGAAGGGATCTGATCGTGTGTGAGCGCCACTCTCGCTCGGCTGTGTCGTTGTGACGACGCGAAATCCCGCGATTCGGCGGCAGGCCTCGACGTAACGCATTTACTCTCCTGCCATTCGAGGGTTGGCGACGACAGGGAAGTCGGTCTTGCATATCAAGAGCTTCGAAGAGGCGGAGGGAATTTTCTGGCGAAGAGAGGCAGTGTTGCCGCAGGAACTAGTGATGAGGGAGGTTATTCGCTTGGCGGGTTTCCTCGGCTCCTTAACGTAGAGAATTGGCCTGTAACAATTGTGTACAATTGCTTGTTTGTCGGAGACAGGGAGACGGAGTCGAACAGTGACAGGCCAATGAGATCTGTGCTCACGTACCAGAAAATGGCGGCTCAAGAGCGGTGAAGCAGGCCTTCCGAATACTTTAGTCGTGAGTACTGAAGGATGTCCTTAGCGAATCCAAGATAGTTGGCGGGAGCGTAGTAGGAAGCGGTCGATTCGACCATCGCAGGACGTAGATCTCGGTTGGCGGAACGATTGTAGAACCGCTTGGAGGGCTGACATTTCTCGAGGGTGTGAGACTCCAGTCTAGCTGCTCCCGAAATCACAAGAATCTTCAGAGGAAAATGAACGCGCCATCCAACGCGCTCGATGAAGCGCTCCGGGGCTACGGATCGAGGTATTCGGAAGAAGAGCGCCGCCGAGGAAAAGGATGCTCAGCCTAGCGAGTCTTATAGTCGTCACGGGGCTGCATTGTCTGAAGCAAAGAACGTTTTCAAAAAACCCTGAATGAAGACTCGTCACCTCTTGGAGACAGAGTCTCCGGCAGAATCTTTCGTTGGTGGGAGGGTGTTATTGCCGACTGGTGTGATGTAAGACCAGTAGTACCTTGAAGCGAGAGAAGATGGTGATCTCAGGACAGGAAGATGACACCCCAAACACCGTAGAGTAGAAAAGGTCTTTCAAGGATCAAGTTCGTGGATCGTGATGACGGCACGCAAGTGAAACGGAGGGGTCGGCCGAATATTCTGTTGCAATGTTGGTGCACTTGAACCCATTGATGGGCTACAGTGTGGAATGGTTGTGTCGAAGCACATCGGCCACGACATCGTTCCGGGACACCCCCAGCTCTAGAGCCTCGAACACAGCTGTGTAGCGGCGGCATCACCAGTTCCGAGGAGTGCACAGTTTTCGGGACTCTAGGGAGCTTCCAACTCCTTACTCCTGTGACGAGGATGGCGAGTCTTTCGGCGCGAGTGCCATCGTTCATGAGGAAGGATATTCCAGTACCAATGAACGGTTAAGAGGGGGTAAGGGCTCTGAAAGTCTCTTGATGTACTTCCGCCAAATTGGAACCTGTACTTCCGCTCTTGCCTGTCGAATGGACTCGGGATTAAGCACACAGCCTCTGTGGAATCGTGGCCCAAGCTACTTGCTTAGCCGCCACAATCGAAGGCGCTGGCGGCTAATCGACCCCAGTTCTGTCAAGGGCTCCGACGAGGATCAGCGTGGATAGGGTACGGACTCTCGGCCCCGTGTCTCAATCCTTGGTTGGAGAAGGAGAAGCGACCCCGTGCGCGAGGAAGAAGAAGTCGATGTGTTGGCAGGCGTGGTTGGACTTGGATGACCAGACGACTGAATGACGACTCCAGATCCACCATCTATCTCCTTTTGCGTCTGTGTGACGGCTACGTGCGAGAGAGAGCTTGCCGTCGGCAAACGATTCTTTCAGCTTCCTTGTCCAGACCAGCAACGAACCCGCCTCCCCTTCTCCCGCTGGCAAGAAGGAATTCATTCTTTCAGGAATGAGTCACTCAGAACAGGGAGGGCATCGGGTGGGCGATGCTCCAAAAGGTCTGGGAGACGTCGTGGAAGGTTAATCTGTTTTTCGGCCAGGCGTGACTCCAGAGTATTCTGGCTTCTGCCTCAGGATCTTCCACTCTTTAAAAGTCCAGTAATCTTCCTCCCACGCTAGTTTCTGCGATGTGGGGATTCCTAGCCTGTGTCCAGAAGTCGAGGACCTCCTTGAAGCTCAGCTGCACTCTGCTGGCACGTTTCTTCTCCTCCATTGTGTGCGTAGAAAAATCTTGTAAAAACGTCTCCACGGCTGGGAAGTTTTGCTCCTGTGTAGTAGGAACCTATGGCCAAGAAGCCAAACTTCAGTTGCTTTATCGTGTCACATATGACATGAGGGCGAAACAGGGAAATGTTCAAGATCGACCGCCACTCTAAATATTAACGATTAGCCTGAAACTTTGCACACGCACAGTTTCTCAAGTAATAAGGTCCTAGAATACCACAAAGTACGCTTGAAAAAATATTGACTTTGAAAAAAATTACCCCTATGCGTCTACTTGGCCACCCACCTGGTTAATATAGCGAGTAGTGTTAGCAGTTCCTCATTGTTTATGCCGCCGCGGCGGCGGGAACCAATGAGGGAGACGCCCATCCATATCATCAGATTGTCTCATGATGTCATACTGTTGGATCACCGTGACAAGTTGGACCACGTGGATTCACAAGAGGGAAAGAGGCAAGTCAGTCCCAGCGCGCTCGGTTAAGGAGTGCAGTAGTGTCCAGGTTATTAACACTTGGTAGCAGAAGCGTAGTTACACAACTGCACTATGGCGTGTTCACGAAAGTGGCCTCCGAATTGGAGCATGATGAAGAATACGAGATGTGGAAGGAGGGAAGGTAGGTGTGTGGTGTAGTAGACTGACCACAAGAAAAGAAGAAGCGGTGCGGCTGCAAATACATCTGTATCACTTCGGGCGGGCCAGAAGGCATCGTCGGAAATGATAAGACTAAGTGGGAGGCAGAGGATGGCGTGGGAAGTGTTATTGAATGAGACTGGATGATGTGTTTTGGTCGATGAAGGAGAAGGAAATTGCAGATTGAGGCTTGTGTATGCCTACGGAGGAAAAGAGAGAGCAGAAATTAAGGCTTTGTGTCAGAGTTTGAACTACGTTACCATGGGGTTACAAAGCAGGGAATTGAAGCTTGATGATTCTGTGTGGCCTTCATGTTATTGGCTTCATGCTGTTAGAGGAAATAGTGAGCAAATTAGTCATGTCAGCAACACAGGTGGTTGGTACATACGATAATATGAAGGCGGACGCTCAACCGAATATTTTCGAGTGGTGCGATTAGGGGACCGAGCGCCAACATACCAGATTAAAATCAGAACCTGATGTGGGAAATGAGGGCACTGTTAGTGAAAAGTGATGGAAGACCTGTATGTGGGGGAACCAGGTCGAGGTAGACGGGTTGGCGGGGACCCGCAAGGCTAGCCAGTGGGCTCGGGTAATATGGACGTCAAAGACAGGATAGGAGGTAAGAAAGAAAAACTTATGGGGGCATATGGTACAATATACAAATGTGATATTGTGAATCGAATCATTATCACTGGGCACGTGATTGCACTGAAGCCCTACGAAAACAAAGGAGTGCATGGTGGGTCGTTGAGGAGGAACAGTGAACTTATTCGTGGGCTATGTGAAGATAAAGATAGCGAGGACAATTTAATTGAAACTAGTGAGTGAATCAAAAGGGGTGTGCCGTCCTTGAACAGGTTGTACAAACACTGTGTGTGGTTCACGTTGGCTCGAAGCGTAAGTTACATGGGTGGACCGAATATGAGCGTTGGCTATGGGAAAAGAGGAATTGTTCTAATTCCAGCTTCACATTTGGGGGAACAATGGTATTCTAGTGACTTCCTTAAGGAAAGTTAAGTTTCCCTGTTGTATAGGGGAATATGCTGGCCAATGTGACCTCTGAGGGTGAACTGTAATGTTACCGTTGTTGCTGAGTAGACGTCTATGAAAAGAGCGAAATGATAATCAATACGTGAGGACAAATCAAACCAAAGTGGGCGGAAAAAGGGACGTCGTCAATCCTACGTACATCAATCGTCCCGGCAACTATCTGGTGCCGTATCGGCATGGACTAAATGGGAAGTAGTATAGCTGAGGCACTTCGTGGCACCTACAAAGGACGGGGACATCGAGAAGAGGGCTTGAAACTTCCATAGTCAGTTGGGACACCCTACAGCAAGAGAAAAATTGAACAAGCTATGTGAGAGATGCGAACATTAAGGGACTCGAACCTGGAAGGAGGATGATACCGTCACAAAGTGACTGTGAAGTGTTGCAACGGTATAAGAAACCGAGCCCGACGAGACCAGTGGGGTGTCCCTTTGGCTAGCAGGTTTAAACGAAGGTGAGTTGCCATGGCCTTAAGTCGTGGGGCAAGACGTATTTCTTGGTGATAGTGGACCTGTATACAGAGTATTGTACATCTGTGGTTGTTCCAGACAAGAATGCAGGCATATTTTATTTCGGGGAATATTTTCCGGTTGGGTTGATGCTATTTGGTGCCCCAGGAACAATCTTATCCGATAACGGCTTGTGGAATTTACTAATTCAGATAATGAGGTCTTAGGTGAGGCTTCAATGTTAAGATTATAACGACGGCAGCTGACAAAGCCTTGGATTAATGGTGTTGTGAGAGGTCAATGTGTGTGGGAGAGGCATGGTATAGCAGATTTTGGCGGATTGTCCTGGTTGAATTTAGATGTTGCGATGGTTGGGCTGTGGCTGCCCAGGAATGCAATGGTCAACATTTTCGGAGTTACTCGCCCAACTAGATGTGGTATTTGGCCAGAACCCTGGATTCCTGGAGGACTTTTATGATTAATCTCCCGGCGATAGACGGCGGTAGGCCACACCTGCAGGATAGTGACGATAACCTGAATGCACCTTCACGCGGCAGGAGGCGCATTTACCGTGCCGGAGAATCTAGTGAAGGCTGACTAGAGCACTTCGTCATAATGTGAGAGACAGCGACCCCGGAGACCTACACTACGGAGATGAGTTTTACTACAAGCGTCTAGACAGTAATAGTGGCGCGACCCGGTACCATAAGTGGAAAAGGACGGAAGGAAAACAATTTTTAGTGAAAGCACGGTGGAATTGTGTGTAGGGTGCACCCATTGTCGCATTGCATCGGCACCCGACATGTGTTGATATCCTGCTGCCCCCCCCCCCCCCAGTGTCAAATGCAGGACGATGTGTCTCAGTCCAATTACCAGTGCTCGCCGCGCTCCTTAGGTGAGTGGGTGATGTGAAATGGATTCGGGGAATCAGACATGGACTCGGATGAGACGACAATTTCCTCGGAAATTGTGATGTGTGGGTGAGGGCGGCGCAGGTGGATGCTGGATCGGCCACAACGCGTGACGTCGGCAGACGGACACGGGTTGCGAGTTGCTCGGGTGTGTAGGCAATTCCTGCTAGTGAGAGTTAAAGGGGGGGTCAAAGGCTTCAAGGCGTTGAGGAAGCGAGGTGGTGAGGTGATACTGGTAAAATTGTTAGTCGGGCGGGAAGGCGACACCCCCCCCCTGGTCGATACCAACTGATACAAACCATTAAGAGTGACAAAGATCGGTAACAATTAATTGGATGGATCTGGACAGAGAATTTACGTCATGGGGAAACAGTGGACGATGGCGACAGAAAATCGCGTGTGTTGTTTAATACAGATAGAGGTGGTGTGTGCTAAAGGAAAAAGAGATTGAGAATTTGGAGGACCAAGGAGGTGTATGAAGAGGTGGAGAATGTGGGTCAACAAGCTATATTGCTACGTTGGGTGGTCACAGAAAAGCTGAAGGCAAGGAAAAGACTATGGTGAAGGCACGTCTGGTAGCCAGGGCTTGAGGAAGGGACACATGGGCGCAGAAGGAACTCTCCAACACATGTTCAAAGGAGGCTGTCCGTTTGGGGGGGCGGCAATGGTACTCGCACTCATGCTAATGGTTGGGTGTGCCACACAATGGACATACAAGCTGCCGATACCGCAAAGGGAACAAAATAGAGCGGAAAGTGTAACCTGACTACCTCCTCTGAGTTCGACAATGTTTTATTGTGGCGTCTGATGGAGAGCTGTGTATGGATTTGTGCGACGCGTGCCAGGACAATGGTACATGAGGGGAAGGAAAAGCTGTGATATGTCTCGGGTGCCAAGCATTTTCGCACCCCTGGCCCCTGCAGGTTTTAGTGGAGCAAACACTGGTGGAAAAGAGAGGGCATCATATGCGTATATGTGGAGGATCTGTGGGCTCCGGTACTATGAAACTTTGAGCAGCACGTCATTAAAACAGTTGCTGTTTAGGACCGTTCCAAGTCGGGTCTTCGATTCAGAGTGCTTCTAAGCTATGATGGGCTCTAACGTAGTTAACCAAAGAGGACGGCGGATCACAATCGACCAGTCTTAAGTATGGAGCAATCGTTGAATCCGGTTGCCCTTAGCAAGCGTCGGGCGTTTTGGAGAAGAACTAGTGATTGTCAGAACGAGAGAAAAACAGATATCGTGGGTTGGGTGGGGCAACTAAATTGGATGGCTACTCACACTCGCCCGGATATAGCGTTCGATGGTGCGAGCTGAGTGTTTTCAATTCAAAGGATGACGGTGTTGACATTATTGAGACAAACTAAGGTGAGTGAGGGATGGGAAAACGGATTAATGTTGGGGTGTTTATCAGAGGATTAGACCTTTAGATGGAGTGCCACATTGAGTGCTCCGCGACGCATCATTCGCCAGTATGGAACATGCAGGGAATCGGATCTCAAGGTGGCTTTATTATCTTTCTGTGCGACACTAATAATGTACCGGCCCTATTCTAACTGGGAAAGTAAGGAAGGTTCGACGGGGGCAATTTCAAAACTTGCTCGCTGAGACCCTGGCACTTCTGGATGGTGCTAGTACTGCGGGTATGTGGACAGTATTCTGCAGGAGATCTCCGGAGTGGGAGGATCCCTATCAGATTGTTTTGTGGACAACCGTTAGGTAGTGGAAGCCCTATAAACCATAAATTGGTGGACAACAAGCGTTCTGATGGAGTATATATCAGCCTGCTTCGAGATAGTTGGATCAAGGGGAACTGTAAGGAGGGAACGTGGGGGAGACATCGAAGCAACTGGAAGAGCCTTACCACGAACGGGGCGCGTCGATATGCGGCTTGCGGGGAACGGCCAATTTAGTCGGGCATTAGGTGTTGACTCGTCTCAGCAAACATGTAGGGAGTGGGTTAAAATATGTGTATTGGTGAACATAACAATGGTACGTAGTTGTATGACTAAAGGAGACATGCAAAAGAAAAAGAAGTAAAAAAAAATTATTAGCGAATGTGTAAATCAGAGGAGTGTGTTAGCACGTTTCTATGTTTATGCGCCGCGGCGGGCGGGAACCAATGGGAGACCGCCATATCATCAGATGTCTCATGATGTCATCACTGGTGATCACGTGACAAGTTGACCACGTGGAGTCACAAGAGGGAAGAGGCAGTCAGTCCCCAGCGCGCGGTGAGTGCAGTAGTGTCCAGGATTATTAACACTAACGATCATATTAATTCTATGTTGTGGTCAGTAAAATATCTATCTATCTATCTATCTATCTACGTATGGGTGTGACTTCAGGATGTGCTAGCATGACATCATAACACTCATAAGAACATAAGAACTTAAGAAAATAAGGAAGCTACAAGAGGCCGCAAGACCTACACGAGGTAGTTCCAGTTACTTAACTCTACCTACATCCACCTTTCATCCCCATCCATGAATTTATCCAGACTCCTTTTAAAGACCCCAATAGACTCCACATAAACCCCAATAGACTCCACATAAACCCCAATAGACTCCACATAAACCCCAATAGACTCCACATAAACCCCAATAGACTCCACATAAACCCCAATAGACTCCACATAACGTCAATAACACTCACTTGAGTTCAGGGTACAGGGGGTTACAGCAGTGACTTCAGTAGTGGCTTCAGTAGTGATTTCAGTAGTGATTTCAGTAGTGGGTTCAGCCGAGAAGAGAGAGTCATTGCTATCCTCCAGACCACTGTCGCCCTTGTCCCTGTGACCACAAACCACGCCTCCCTCCGCACCCCCTCCTCCGACATCCACTGTAAGATGAAAATATTGACATACAGTAAACCCTCTCGTATTCAGACCCTCATTATTCAGACTTCGACATTATTCGGACCTCCTCCTCCTCCTTTTTTTTTTTTTTTAACATGTCTTTTTTCTTTTTCTTCTTTTTTTGCCAGACGTAGGACTGATAGTACTGTACACTGCTCCCGTACAGTACTGTAGTGTGTATTTTTACTGTAGATTTATTTATTGACATGATTTATCTTATGTTTATTGATATGTGCATGACTTAGAAATTTGCTATATACACCTAATTTTTATTTTTTTATTTTTTATTTTATTATTTTATCCCTGCATTACTCGGACCACTCCTTGGCCCAATTAGTCCGAATACGAGGGGGTTTACGGTATATCTTTTGATGACCGTTGTACCACAGAAATGGGCTCGCTGAAATATCTGTCACTCCCTAATGATAAGAGAAAACATGATTCTGAAACACCACATGATGGAGAAGAAAAATATCTACATTGACATATATCTTCTTCTTTTTTTCACAAAACACACATAAGGGAAGGAAGGAAGGAAGGAAGAGGCAGAGAAGGGCTGTAAGGTGAAGGAACTGCTGCCAGGTTATTCATTTCACTCTACGTACATTGAAATTTTTTCTTTTTTTTCACAAAACACACTATTTTGACGTAGGAGACCAGCCTCACCCAGTAACGGGGAAAAATAAGGCTAGTATTCCAAATTTGTTTTAAACCCCTTCACGCCCAGATCTTTCCTTTGCTATAAAAAATTGTATGTTGTTGAGCTATAAAATTAAGAAAAGTCACTTAATATACCAAATCAGTTAAGTGGACAAGGATACTAAACAGGTCATATCTATAAAATATTGCTTATAGTCACTAAAAATCGTCTTATGCTAGCCAAATTACAATGGAAATTACGTTTTGGGTCTCAAGGGGTTAATGAGGAAACAGAGGGTGAAGTCTTGAAAATAGAAGAATAAATCAATGAATAATAACAGAGAGAGAAAATAAGGCAATAAAACATAGAGGGAAGAACTTACGGGCGACACATTCTCATCTTTCTTCGGCGAATATATATAAAAATAATAATTATAATAAATAAATAAATAAAACTTACGGGTGCGCAGGTATAGGTTGACTGTTTCCACCACCAGGGGATCATCGGGGCTCTCCTTGATGATGCACTGCGGACAGAGCATTTTTTAAGCAAATCTTACTGGGCAACATTCCTTGGATATCCAGAAGGGTGGTAGTAGGCATACCTGTTAAATTACAACTTTTTGGTATTATCATTTCCCCATTTTGTATGTTGTGTGACTCCTCCCCTCCCTTTCCATGCTGTGTTTATGAATCTTCCAGTGGCACCAACAACATTTCACTGCGCAAACAATCGGCGGGTTATAGATGGCTCCACAAGATGATATAAGCAATAATAGAAGAAATAGATCTAAATAAAGATCATAATTTTTTATGCAGTAATAAGAATGTACTTCTGGATCTTACACACACACACAGACATGATGAGCCATTGCATCCCAGAAGGATTTTATGAATAAATATCTTGTCGCCCGGTAGCTTCAAAATGTCCTTACTGGGCGACAGTTTTCCATCACTGGGAGACATTTTGGTCGCCCAGTTATCATGTAAAAAAATGCACTGACTGTGGAGGCAACCAATATTAAGAACATAAGAAAATAAGGAAGCTACAAGAAGCCATGAAGAACATAAGAAAATAAGGAAGCTACAAGAAGCCATGAAGAACATAAGAAAATAAGGAAGCTACAAGAGGCCGTGAGACATAAGAACATAACAAAATAAGGAAGCTACAAGAGGCCGTGAGACATAAGAACATAACAAAATAAGGAAGCTACAAGAGGCCGTGAGACATAAGAACATAAGAAAATAAGGAAGCTACAAGAAGCCATGAAGAACATAAGAAAATAAGGAAGCTACAAGAGGCCGTGAGACATAAGAACATAAGAAAATAAGGAAGCTACAAGAAGCCATGAAGAACATAAGAAAATAAGGAAGTAACAAGAGGCCGTGAGACAAAAGGGAACATAAAAAAAATAAGGAAGCTACAAGAAGCCATGAAGAACATAAGAAAATAAGGAAGCTACAAGAGCCGTGAGACATAAGAACATAAAAAAAATAAGGAAGCTACAAGAAGCCATGAAGAACATAAGAAAAAAAAGGAAGCTACAAGAGGCCGTGAGACATAAGAACATAAGAAAATAAGGAAGCTACAAGAAGCCATGAAGAACATAAGAAATAAGGAAGCTAAAAGTCGTGAGACATAAGAACATAAAAAAAAAAATAAAGCTACAAGAAGCCATGAAGAAATAAAAAAAATAAGGAAGCTACAAGAGGCCGTGAGACATAAGAACATAACAAAATAAGGAAGCTACAAGAAGCCATGAAGAACATAAGAAAATAAGGAAGCTACAAGAAGCCGTGAGACATAAGAACATAACAAAATAAGGAAGCTACAAGAAGCCATGAAGAACATAAGAAAATAAGGAAGCTACAAGAAGCCGTGAAGAACATAAGAAAATAAGGAAGCTACAAGAAGCCGTGAGACATAAGAACATAACAAAATAAGGAAGCTACAAGAAGCCACGAAGAACATAAGAAAATAAGGAAGCTACAAGAAGCCGTGAAGAACATAAGAAAATAAGGAAGCTACAAGAACCCGGGTGAGACATAAGAACATAACAAAATAAGGAAGCTACAAGAACCCATGAAGAACATAAGAAAATAAGGAAGCTACAAGAAGCCGTGAAAAACATAAGAAAATAAGGAAGCTAAAAGGGGCCCGTGAGACATAAGAACATAAGAAAATAAGGAAGCTACAAGAAGCCATGAAGAACATAAGAAAATAAGGAAGCTACAAGAGGCCGTGAGACATAAGAACATAAGAAAATAAGGAAGCTACAAGAGGCCGTGAGATATAAGAACATAAGAACATAAGGAAGCTACAAGAGGCCGTGAGACATAAGAACATAAGAAAATAAGTGTTAATATAGCGAGTGTGTTAGCACGTTCATATGTTTATGCGCGCCCGCCGCGGCGGGAACCAATGGGAGACCGCCATATCATCAGACGTCTCATGATGTCATCACTGGTGATCACGTGACAATTTTGACCACGTGGAGTCAAAGAGGGAAGAGGCGTCAGTCCCAGCGCGCGGTGAGTGCAGTAGTGTCCAGGATTATTAACATTGGTAGCAGAGCGTAGTTACACAACTGCACTAAGGCGTGTTCACTGAAGTGGCCTCCGAAATTGGAGCTTTGATGAAGAATAGGGAGATGTGGAAGGAGGATGTAGGTGTGTGGTGTAGACTGACCACAATTGAAAAGAAGAAGCGTGCGCTGGCAAACATCTGGTCACTTCCGGGCGGGCCAGAAGTGCATCGTCGGAAATTGATAAGCCCAAAGTGGAGGCAGAGGATGGCGTGGAAGTGTTATTGAAGAGAGGATGATGTGTTTTTGGTCGATGAAGGAAGACGGAAATTTGCAGCTTTTGAGGCTTTGTATAGCCTACGGAGAAAAGAGAGAGCAGAGATTAAGGATTTTGTGTCAGAGTTTGAACATACGTCCCATGGTGTTACAAAGCGGATTGAAGCTTGAGATTCGGTGTTGGCCTTCATTATTGGCTTCATTTTTGTTAGAAGAAGTTACGTTTCCCTGTTGTATAGGGAATATGCGTGCCAATGTGCCCTCTGATGTGGTGAACTGTAATTACCTTGTTGCTGAGTAGATCGTCTATGAAAAGAGCCGAAATGATAATCAACTGTGAGACAAATAAAGTCAAAGTGGGCGGAAAAAGGGACGTCGTCAATCTACGTACATCATCGTCAGGACACTATCTGGTGCCGTTATCGGCATGGACTAAACGGGAAGTTAATATAGCTGAGGCACTCGTGGCACTCTACAAGGACGGGGACATCGAGAAGAGGGCCTTGAAACTTCATCGTCAGTTTGGACCCCCTACAGCAGAAAAATTGAAAGAAGCTTGTGAGAGATGCCGAACATAAGGGACTCGAACCTGGGAACGGAGGATTGATCAGTGACAAGTGACTGTGACGTGTGCAAACGGTAAAAGGGAAACCGAGCCCGAAAACCAGTGGTGAGTGCCCCGTTGGCTAGCAGGTTTAACGAGGTGATTCCCATGGACCTTAAGTCGTGGGGCAAGAAGTATTTCTTGGTGATAGTGGACCTGTATACAAGATATTGTACATCTGTGGTTGTTCCAGACAAGAATGCAGGCACTATTATTCGGGGAATTTTTCTCGGTTGGGTTGTGCTATTTGGTGCCCCAGGAAAAAATCTTATCAGATAATGGCTGTGATTTAATAATTCAGATATGAGGTCTCTAGGTGGGGCATTCAATGTTAAGATTATAACGACGGCAGCTGAAAGCCCTTGGAGTAATGGTGTTTGTGAGAGGCTCAATGCTGTGTTGGGAGGAATGGTAAGCAAGATTTTGGCGGATTGTCCTGGCTGTGATTTAGATGTTGCTCTGGCTTGGGCTGTGGCTGCCAGGGAAAGCACTGTCAACATTTCGGGTTTACTCGCCCAACCAGCTGGTATTTGGCAGAACCCTGGGATTCCTGGAGCCTTTTATGGGTAATCTACCGGCGCTAGACGGCGAGGCCACACCTGCAGATATAGTGAGGGATAACCTGAATGCACTTCACGCGGCACGGAGAGCATTTACCGTTAGCGGAATCTAGTGAAAGGCTGACTAGAGCACTTCGTCATAATGTGAGAGACAGGGGACCCCGGGAGACCTACATACGGAGATGATGTTTACTACAAAAGTCTAGACAGTAATAAGTGGCGCGGGCCTGGTACCATAATTGGGAAAGACGGAAAACAATTTTTAGTGAAGCACGGTGGAATGTTTTGTTAGGGTGCACACATGTCGCATTGCCACGGCACCCCACCAGTGTTTATCCTGCTGCAGTGTCAAATGAGGAAGATGTGTCTCAGTCCAATACCAGTGCTCTGCGAGCTCCTAGTGTGCGTGGTGATGTGGAAATTGGATTCGGGGATTCAGACAGGACTCGGATGATGACGACCATCCTCGTGAAAATTTTTGATGTTGTGGGTGAGGGGGCGCAGGGGCTGTGGATGGCCACAACGGTGACGTTCGGCAGACGGACACGGGTGCGAGTGCCTCGGGTGTGTTGGCAATTCCTGTAGTGAGAGTTAAAGCGGGTCAAAGGATCAAGGGCGTTTAGAAAGCGAGTGGTGAGTGGATATCTGGTAAAATTGTTAGTCGGGGGGGGAAGGCGACTGGTCGTACTCCAACTGCTACAACATTAAGAGTGACCCAAAAATGGTAACATTAATGGATGGATCTGGACAGAGATTTTACGTCATGGGAAACAGTGGACGAGGCGACAGAAATGCTTGTGTTTTTTAATACAGATGAGGTGGTGTGTGCTAAGGAAAAAGAGATTGAGAATTGGAGGACCAAGGAGGTGTATGAAGAGGTGGAGAATGTGGGTCAACAAGCTTATATGTACGTTGGGTGGTCACAGAAAAGCTGAAGGAAGGGAAGACTATTGTGAAGGCACGCTTGGTAGCCAGGGGCTTTGAGGAGGACACCATAGGGCTGCAGAAGAACTCTCCCACATGTTCAAAGGAGGCTGTCCGTTTGGCAATGGTACTCGCCTCAGCTAAGGTTGGTGTGCCACACAATGGACATACAAGCTGCATACCTCCAAGGGGAAAAAAATAGAGCGTGAAGTGTACCTGATACCTCCTCCTGAGTTCGACAATGGCTTATTGTGGCGTCTGAGGAAGACTGTGTATGGTTGTGCGACGCGGCCAGACAATGGTACATGAGGGTGAAGGAACAGCTGATATGTCTCGGTGCCAAAATTTCGTCCCTGGACCCTGCATTGTTTTCGTGGAGCCAACATGGTGGAACGAGGGTATCATATGCGTATATGTGGATGACTTCTTGTGGGCTGGTACTATGAACTTTGAGCAGCACGTCATAAAACAGTTGCGTAGGACCTTCCAAGTCGGGTCTTTCGATTCAGAGTGCTTTAAGTATGTGGGGCTCAACGTAGTTACCACAGAGGACGGCGGTATCACAATCGACCAGTTTCAGTATGGAGCACGTTGAATCCGGGGTTTCCCTTAGCAAGCGTCGGGCATTGGAGAAGATAGTGATTTGTCAGAACGAGAGAAAACAGAAAAATCGTGGGTTTGGGCGGGCAACTAAATTGGATGGCTACTCACACTCGCCCGGATATAGCGTTCGATGTGTGCGAGCTGAGTGTTTCAAATTTCCCAAAGGCTACGGTTTTCTGACATATTGAGACTAAACAAGGGGATTTAGCGTGTGAAAACGGATAATGTTGGTTGTTTATCCCCAGGATTAGACCTTTAGACGAGTGCCACATTGAGTGCTACGCTGACGCATCCTTCGCCAACCTGCAGGGACATGGATCTCAAGGGGGCTTTATTATCTTTCTGTGTGACATAATAATGTACGGGGCCCTATTTACTGGCAGTCAAGGAAGGTTCGACGGGTGGTCAATTCAACTCTTGCGCTGAGACCTGGCACTTCTGGATGGTGCTAGTACGCGGTGTATGTGGCCAGTATTCTGCAGGAGATCTCCGGATGTGGGAGGATCCCTATCAGATGTTTTGTGGACAAAACCCTAGCGTAGTGGAAGCCCCATACACCTATAAAAATTTGGGGGGACAAAAAGCGTCTGAGGATTGATATATCAGTGCTTCGAGATATGTTGGATCAAGGGGAATTGAAGGAGGTAACGTGGGTGGAGACATCGAAGCAACTGGCAGATGCCTTACCAAGAAGGGGGCGTCGACTATCGGGCTGCGGGAGGCAATTAGTCGGGATTAGGTGTTGACTGTCATCAGCAACATGTAGGGAGTGTAAATATGTGTATTGGTGAACATTACAAAATTTTACTAGTTGTATGTACTAAAGGAGACATGCAAAGAAAGAAGAAAAAAAAAAATATAGCGAAGTGTTAATATAGCGAGTGGTTACACGTTCATATGTTTATGCGCGCCCGCCGCGGCGGGAACCAATGGGAGACCGCCATATCATCAGACGTTCATGATGTCATCACTGGTGATCAAGTGACAAGTTGACCACGTGGAGTCACAAGAGGGAAGAGGCAGTCGTCCCCAGGCGCGGTGAGTGCAGTAGTTTTCCAGGATTATTAACAATAAGGGAAGCTACAAGAGGCCGGGGAGACATAAGAACATAAGAAAATAAGGAAGCTACAAGAGGATGCGGGACCTACACGTGGTAGTTCCTTACTATACATTATTACTACTGTACACTAGGTAAGAGAAAAGGCCATGAGTAGGGATCCAGGAGACTAATACGAGGAACAGAGAGCAGTGAAGGCCCACCTCGAGCTGTGTGAGTTGCTGTTGTGTTGAGCCGGGCACCAGGGTCCTGTAGAAGTGGTAGGCCAGGTGGTGGGCCGGGGCTCGTCGCTCCTCCCCCATGTATTCCTCCAGGACCCTTATGGCCGAGTCCTGGCCATGCAGCTCCTTCTCAACCTCCAGGAATTGTAGCATGAACCACTCGCACTGTAATGACGTAACAACATAAAATAAGGAAGCTACAAGAGGCCGTGAGACATAAGAACATAAGAACATAAGGAAGCTACAAGAGGCCATGAAGAACATAAGAAAATAAGGAAACTACAGGAGGCCGTGAAGAACATAGAAAAAGGAAGCTACAAGAGGCCGTGAGACATAAGAACATAAGAACATAAGGAAGCTACAAGAGGCCATGAAGAACATAAGAAAATAAGGAAACTACAGGAGGCCGTGAAGAACATAAGAAAATAAGGAAGCTACAAGAGGCCGTGAGACATAAGAACATAAGAAAATAAGGAAGCTACAAGAGGCCGTGAGACATAAGAACATAAGAACATAAGGAAGCTACAAGAGGCCATGAAGAACATAAGAAAATAAGGAAACTACAAGAGGCCATAAAGAACATAAAGAACATAAGAACATAAGAAAATAAGGAAGCTACAAGAGGCCGTCAGACATAAGAACATAAGAAAATAAGGAAGCTACAAGAGGCCATGAAGAACATAAGAACATAAGGAAACTACAAGAGGCCATGAAGAACATAAGAAAATAAGGAAGCTACAAGAGGCTGTGAGACATAAGAACATAAGGAAGCTACAAGAGGCCGCGAGACATAAGAACATAAGAATATAAGGAAGCTACAAGAGGCCATGAAGAACATAAGAAAATAAGGAAGCTACAAGAGGCCATGAAGAACATAAGAAAATAAGGAAGCTACAAGCGGCTGTGAGACATAAGAAAATAAGGAAGCTACAAGAGGCCGTGAGACATAAGAACATGAGAATATAAGAAAATAAGGAAGCTACAGGAGGTCGTAAGACATAAGAACATAAGAACATAAGAAAATAAGGAAGCTACAAGAGGCCATTAAGAACATAAGAAAATAAGGAAGCGCAAGAGGTCGTGAGACATAAGAACATAAGAAAATAAGGAAGCTACTTGAGGCTTTGAGACATAAGAACATAAGAAAATAAGGAAGCTACAAAAGGCCGTGAGACATAAGAACATAAGAAAGCTACAAGAGGCCATGAAGAACATAAGAAAATAAGGAAGCTACAAAAGGCTGTGAGACATAAGAAAATAAGGAAGCTACAAGAGGCCGGAGACATAAGAACATAAGAACATAAGAAATAAGGGAAATACAAGGGCCATGAGAATAAGAAAGCTACAAGAGGCCGTGAGACATAAGAACATAAGGAAGCTACAAGAGGCCGTGAGACATAAGAACATAAGAAAATAAGGAAGCTACAGAGGCCCGTGAGACATAAGAACATAAGAAAATAGGAAGCTACAAGAGGCCGCGAGACCTACACGTGATAGTTCCTGTTAAATGGCGGTAATTTACATCCATTGACCATGCATTCTGCCTTTCATGGCTAACAACATACATATTTCTTACAGCAAAGGAAAGATCTGGGCGTGAAGGGGTTAAAGAGCAGGATATAATATGTGTAAGAAGGGAAGGGGAAGGGGAAGGGGAAGGGGAAGGGAAGGGAAGGTGAAGTGTGTGCGTGATGTAAAGTGAAAGAGTGACAGTTTCTCTCTCTCCTCTAGTCTCTCTCTCTTTTCATGCTGTTTCTCCTCTCTCTCTCTCTCTCTCTCTCTCGTCTGTCTGTCTGTCTGTCTGTCCATATCTCTCTCTCCTCTCTCTCTCGGTCTCTCTCCTCTCGCTCTGACAAGACTTTCCTCACAGGTCGTCAAGTCCTTAGAGCTTTCCTGAGGTAGGCTGGGCAGTCCGGCCTTCTCCTTCCGCGTCTCCAGCTGGGTTCTGCAACTCAAACACCTCTGCTGCGTCTGTACAGGTCTGCAACACAAACTCTATCATTTGGAACCGAAAATACAGAGCAAATTCTTGAAAAAAAAGTCACATATCAGAATCTGGCGTAAAAAAAAAAAATCAGCCTCAAACCTCTTCAATGCCCAATGCTGCCCAGATCTCGTCATATTAGAATATTGTTTACGCTAATATAATTACAGTTATTCTAGATTATACGTTAATAGCTCCCTTTCCTTCCGTTCTCTCCCTCATTTCCTTCCTTCCTTCCTTCCTTCCTTCCTTCTTCCCCTCCCTTCCTTGCCCTTCCCTCCCCTCCCTTTCCTTCCTTCCTTCCTTCCCTTTCCTTCCTTCCCTCCTCCTTTCCTCCTTCCCTTTCCTTTCCTTCCCCTCCCTCCCTTTCCTTCCTTCTTCCTTCACCTTTCCTTCTTTCCCTCCCTCCCGTTTCCGTCCTTCCTTCCTTCCTTCCCTCCCTCCCTTTCCTTCCTTCCCCTTGCCTTCCTTCTCTCCCTCGCCTTTCCTTCCTTCCTTCCTTCCCTTTCCTTCCTTCCCTCCCTCCCTTTCCTTCCTTCCTCCTTCCTTTCCTTACCTTCCCTCCCTCCCTTTCCTCCTTCCTTCCTTCCGCTTTACCTTCCTCCCTCACTCACCGTCCTTGCTAAATAGGTTTAATGTTATCTATTACACTGGGGATACATTTTGAAGAAAAAAAATTGTTTGAGTTAGATTTTTGAGCGTATTTAGACTAAATTGGCATGCTGATTCCAAAGCTTAGTCCGTTTTTTTCTAGCACGTCAAGTTTTTTCTCCACAGCTTACCCTCCAGATAAGCAAAATTCCACTTGTGGAAGCTGTAGTTAACACTATGCCACTGATTACATTTGACTCATCGAGAGCTATGTGGCAACTTGTTGTGCAGTTACAATTGGACATTGTCGGTGATAGGTGTGCTCCGCCATATGGGTCAGTACTATCACTCTCTGTCAAGCAGACAGCTAGGATCGTAAGGAATTAGGAGGATTTGTTCTGGCTTTTCTCTTAAAACCTTGTACAACTACCATTGTAATTTTCTATTCGTTTTAATTGCTGTTTTTTTTGTTTTCAAGCGTTGTAAACTATTCCCAGCTTAGTGTTTTTTCTTTAATAGGTATATATTTCTTTTGTGTCAGATCATGTCTGCTCCGCTACGTCTCGTCGTAATGCCTAACAACCTGACTCCTTCGGCTATTAGGTGGTAGTTTTCATTCACCATTCCAAGTCAGAGGGCAAGCATCAACGTATTTGTCAACAAGCATATTTCGCATATTTTAAAGTGAACTCGTTTGATTCAAGGGACAATCTATGGGCCCCTCACAAGTGTGGCAAGCAGTGTGTCGTAGAGATTACGGATGTTGACCAAAGGAACACGTGAAAAGTTGCATTGGTATCCCATGGTTTGGCGGAGCAAAAAAGATCATTCCCGACTGTTACTTTGGTTTATATTTTGGGGAACATATCAGGATTTACAAGAAAAATAAAGTAAAATAGAAATATCCTAATCTACCTCAGCTAATAGGACAATGCCTTCCTTCATCTGAAATTCCGTGCCAGTTTTCGAACACTACCTTGCCTCTAGCAGATCGGAGTGATGTTGAAGCCGCAGTGATAGCAATGATGCCAGATTTGTGCATTCACTGAGGATTCAGTTCGTATGGGATTTGATCACGCACGAGTTGAATGATTTTTTTTTTAGCCAGCGTGATTTGGGCCTAGCCAAAAAAGCTTCAGAATACTAGCATCAAGACTGAACGAGAAAACATACGTGAACTAGGAGTGAAGGTAGTCATACTTTCGAACCAGAGAAAGTAATTTCTGCAGTACTTTCGAAGTGCCAGCCGGTTTTGTGGTTTTTGCCATACATTCCTGGTTTTACTGAAGGAATTAGGGCGTTCAATCTACAATCCAAATGAAATGGCGATTGTTTTATTGATGCTCAAAGTCGGAGCTTAAGTGTGTCCTTCTACACAATGGCAATTTGTTTGGCGCAGTCCCATATTGGGGCATTCGGTCTGTCTTCGTGCCGAATATGGAGATGTAAGAGTTTACAATTTAAGCTTTAAATAGAATACGTAAGAGGTTATATATTGGTATATAACGGTATATGCAGCGTTTTTCATAGTTTCCCTGTAAACTGTATCGTTATTTGTATATTACAAGTATTTTTACACACATTAATCAATATTGCATAAACCCATAAAATGTAGTGTTTTCAATGATAGTAGCTATTTTTCGTGATATTTGCTTTTTTCCTACAAATTGAGTATACATCCTTTTTTTAGAATAAATTTGCCCTATAATTAGCTTACATTACATTAAGCTAATAAATAGAAGAGTAAGAGGTTTTTTTTTTGATATACGTATATTGCAAGCGTTTTTCATGTTTCTTGTAACTGTAGCGTTATTGTATATATAAAGAAAACAAGTAGTTTTTACTTATCATATTGCTATAAACCCATAAATGTAGTGTTTTCAAATGATATTTAGCTATTTTTTTTTTTCTCGGTGATATATAGGCAGTTTTTTCCTACAAATTGAAGTATAAAATACTCTTTTTAGAATTCATTTGCACCTATTATGTAGTTACTTACATTAAAGCGATTAACTAAAGAGTAATAGGTTTCTTTGATTGTTATATACCGGTAATATTGCAAGCGCTTTTCATAGTCTTTCTCTAAACTGTCGCGTTTATTGTATATATAAAAGTAGATTTACATATCATATTGCGATAAACCTTAAATGGTAGTGTGTTCAATGATATTACTATTTTATCGGTGATATATAGCTGTTATCCCTACAATTGAAAGTATACAATTCTCTTTTTTAGATAATGTTGCACCTATAGTTGCTTACATTACATTAACTATTAAATAGAAGAGTGAGAGGTTTTTTTGTTATTAACGGTATATTGCAAGTGGGGCGTTTTTCATAGTTTCTTCTAAACGTAGCGTTATTGTATATATACAAGTAGTTTTACTTATTTATATTGCTATAAACCATACATTGTAGTGTTTTTCAATTATTTTAGCTAGTTTATCAGTGATATTAGCTGTTTTCCTACAATTGAAGTATAAAATCCTCTTTTTAGAATAATTTGCACCTATAAGTAGCTTACATTACAGTAAGCTACTAATAGAAGAGTAGGAGTTTAGTTATTGTGATATACGTATATTGCAAGCATTTTTCATAGTTCTTCGTAAACTGTAGCGTTTATTGTATATATAAACGTACTTTTACTTATCATTTGCTAATAAACCCTAAATGTAGTGGTTTTCAATGATATTAGCTATTTATCGTGTATCTAGCCTGTTTCTACAAATTGAAGTATAAAATTCCTCTTTTTATAATAATTTGCACCTATAAGTACTTACTTACTTAAGGTATTCAATCGAAAGAGTAGAGGGTATATTTTGTGATATAACGGTATATTGGCAAGCGTTTTTCAGTTTCTTATAACTGTAGCGTTATTGTATATATACAATAGTTTTACCTATGATGCTTATAAACCCTTAAACTGTAGTGTTTTCAATGATATTGCTATTTATATCGGTTGATATATAGCTGTTTTCCTACAAATCTGAAGTATAAAATGCTCTTTTTAGAATAATTTGCACTATAAGTTGCTTACTTACATTAAGCTATTAAATAGAACAATAAGAGGTTATTTAGTGTGTATAACGGTATATTGCAAGCGTTTTTTCATAGTTTTCTTCTAAACGTTATTGTATATATACAAGTATTTTACTTATTATAATTGCTATAAACCCTAAAATGTAGTGTTTTCAATTATTTTAGGCTAGTTATCAGTGATATATATCTGTTTTCCTACAAATTGAAGTATAAAATCCTCTTTTTAGAATAATTTGCACCTATAAGTAGATTACATTACTTAAGCTATTAAATAGAAAGAGTAAGAGGTTATTTTATTGTGATAATACGGTATATTGCAAGCATTTTAGCATAGTTTTTGAAATGTAGCGTATTGTATATTGAGCAAGTAAATTGTTTACTTATCTTTGCTATAAACCCATAAAAATGTAGTGTTTTTTCAATGATATAGCTATTTATCGTGATATAATACTCTGTTTTCCTACAATTGAAGTATAAAATACTCTTTTATAATAATTTGCCCCTATAAGTGCTACATTACATTAAGCTATAATAGAAGAGTAAGAGGTTATTTATTGTGATATACCGGTATATTGCAAGCGTTTTTTCATAGGTTCTTGTAAACTGTAGCGTTATTGTATACAGTGTTTTACTTATCATATTGCTATAACCCATAAAATGTATGTTTTAAATGATATTAGCTATTTATGGTGATATATATCGTTTTTTTTCCTGCAAATTGAGTATACAATCCTTTTTTTTAGAATAATTTGCACCTATAGTAGCTTTTTATTACTTAAGTGAATAAATGCAGAGTAAGAGGTTATTTTATTGTGGTATACGCAAGCTTTTTTCATAGTTTCTTCTAACACTGTGCGTTATTGTTATATACAAGTAGGCCTTACTTATCATATTGCTATAAAACCCATAAAATGTGTGTTTGTTCAATGATATTGCTGATTTATCGGTGATATATAGCTGTTTTTCCTCAATTGATCGTAATAAAATCCTCTTTTGCATAATTTGCACCATAGTAGCTTACATTACATTAAGCTATTAATAAAAGAGTACGAGGTTATGTATTGTGATTAACGGTATATTTCAAGCGTTTTTCATAGATTCTTCTAACTGTAGCGTTATTGTATATATACAAGTAGTTTTTACTTATTATATGGCTATAAACCCATAAATGTAGGTTTTCAATGATTTTAGCTAGTTATCAGTGATATATACCTGTTTTTGACACATAAAAATTGAAGTATAAAATCCTTCTTTTTCAGGAATATTTGCACCTTTAAAGTAGCTTAATATACATTAAGCTATTAAATAGAGAGTAAGAAGGTTATTTATTGTGATTACCGGTATAATTGCAAGCGTTTTTTTTTATAGTTTCTTGTAAACTGTAGCGTTATTGTATATATACTGAAGTAGTTTTACTTATCATATTGCTATAAACCCATAAAATGTAGTGTATTTCAATGATAGTAGCTATTTATCGTGATATAATGCTGTTTTTTCCTCCTACAATTGATGTAACAATTCCTTTTTTTTTAGAATAATTTGCACCTATAAGTGCTTACTTACTTAGCTAATAAATAGACGAGTAAGGAGGTTATTTATTGTAATATAACTGTATATTGGGCAGCGTTTTTCCATAGTTTTCTTCTAACTGTTACTTTATTGTATATCTACAAGTAGTTTTTACCTTTTATATTGCTATAAACCCATAAATGTGGTTGTTTTCAATGATTTTAGATAGTTATCATGATATATAGCTATTTTTCCTACAAGATTGGAGCATAAAATCCTTTTTTTTTAGAATAATTACACCTATAAGTAGCTTACATTAAATTAAAGCTATTAAATAGAATAGTAAATGGGTATTTATTGGGATAACAATGGGTATATGGCAAGCGTTTTTTCATAGTTTCTTTTAAACTGTAACGTTTTGTATAATAGACAAGTAGTTTTTACTTATCATATTGGCTAATAAAACCCAAAAAATGTATGTGTTTCATGATTTTGCTATTTATCGTTGATATAGAGCTTTTTTTCCTACAAATTTAAGTATAAAAAATCCTTCTTTTAACAATAATTTGCACCTATAAGTAGCTACATTATATTAGCTATTAAATCGATGAGTAAGAGGTTATTTATTTGTGATATACGGTATATTGCAAGCATTTTCATAGTTTTCTTCTAAACTGTAGCGTTTATTGTATATAACAAGTAGTTTTCTTATTAATTGCTAATAACCCATAAAATGTAGTGTTTTCATGTTTTAGCTAGTTATCAGAGATATATAACTGTTTTCTTACAATTGAAGATAAAATCCTCTTTTTATGAATAATTTGCACCTAAAATTCTTCCATTGATTAACTATAAATAGAAGAGAAGAGGTTTATTTATTGTGATATACCGGAATTTTGCAAGCGTTTTTTCATAGTTCTGTAAACTGTAGCGTTATTGTATATACTACAATAGTTTTACTATAATTTTTGCTTGTAGACCATAAAATGTAGTGTTTTTTTCAATGATATTAGCTATTTATCGTGGTGATATATAGAGGCAAGTTTTCTCAAGTTGAGTATCAATCCTTTTTTTATAGAATACTTTCACCTATAAGTAGCTAACATTACATTAAGCTAATAATAAAGAGAAGAGGTTATTTTATTTGTGGTATAACGTATATTTTCAGCGTTTTTTCCATAGTGTTCTTGTAAACTGTAGCGTTATTGTATATATACAAGTAGTTTAAACTTATTATATTGCTATAAAACCATAAAAATGCTAGTGTTTTTCATGCTTTTTGCTATTATCAGTGATATATAGCTGTTATTCCTACAAATTGAATTCTAAAAAATCCTCTTTTTTTCCAATATTTGCACCTATAGTACTTACATTACGATTTACTATTTAAATAGAAAGAGTAAGAGGTTATTTTATTGTAGATATAACGGTATATTTGTAAGCGTTTTTCATATTTTTTGTAAACTGTAAGCGTTATTGTATATATACGGGTAGTTTTTACTTATTATAGTTGCTATAAACCCATAAATGTAGTGTTTTCATGATTCTAGCTAGTTTATCAGTGTTATATAGCTGTTTTCCTACAAATTGAGTATAAAATCCTCTTTTTTTGTAGAATAATTTGCACCTTAAGTAGCTTTACATTACATTAAGTTATTAAATGAGAGTAAGAGGTTATTTATTGTGATATAACGGTATAAATGGCCAAGCGTTTTTCATAGTTTCCTGTAAACTGTAGCGTTTTGTATTATACTTAGTTTTTACTTATCAATTGCTATCAACCCATAAAATGTAGTGTTTTCAATGATATTAGTTATAATTCGGTGATATTAGCTGGTTTCCTACAATTGAAGTATACAATCCCTTTTTTTAGAATAATTTGCACCTTATTAAGTACTTACATTACATTACGCTAATAAATAGATAGTAAGAGGTTATTTATTGTTGATATAGACGGTATATTGCAGCGTTTTTCATAGTTCTTGTAACTGTATCTGTTATTTGTATTATACAAGTAGTTTTTACTTATCTAGTGCTATCCAACCCTTAAATGTAGTGTTTTCAATGATATTAGCATTTATCGGTTGATCTATGCCTGTTTTCCTACAAATTGAGTATAAAATGCTCTTTTTAAATAATTTGCACCTAAAAGTAGCTTAACATTACCATTAAGCTATTAAATAGAAAGTAAGAGTTATTTATTGTGATATAACGGTATATGGCAAGCGTTTTTCATATGTTTCTTCTAACTGTAGCGTTATTGTAATATTCCAAGTAGTTTTATTTATTATATTTGCTCGAAGAACCATAAAATGTAGTGTTTTCAATGCTTTTAGCTAGTTATCAGTGACTATATAAGCTTGTTCGCTACAAATTTGAAGTATAAATCCTCTTTTTAGATATTTGCACCTATAAGTAGCTTACATTACATTAAGCTATTATTAAAGAGTAGAGGTTATTTTATTGTGAATATAACGGTATATTGACAAGTGTTTTTCAATAGTTTCTTGTAAACGGCAGCGTTATTGTATATATACTAGTACCTTTTTACTTATCATATTGCTATAAACCCATAAAGGTAGTTTTTTTCAATGATATTAGTATTATATCGGTGATATATAGCTGTGTTCCTACAAATTGCGGTATACAATCCTTTTTTTAGAATAATTTTGCACCTATAGTAGCTACATTACATTAAGCTAATAAATAGAAGAGTAAGAGGTTGTTTTTTTTTTTTTTTTTTTTGTTTTTATTTATTGTGGTATAAAGAACGGTATATTGCAAGCGTTTTTCATAGTTTTTTCTTGTAAACTTAGCGTTATTGTATATATACAAGAGTTTTACTTATTTATTGCTATTAAAAACCATACAATGTAGTGGTTTTCATGATTTTTAAGCTAGTTATCAGTGAATATATAGCTGTTTTCCTACAAATTGAAGTATAAAATACTCTTTATAGAATATTTTCCACCTATAAGTAGCTTACATTACATTAAGCTATTAATAGAAGAGTAGAGGTTCTTTATTGTTATATGAAACGGTATATTGCCAGCGTTTTTTTCATAGTTTCTTGTAAACCTGTAGCGTTATTGTATATATAACAAGTATTTTTACTTATCA
This sequence comes from Chionoecetes opilio, assembly GCA_016584305.1. Classification (NCBI taxonomy): domain Eukaryota; kingdom Metazoa; phylum Arthropoda; class Malacostraca; order Decapoda; family Majidae; genus Chionoecetes; species Chionoecetes opilio. Next base: position 24,982 of record JACEEZ010003587.1, on the reverse strand, counting down.
TATTGCTATAAACCCATAAATGTAGTGTTTTCAATGATAGTAGCTATTTATCGGTGATATATAGCTTTTTCCTACAATTGAAGTATACATCTTTTTTGAATATTGTGCACCTATAAGTAGCTACATTCATTAAGTAATAATAGAAGATTAAAGGTAATTTTTTGTGGATATAAATTGTATCTTTCAAGCGTTTTGGTATAGTTTCGTGTACACTGTAGCGTTATTTTATATAATACAAGTAGTTTTACTTATTAATATTGCTATAACACGCATAAAATGTAGTGTTTTCAATATTTTAGCTAGTTATCAGTGATATATAGCTGTTTTCCCTACATTGAGTATAAATCCCTCTTTTAGAATAATTTCACCTATAAGTAGCTTCATTTACCTTAAAGCTATTAAATAGAAGAGTAAGAGGTTATTTTTTTGTGATATAACGGTATATTTCAAGCATTTTTCATAGTTTTCCTTTGTAAACTGTAGCGTTATTGTATATATAAATACTTTTACTTTATCATATTGCGATCAAACATGGTATTGTTTCAATGATATTATCTATTTATTCGGTGATAATATAGCTGTTTTCTACAAATTGAAGTATAAAATCCATCTTATTAGAATATTTGCACATATAAGTATCTTACTTACATTAGCTGTCAATAGAAGAGTAAGAGTTTATTTTATTGTGATTACCGTATATATTTCAAGCGTTTTTCATAGTTTCTTGTAAACTGAGCGTTATTGTATATTGCAAGTAGTTTTTTACCTATCATATTGCTATAAACCCATAAAAAATGTGTGTTTCAATGATATTAGCCTATTTATTGGTGATTATTATAGCTGTTTTCCTAAATTGAAGTATACATCCTTTTTTTTAGATAATTTATGCACCTATAGTGCTTAATTACCATTAGCTAATAAATAGAAGCGTAAGAGGTTATTTATTTGTGATATAACGGTATATGCCAGCGTTTTTTCATAGTTTCTTCTAAACTGTTTACGTTTTAGTGTATATATACAATTAGTTTTACTTATTATATTACTATAAACCCTAAAATGTGTGTTTTTCAATGATGTTGAGCTATTTATCAGTGATATAGCTATTTTTCCTACAAATTGAGGCATAGTATCCTTTTTTTAGAATAATTAACAACCTATAAGTAGACTTACATTACATTAATCTATTACATAGAGAGTAAATGGGTAATTTATTGTGTATAACGGTATTGCAAGCGTTTTTCATAGTTTCTTTAACTGGTAACGTTATTGTATATATACAAGTAGTTTTTACTTATCTTTGCTATAAACCCATAAATGTAGTGTTTTCAATGATATTAGCTATTTATCGTGATATATATCTTTTTTCCTACAAATTTGAAGTATACAATCCTCTTTTTTAGAAATAATTTGCACTATAAGTATCTACATTACATTAGCTATTCATAGAAGATTCATGATGTTATTTTATTGTGAATATAACGTATAGTTGCAAGCATTTTTCCATATCTTCTTCTTCTACTGTAGCGTTATTGTATATATACAAGTAGTTTTAACTTATTATATTGCTTAAACCCATAAAATGTAGTATTTTCAATGATTTTTAGCTAGTTATCAGAGATATATAGCTGTTTTACGCAAATTGAAGTATAAATCCTCTTTTTAGAATCCTTTGCACCTATAATAGCTTACATGACATTCAGCTATTAAATAAAAAGAGTAAGAGGTTATTTATTGTGATATAACGGTATATTGCAAGAGTTTTTTCATAGTTTCCTTGTAAACTGTAGCGTTATTGTATACAGTTTTTTACTTATCATTTGCTATAACCCATAAAATGTAGTGTTTTTCACTGATATTAGCTATTTTTTCGGTGATATATTTCTGTTTTCCTACAAATTGATGTATACATCCTTTTTTTAGAATCTTTTGCACCTCTAAATAGCTTACTTACATTAAGCTAATAAATAGAAGAGTAAAGAGGGTTATTTATTGTGGTATACGGTAATATTGCAAGCGTTTTTCATAGATTCTTTAGTAAACGTAGCTGTTATTTGTATATATACAAGTAGCTTTACTTATCATATTGCTATAAATACCATAAAATGTAGTTTTTCAATGATATTAGCTATTTATCGGTGATATATAGCTGTTTTCCCTACAATTGAAGTATAATAATCCTCTTTTTATTATAATTTGCACCTATAAGGACTTACTTACATTAAGCTATTACATAGAAGAGTGAGGAGGTTATTTATTGTGGATATAACGGTATATTGCAAGCGTTTTTCATAGTTCTTCTAAACTGTGCGTTATTGTATATATACAAGTGTTTTAACTTATTATATTGCTATAAACCCATATAATGTGGTGTTCTTCAATGATTTCTAGCTAGTTATCAGTGAATATAATAGCTATTTTTCCTATAAATTTGAAGTATAAAATCCTGTTTTTAGAATAATTTGCAACTATGTAGCTTACATACATTAAGCTATTAATAGAAGGTAGAGTTATTTATTGTGATATAACGGTTATATTGTAACGCGTTTTTCATATTTTCTTTCTTTCTAAAACTGTAGCGTTATGGTATAGATACAGTGTTTTACTTCACATATTGTCTATAAACCCTAAAAATGTAGTCGTTTTCAATGATATTAGCTATTTATCGGTGATCTACGCTGTTTTTCCTACAAATTGATGTATTAATCCTCTTTTTAGGTAATTTGCACCTATAGTAGCTTACATTACATTAAGCTATTAAATAGAAGAGTACGAGGTTGTTTATTGTGAGATACGGTATATTGAAGCTTTTTCGTAGTTTCTTCGAAGCTTAGCGTTATTGTATATATACAATTAGTTTATCCGTTTATATGTGCTATAAACCATAAATGTAGTGTTTTCATGATTTGTATGCTATTTCTCGTGATATATAGCTGTTTTCCTACACATTGAAGTAATAAAATACTCTTTTTAGATATTTGCACCTATATGTACCTTACTTACATTAAGCTATTAAATAGAAGAGTAAGGGGTTATTTTTGTGATAGCACGGTATATTGCAAGCTTTCACATAGTTTCTTCAAACTGTTAGCGTTATTGTATATATGACAAGTATTTTACTTATCATATTGCCAAACCCCATAAATGTAGTGTTTTCAAATGATATTAGCTATTTTATCGGTGATATTAGCTGTTTTTCCTCAAATTGAAGTATAAAATACTCTTTTTAGAATAATTTTGCACCCTTTATAAAGTAGCTACATTACATTAAGCATTAATAGAAAGAATATAGGTTTATGTATTGTGATATATTGGTATATTTGCAAGCCATTTTCATAGTTTCTTCTAACTGTAGCGTTATCTGTGATATATACAAGTAGTTTTCTTATTATATTGCTATAAACCCATAAATGTGTGTTTTCAATGATAGTAGCTTTTAATTCGGTGATATATAGCTTTTTTCCTAACAAATTGAAGTATACCATTCCGTTTTTTTTAGAATATTTGCAACCTATAGTAGCTTAATTACAATAATCTATTAATAGATGAGTAAGAGGTTATTTATATTGTGATTACGGTATATTGCAAGCGTTTTCATAGTTTCTTCTAAACTACAAACTGTAGCGTTATTGTTATATATACAAGTAGTGTTTACTTATCATCATTTGCCAAACCATACCAATGTAGTGTTTTCAATGATATTAGCTATTTATCGGTGATATGGGTAGCTGTTTTCCTACAATTGAAGTATAATAACTCTTTTTAGAATAATTTGCACTATAAGTATCTTACATTGCATTAAGCTATTATAGAGAGTAATAGGTTATTTATTGTATATATTGGTATTTTGCAAGCCATTTTTATAGTTTTTCCTTAGAAACTGTGCGTTTATTGTATATATACAAGTATTTTGTTTTTATAACTTAATTATATTGGCTACTAACCCCATAAATGTAGTGTTTTTCAAATGATTAGTACTATTTATTCGGTGATTATAGCCTGTTTCCTACAATTGAAGTACAACATCCTTTTTTTTAGAATATTTGCACTATAAGTAGCTAACAGTACAATAGCGAATAACTAGAAGAGTAAGGGGTTATTTATTGTGATTAACGGTATATTACAACGTTTTTCATAGTTTTTGTAAATTGTAGCGTTATTGTAATAAACAAGTAGTTTTACTTATCTATGCTTAAAACCCATAAAGTGTAGTGTTTTCATGATATTAAGCTATTATCGGTGATATATAATGTTTTCGCTACAATTTGAAGTATAAATCCTCTTTTTATAATAATTTGCACCTTAAGTAGCTTACATTCATTAAGCTATTAAATAGAAAGTAGAGGTGTATTTATTGTGATATAACGGTATATTGCAAGCGTTTTTCATAGTTTCTTGTAAACTGTAGCGTTATTGTATTTACAAGTAGTTTTTTACTTATCATATTGCTTTAAACCCATAAACTTAGTTTTTTCCAATGATTTTAGCTAGTTATCAGTGAAGATGTTTTTTTTTCTAACAATTGGTAATTCTTTATATCTTTAGCTAACATTGCTTTTTATATTTTAGCTACACACTATATTTTTACAAATTAATACTAAGAATATTTATTTCTCCTGAAATTTAGATATCAATTTTAATCATAAAAACAAAAATGTTTTTTTCAAATATTTTAATGTTTTTTGAAATGCTAATTGTCGAAATTTCTACATTATTCGCACTTTACACAACTATATTCTCAATGTTATGAACTAAAATTATGTATTTTTACCATAAATTTAGGTATCATTGTAATCTTACAAACAACGTTTTTTCAAATGTTTAATGTTTTTTGAAAGCTTAAAAAATGTTGAATTGACATTATTCAGCACTTTTACGCAACTATATTTTTACAATATTTGGGCTTAAAATATGTATTTTTCATGAAATTTATGATCAATTTTTATTCTTAAAAACAACGTTTTTTTCAAGTGTTTTAACTGTATTTTTTGAGGCTAAAAAATGGCGAAATTAACATTATTCAGCCCTTTTTTTGATAGAGATATCAAAATGTGGAATTATAAGTTGTTTTCGTTAGAATTGGCTATTTTAAACTACTGTAGGCTTATAATAGAGAGTTTGAGACTATATTGTGGATACATGGTATATTATACGTGTTTTTTTCATAGTTTCTTCTTAATTGTAGTGTTTATCGTTAATAGAGGAATTTAATTATGATATGCTTTATTACCCTGAAAATGTGTTCTTTTCATGATTTTAGCTATTATTCGTTGATTATAGCAGTTTTCCTACAATTTGAAGTATAAAATGCTGCTTTTTAGAATAGTTGCACCTATATAGCTTATACTAATAGTAAGCTAATAATAGAAAGTAAAAGGTTATTATTGTGATTATAACAACTGTATATTGCAAGCGTTTTTCATAGTTATTCTTCTTCTAACTGTTAGCGTTATTTATAATATCCAGTACTTTTACTTATCATATTACTATAACCCATAAAATGTAGTGTTTTTTATGATATGCAGCTATTTATCGGTGGATATAAAACTGTTTTTCCTACAAATTGAAGTATAAATGGTCTTTTTGATATTTGCACCTATAAGTATCTTACGTAACTATATAGCTATTAAATAGAAGAGTAAGAGGTTATTTTTGTGATATAACGGTATATTGCAGAGCGTTTTTCATTAGTTTCGTCTAAACGTAGCTTATTGTATATATCCACGTGTTTTTTACTTATCATATTGCTGTAACCCCATAAATGTAGTTTTTAAAATTATTTTTAGCTATTTATCGGTGATATATAGCTGTTTTTCCTACAAATTGAAGTAAAAAATCCTCTTTTTACAATAATTTGCACCTATTTAGCTTACATTCATTAAGCTATCAATCGAAGAGTAAGGAGGTTATTTATGTTGATATAACTTATATTGCAAGCGTTTTTCATGAGTTTTTTTTAAAGCTGTCGCGTTATTGTAAATATACCAGTAGTTTACTTTATTATATTGCTATAAGAACCCATCAACGTAGTGTTTTTCAATGATTCTAGCAAGTATCAGTGATATTAGCTTTTTCCTACAAATTGAAGTATAAAATCCTCTTTAGAATAATTTCACATAAAAGTAAGCTTACATTACAATTACGCTTATTACATAGATGAGTAGAGGTTATTTATTGTGATATAACGGTATATTGCAAGCGTTTTTTCATAGTTTCTTGTAAAACTGTAGCGTTATTGTATATATACAAGTAGTTTACTTATCATATTGGCTATAACCCATAAAATGTAGTGTTTTTTCAATGATATTAGCTATTTATCGGTTATATATAAGTCTGTTTTTCCTACAAGTGAAGTATACAATCCTTTTTTTAGAATAATTTGCGCCTATGTAGCTTACATTACTTAATCTATTAAATAGACGAGTAAGAGCTATTTATTGTGCATTAATAACGGTAAATTGCTAGCGTTTTTTCATAGTTTTCTTGTAAACTGGTAGCGTTATTGTATTATACATATTTTACTTATCATATTGCTATAAAACCCTTAAAATGAAGTGTTTTCAATGATATTAGCTTATTTAATCGGTGATTATAGCTGTTTCCTACAAATAGAAGTATGAATGCTTTTTTTTAGAATAATTTGCACATATAAGTAGCTTACAATACATTAGCTATTAATAAAGGAGTGAAAGGTTATTTATTGTGATATCCGTTATATTGCAAGCATTTTTTCATAGTTTCTAGTAAACTGTAGCGTTTTATTTATACATAACAAGTACTTTTCTTATCATCTTGCTATAACCCATAAATGTGTGTGTTTCAATGATATAGCTATTTATCGTGTGATTATAGCCTGTTTTTTCCTACAATTGAAGTATAAAATCCCTCTTTTTAGAATAATTGCACCTATAAGTACTACATTACATTAGCTATTATATAGCAGAGTAGAGGTTATTTTTTTGGACTATACGGTTTATTGCGCGTTTTCATAGTTTCTTCTAAACTGTAAGCGTATTGTCTCTATACATAGTAGTTTTACTTATTATTTGCTTATAAAAACCACAAAATGTATTGTTTTCAATGATTTTAGCTAGTTATCATGTATTGCTGTGTTCCTACAAATTGAATGTATAAATACTCTCTTTATAATAATTTGCACCATAATAGCTTACATTACATTAAGCTCATTAATAGAAGAGAAGAGGTTTATTTATTTTATATAACGGTATAATTGCCAGCGTTTTTCATAGTTCTTGTAAACTGTAGCGGTATGTAATATATCAAGATAGTTTTAATCTATTATTTGCTATAAACCCATAAATGTAGTGTTTTTCAATGATTAGCTATTTTCGTGATATATAGCTGTTTTCCTACAAATTGAAGTATAAATACTCTTTTTAGAATAATTTGCACTATAAGGTAGCTTACATTACATGAAGCTATTAAATAGAAATAAAGGTTATTTTTGTGTAATTTATATCTTTTGGTGGGGCCCAAGCCATTTTCATAGTTTTCTTCTAAACTGTAGCTTTTATTGTATATTATACAATTAGTTTACTTATTTATTGCTATAAACCCATAAAATGTAGTGTTTTTCAATGATATTCTATTTATCGTGATATAAGCTGTTTTTCTACAAATTGAGTATACAATCCTTTTTTTTGAATAATTTGCACATATAAGTAGCTAATTACAATAAGCAGAAAAAATAAAAAAATAAATAGAAGAGTAAGGTTTAATTGGTGATATACGGTATATTACAGCGTTTTTTTCATAGTTTCTTGTCACTGTAGCGTTTGGGTGTATTAAACCAGTATTTAACTATCATATTGCTATACAAACCCATCAAATGTAGTGTTTTCATGATTATTACTATTTATCGGTGATATTAAATGTTTTTCCTAAATTGAAGTATAAATCCTCATTTTTAGAATATTTGCACTATAAGGTAGCTTACATTACATTAACCTATTAAATAGAAGAGTAAGAGGTTATTTATTGTGATATAACCGTATATTGCAAGCGTTTTCATAGTTTCTTGTAAACTGTAGCGTTATTGTATATATACAAGTAGTTTTACTTATCATATTGCTGTAAACCCATAAAATGTAGTGTTTTCAATGATATTAGCTATTTATCGGTGATATATAGCTGTTTTCCTACAAATTGAAGTATAAAATCCTCTTTTTTTAGAATAATTTGCACCTATAAGTAGCTTACATTACATTAAGCTATTAAATAGAAGAGTAAGAGGTTATTTATTGTGATATAATGGTATATTGCAAGCGTTTTTCATAGTTTCTTGTAAACTGTAGCGTTATTGTATATATACAAGTAGTTTTACTTATTATATTGCTATAAACCCATAAAATGTAGTGTTTTCAATGATTCTAGTTAGTTATCAGTTATATATAGCTGTTTTCCTACAAATTGAAGTATAAAATCCTCTTTTTAGAATAATTTGCACCTAAAAGTAGCTAACATTACATTAAGCTATTAAATAGATGAGTAAGGGGTTATTTATTGTGATATAACGGTATATTGCAAGCGTTTTCATAGTTTCTTGTAAACTGTAGAGTTATTGTATATATACAAGTAGTTTTACTTATCATATTGCTATAAACCCATAAAATGTAGTGTTTTCAATGATATTAGTATTATCGTATATATAGCTGTTTTCCTAAAAATTGAAGTATACAATCCTTTTTTTGGAATAATTTGCACCTATAAGTAGCTTACATTACATTAAGCTAATAAATAGAAGAGTAAGAGGTTATTTATTGTGATATAACGGTATATTGCAAACATTTTTCATAGTTTCTTATAAACTGTAGCGTTATTGTATATATACAAGTAGTTTTACTTATCATATTGCTATAAACCCTTAAAATGTAGTGTTTTCAATGATATTAGCTATTTATCGGTGATATATAGCTGTTTTCCTACAAATTGAAGTATAAAATGCTCTTTTTAGAATAATTTGCAACTATATGTTGCTTACATTACATTAAGCTATTAAATAGAAGAGTAAGAGGTTATTTATTGTGATATAACGGTATATTGCAAGCGTTTTTCATAGTTTCTTCTAAACTGTAGCGTTATTGTATATATACAAGTGCTTTTACTTATTATATTGCTATAAACCCATAAAATGTAGTGTTTTCAATTATTTTAGCTAGTTATCAGTGATATATAGCTGTTTTCCTACAAATTGAAGTATAAAATCCTCTTTTTAGAATAATTTGCACCTATAAGTAGCTTACATTACATTAAGCTATTAAATAGAAGAGTAAGAGGTTATTTATTGTGATATAACGGTATATTGCAAGCGTTTTTCATAGTTTCTTCTAAACTGAGCGTTATTGATATATAAAAGTGTTTTATTTATTTTTGGGCTTAAACCCAAAAAATGTAGTTTTTTAAGATTTTAGCTATTTTATCAGCGAATATAGCTGTTTTCCTAAAAAATTGAAGTAAAAAAACCCTTTTTTTAGAATAATTGTACCTTAAGTACTTACATTACTTTAAAGCTATTAAAAAATAGTAGAGGTTATTATTGTGAATAACGGTTTAAATTGCAAGCGTTTTTCTAGTTTCTTGTAAACGTACGTTATTGTATATTACAAGTATTTTATTTATTTATTTGCTATAAACCAAAAAAAGGTAGGTTTTCAATGATTCTAGCAAGTTATCAGTGATATATAGCTGTTTTCCTAAAAATTGAAGTAAAAAATCCTTTTTAGAATAATTTGCCCCTAAAAGTGCTTACATTACTTTAAGCTTTAAAAAGAAGAGAGAGGTTTATTTTATTGGTTAAAAACGGTATATTGCAACTTTTTTCATAGTTTTTTAAACTGTAGCGTTATTGTATATTACAAGTAGTTTTATTTATTAAATTGCTAAAACCCCCATAAAATGTAGTGTTTAAATAAATTTAACTATTTATCAGAGATAAGAGCTGATTTCCTAAAATTAAAGTGTAAAACCCTTTTTTAGAAAAATTTTTGAAAATATAAGTATCTAATTACATTAAGCTATTAAATAGAAGAGTAAAGGTTTTTATTGTAAATAAAGGGTTTATTAAAGCGTTTTTCTAGTTTTTTCTAACTGTAGCTTTATTTTTAATATACAAGTATTTTATTTATCATTTTGCTGAAACCCAAAAAAATGTAGTGTTTTCAATGATTTTTAGCTTTTTTTCGGTGAATATAGCGTTTCCTAAAATTGAATTATAAAATCTCTTTTTTTAAAAAATTTTGCACCTTAAGTAGCTTACTTTAAATTAAGCAAATAAATAGAAGAGTAGAGGTTTTTTTTTGTGATTCGTATATTGCAAGCTTTTTTTCATATTTCTTGAAAACTGTGCGTTATTGTATATATAAAAGTATTTTTACTTATCAATTGCATAACCCAAAAAATGTAGTTTTTTCAATTATTAGCTATTATCGGTGATTATTGCTGTTTTCCTACAAATTAAGCAAAAAATACTTTTTTTAGAATAATTTGCACCTATATGTAGCTTACTTACATGCTATTAAATAGAAGAGAAAGAGTTTTATTGTGATAAAACGGTATATTGCTGGTTTTTCATAGTTTTTCTTCTAAATGTAGCTTTTATTGTATATATACAAGTAGTTTTACTTATCATTTTCTATAAACCTTAAAATGTAGTGTTTTCAATGATTTTAGCAATTTTATCGGTGATATATAGCTTTTTTCCCAAAAATTGATGTAAAAAATACTCTTTTTAGAATAATCTGCCCCTATAAGTAGCTTTTAAAATTTAAGCTTTTAAAATAGAAGATAAGAGGTTATTTTTGAAAAAAGGGTATATTGCAAGCGTTTTAAATATTTTCTTCTAAACTGTACGTTATTGATATATAAAAGTACTTTTACTTATTATATTGCTAAAAAACCAAAAAATTAGTGTTTCAATGATTTAGCTATTTTTTTTTTTATCAGTGAATATCCCTTTTTTCCACAAATTAAGATAAAACCCTTTTTTTAAAATAATTTGCACCTTAAAAGTTTACTTACATAATTTTAAAATAAAAAAGAAAGGGGTTTTTTTTATTGGATATAAAGGGTATTTTGCACTTTTTTTCATAGTTTCTTGAAACTGTACTTATTGTATACAAATTTTTATTTATCATATTGCTATAAACCCAAAAAATTATTTTTTTCACTGATATTAGTATTTATGGTGATATTTCTTTTTTTCCTACAAATTGAGGTATACAACCCTTTTTTAAAATATTTGCACCTATAAATAGCTTAATTACTTTAAGCTAATAAATAGAAGAGAAAAGGGGTTTATTTTTGTGGTTAACGGTATATTGCAAGCGTTTTCATGATTCTGTAAACTGTAGCGTTTTTGTATATATACAAGTAGCTTTACTTATCATATGCTAAAAACCCCATAAAATGTAGTTTTTTCAATGTATTGCATTTACGGGATAAAAGGCTTTTTTTCCACAAATTGAAGTAAAAAAAATCTTTTTTATAAAAAATTTGCCCCTTTAAAGTAGCTTACATTACTTAAGCTTTAATAGAAGAGTAGGAGGTTTTTTATTGTGATATAACGGTAATTGCAAGCTTTTTTTCATAGTTTCTTCAAAACTGTAGGTTATTGTAATATACAAGTATTTTACTTATTATATTGCTAAAAACCCTATAATGTGGTGTTTTCAATGTTTTTTAGCTTTATCAGGATATATGCTATTTTCCAAAAATTTGAATTTAAAAACCCTTTTTTTTAGAAAAATTTTTGCAACTATAAGTAGCTTACAAAAATTAAGCATTAATAGAAGAGAAAGAGGTTATTTATTGTGATATAAGGGGTTTTTGAAAGCGTTTTCATATTTTTTCAAAACGTGGGCGTTATTGTATTATACAATAGTTTTACTTATCATATTGCTAAAAAACCCAAAAAGTAGTGTTTTCAATATATTGCTTTTTATCGGGATATATGCTTTTTTCCTAAAAAATTGATGTATAAAATCCTCTTTTAGAAAAATTTTGCCCTTAAGTAGTTACATTTACTTAAGCTATTAAAAGAAGAGTAAGAGGTTATTTATTTGAAAACGGTATATTGCAAGCATTTTTCATAGTTTCTTCAACTGTAGCGTTATTGTATTATAAAAGTAGTTTATTTATTATATTGCTAAAAACCCCATAAATTTTGTTTTTCAATGATTTTAGTTTTTATCGGTGATATATAGCTTTTTTCCTAACATTGAAATAAAATACCTTTTTAGAAAAATTTTGCACCTATAGTCCCTTACTTACATTAAGCTATTAAATAAGAGTAAGGGGTTATTTTGTGATATAACGGTATATTGAAAGGGTTTTTTCTATTTTCTTCTAACTGTAGCGTTTTTGTATATATACAATATTTTTATTTATCATATTCCCAAAAAACCTAAAATGTAGTTTTTCAATGATTTTAGCTTTTTATCGGTGAATTAGCTTTTCCTAAAAATTAAAAGTAAAATACTTTTTTTAAAATAATTTGCACTATAATAGCTTACATTACATTAACTATTAATAAAGGAAGGGGGTTTATTTTTGTGATTTTTGTTATTGCAAGCCATTTTCATATTTTTTTCTAAATGAGCTTTATTGTATATAAAAGTAGTTTTATTATTTATTGCTATAAACCCAAAAAATGTAGTGTTTTCAATGATATAGCTTTTTTATCGGTGAATATAGTTTTTTTCTCAAATTGAAGTATACACCTTTTTTTAAATAATTGCACTATAAGTACTTACATTACAATAAGCTATTAAAAGATGAGTAAGGGGTTATTTTTGTGTATAACGGTATATTCGCGTTTTTATAGTTTTTCTAAACTGTAGCGTTTTTTGGGTTTATAAAAGTAGTTTTACTTATCTTTTGGAAAAAACCCCAAAAAAGTATGTTTTCAATGATATTCTATTTATGGGTGTTGTCTTTTTCCCAAAAATTTGAAGTATAAATACTCTTTTTGAATAATTTGCCCCTATAAGTACTTACTTTGCATTAAGCTTTAAAAGAAGAGTAAGGGGTTATTTATTGTGATTTTTGGTATTTTGAAAGCCTTTTTATAGTTTCTTCAAAACGTAGCGTTATTGTATTAACAAGTAGTTTTATTTATATAGTATAAACCCAAAAAATGTAGTGTTTTCAAGATGTAGCTATTTAGGGTTTATATATAGCTGTTTCCTACAATTAAAAGTACCAACCCTTTTTTTAAAAAATTTGCACCTATAAGTAGCTAAATTACAAAAAAGCTATAAATGAAGAGAAAGGGGGTTTATTTATTGTGTTAACGGTATTTTACAAGTTTTTTTATAGTTTTTTGTAAATTGTGCGTTATTGATATAAACAAGTAGTTTTATTTACTATTGCTATAAACCCAAAAAAATGTAGTTTTTTCAATGATATTAGCTATTTATCGGTGATTTTAAAAAATTTTTTCCTAAAAATTGAAGTATAAAATCTTTTTTTAGAATAATTTGCCAAAAGTAGTTTACATTACATTAAGCTTTTAAAATGAAGAGTAAGGGGTTATTATTGTGATAAAACGTATATTGCAAGCGTTTTTCATATTTTTCTTGAAAAACTGTAGGTTATTGTATATATACAAGTATTTTTCCCTTATATATTGTTTTAAAACCCCAAAAACTTTAGTGTTTAAATTTTTTTAGCTAGTTTCAGTGAAGAGTTTTTTTTTTCTAAAAAATTGAAGTATATTTCTTTATACTGTACTAAATTGCTTTTTAATTTGTAAAAAATATTTTAAAAAATTAATAGCTAAGAATTGTATTTCTCATAAAATTTTAGATATCAATTTTAATCAAAAAAAACAATTTTTTTTTAAAGTATTTTAATTTTTTTTTGAAATGCTAAATAATGTCGAAATTTAATTTTTCAGCACTTTTACAAAAACTAATTATACAATGTTATGAATAAAAAAATATGTATTTTACATAAAATTTAGGTATAAATTTTTTAATCTTAAAAACAACGTTTTTTCAAATTTTTTAATTTTTTTTGGAAAAGCTTAAAAAAGTTGAAATATGACATTATTCAGCACTTTTTCGCAAATAATTTTTTAAATATAGGGGGTTAAAAATGTTTTTTTAGAAAATTTTTGAATCAATTTTATTTTAAAAACCCGTTTTTTCAAAGTTTTTAATGATTTTTTGAAGGGGTAAAAAATGGCGAAAATTAACATTTTCAGCCCTTTTTTTATAGGATATTTAAAAAGGGGAAATTTTAGTTGTTTTCGTTAGAAATTGCTATTTTAAAATACTGTAAAGCTTATAATAGAATTTTAGATATATTTTGATACAATGTATATTATACGTGTTTTTTATAGTTTCTTCTTAATTGTAGTGTTATATCGAATAGAAGGAATTTAATTATGAAATGCTTTTTACCCCAAAAATTTTTCTTTTCAATGATTTTTGTAGTATTCGGGATATATAGCAGTTTTCCCACAAATTGAAGTATAAAATGCTCTTTTTTGAATAATTTGCACCTATAAGTACTTTTACTATATTAAACTAATAAAAAAAAGAGTAAAAGGGTTTTTATTTTTAATAACGGTATATTGCAAGCGTTTTTTATAGTTTCTTCTAAACTGTAGCGTTTTGTATATATACAAGTTACTTTTTTTATCTATTACTATAAACCCCTAAAAAGTAGTGTTTTTAATGATATTAGCTATTTATCGGTGATATAAAAAGTTTTTTACAAAAATTTAAAATATAAAATGGTTTTTTTAGAATAATTTGCACCTATAATACTTTTAAATTTCTTAAGCTATAAATAAAGAGTAAGAGGGTTTTTTATTTTGATAAACGGAATTGCAAGCGTTTTTTATAGTTTTTTTCTAAACTGTAGCGTTTGTATAATCCAAGTAGTTTTTCTTATCATATTGCTGTAAAAACCATAAAAGAGTGTTTTTTAAATTTTTTTAGCATTTTCGGGGATATATAGCTTTTTCCCACAAATTGAAGTATAAAATCTCTTTTTACAATAATTTGCACCTATATGTGTTTCATTACATTAAGCTATTAAATAGAAGAGTAAGGTTTTTTATTGTGAAAAACGGTATATTGCAAAGCGTTTTTAAGTTTTTTTTAAACTGTGCGTTATTTATATATACAAAGTTTTACTTATTATATGCTATAAACCCCTAAAATGTAGTTTTTTCAAGATTCTAGCAAATTATCAGTGAAAAAATAGCTGTTTTCCTACAAATTTAATATAAAATCCCCTTTTTTTGAATAATTTGCACCTAAAAACTTACATTCATTAAGCATTAAATAAATGAGTAGAGGTTTTTATTGTTAAACGGTAATTGCAAGCGTTTTTTTATGTTTTTGTAAAAACGTAGCGTTATTGTTTTATACAAGTAGTTTTTTCTTTTCATATGCTATAAAACCCCTAAAATGTAGTGTTTTCAATGAATTAGCTATTTATCGGGAATATAGCTTTTTCCACAAATTTAAAATTACAATCCTTTTTTAGATAATTTGCGCCTATAAGTAGCTTACTTAATTAAGCTATTAAAAAAGACAGTAAGAGGCTATTTTTGTGATATAACGGGATATTGCTAGCGTTTTTCATAGTTCTTTTTAAACTGTAGCGTTATTGTATAAACAATTTGTTTTACTTACATTTGCTATAAAACCCTTTAAAAAGAAATGTTTCAAGAATTAGCTATTTATCGGTGTATATAGTGTTTTCCCACAAAAAAGAAGTTGAAAAGCTTTTTTTTTGAATAATTTTTCAATAATACTTTCTTACTAAGCTATTAAAAAGAAGAGTAAAAGGTTATTTATTTGAATAACTTATATTTTCAAGTTTTTTAAGTTTCTAGTAAAATGTAGCGTTATGTATACATACAAATACTTTTACTTATATATTTCTATAAACCCATAAATGTAGGTTTTCAATGATATTAGCTATTTATCGGTGATATATAGTGTTTTCCCACAAAAATTTAAGTATAAATCCTCTTTTAGAATAATTTTCACCTTAAATGTTTCATTACATTAAGCTATTATATAAAGAGTAAGAGGGTTTTTTTTTGTGATATAACGGTTTATTTCAAGCGTTTTTTTAGTTTTTTTTAAAAGTAGCGTTTTTGTATATATACAAGTATTTTTTCTTATTTTTGCTAAAAACCAAAAAAATGTGTGTTTCAATGATTTTTTTATTATCGTGATAATAGCTGTTTTCTACAAATTTTAAATATAAAATACTTTTTTATAATAATTTTCACCCAAGTAGCTTACATTTTCATTAACTATTAAATAAAGAGGGGAAAAGGTTTTTTATTGTTTTATAACGGTATATTGCAAACGGTTTTTTTATAGTTTCTTGAAATTAGCGGTATTGTATATTCAAGTAGTTTTATCTATTTTAATTTCTAAAAACCCCTAAAAGTGTGTTTTTTAAGTATTTGTATTTATCGGTGATTAAAAGCTTTTTTCCTCAAATTGAAGTAAAAATATCTTTTTGAATAATTTTTACCTATAATAGCTTAAATTACATTTAAGCATTAAAAGAAGATAGAGGTTATTTATTGTGATTTTTATATATTGCAAGCCATTTTTATATTTCTTCTAAAAATGTGCGTTATTGTATATATACAAGTATTAATTTATTGCTATAAACCATAAAATGTATGTTTCAAAATAGTAGTATTTATCTGATATATAGCGTTTTCCTACAAATGAAGTATACAAACCTTTTTTTTGAAAATTTCATATATAAATAGTTACATTTCAAAAGTAAAAAAGAAAAGTAAGGGGTTTTTTTTATTTGAAAACGGTTTTTCAAGCGTTTTCTTTTTTGTAAACTGTAGCGTTATTTTATATAAAAAGTAGTTTTTCTTTTCAATTTCTATAAACCATAAAATGTAGTGTTTTTTAATTATTTTATTTATCGGTGATAATTAAAATTTTTTTTACAAATGAAGTAAAAATCCTCTTTTAGAATAATTTGACCTATAAGTAGCTTACATTTTAATTTAAACTATTAAATAGAAAAGGGAAGAGGTTTTTATTGGATATAAGGTATATTGCAAACGTTTTTTATAGTTTTTTTTTAAAAAGTAGCGTTAACATAATCAAATAGTTTTACTATCATTTTGCTTTAAACCCCCTAAAATTTTTTGTTTTAATGATTTTAGTAGTTTTCAGTGAAAGTGTTTTTTTTTACAAATTGAAAATAATTTCTTTATACTGTAGCTAAATAGTTTTTTTTTTTTTGACAAATAATTTTAAAGGTTTTGAACAAAAAAATTTTTTCATGAAATTTAGGGATCAATTTTAAACAAAAAACAACGTTTTTGAAAGTTTAATTTTTGGGAAAACCTAAAAAAATTGAAATTTGACATTATTCAGCATTTTACGCAACTATATTTTTCAATATTTTGGGCTTTAAAAAATGTATTTTTTATGAAATTTTTTAATCCAATTTTATTCCCAAAACACGTTTTTTTTTAAATGTTTTAATGTATTTTTTAAGGGCTAAAAATGGCAAAAATTGACATTATTCAGCCTTTTTTGATAGAGAAATTTAAAATGTGGAATTATAGTTGTTTTGTTAGAAAAAGCTTTTAAACTACTGTAAACTATAAAGAAGTTTGAGACTCTATATTGTGATACAATTGTATATTATAGTGTTTTTCAAAATTTTTTTAATTGTGTGTTTATCGTTAATAGAAGGGAATTTAATTGATAATGCTTTTCCCTCAAAAAGTGTTTTTTTTCAATATTTGCTAGTATTCGGGATATATACAATTTTCCTACAAATTTAAGTATAAAATGCTTTTTTAGAATAATTTTCCTATAAGTAGCTTAAATTTACATTAAACTAATAAAAAGAAGAGTAAAAGGGATTTATGTGATATAACGGGAAGCAAGCGTTTTTATGTTTTTCTAAACTGTAGCGTTTGTTTTAAAACAAATTTTATTATCATATTACATAAACCATAAAAAATAGGTTTTTAATGATATTAGCTATTTATCGGTGATATAAAACTGTTTTCCTACAAATTGAAGTATAAAATGCTCTTTTTAGAATAATTTGCACCTATAAGTAGCTTACATTACATTAAGCTATTAAATAGAAGAGTAAGAGGTTATTTATTGTGATATAACGGTATATTGCAAGCGTTTTTCATAGTTTTTTGTAAACTGTAGCGTTATTGTATATATACAAGTAGTTTTACTTATTATATTGCTATAAACCCATAAAATGTAGTGTTTTCAATGATTCTAGCAAGTTATCAGTGATATATAGCTGTTTTCCTACAAATTGAAGTATAAAATCCTCTTTTTAGAATAATTTGCACCTAAAAGTAGCTTACATTACATTAAGCTATTAAATAGATGAGTAAGAGGTTATTTATTGTGATATAACGGTATATTGCAAGCGTTTTTCATAGTTTCTTGTAAACTGTAGCGTTATTGTATATATACAAGTAGTTTTACTTATCATATTGCTATAAACCCATAAAATGTAGTGTTTTCAATGATATTAGCTATTTATCGGTTATATATAGCTGATTTTCCTACAAATTGAAGTATACAAATCCTTTTTTTAGAATAATTTGCGCCTATAAGTAGCTTACATTACATTAAGCTATTAAATAGAAGAGTAAGAGGTTATTTATTGTGATATAACGGTATATTGCTAGCGTTTTTCATAGTTTCTTGTAAACTGTAGCGTTATTGTATATATACAATTAGTTTTACTTATCATATTGCTATAAACCCTTAAAATGTAGTGTTTTCAATGATATTAGCTATTTATCGGTGATATATAGCTGTTTTCCTACAAATTGAAGTATGAAATGCTCTTTTTAGAATAATTTGCACCTATAAGTAGCTTACATTACATTAAGCTGTAATAAATAGAAGAGTAAGAGGTTATTTATTGTGATATAACGGTATATTGCAAGCGTTTTTCATAGTTTCTTCTAAACTGTAGTGTTATTGTATATATACAAGTAGTTTTAGTTATTATATTGCTATAAACCCATAAAATGTAGTGTTTTCAATTATTTTAGCTAGTTATCAGATATATATAGCTGTTTTCCTACAAATTGAAGTATACAATCCTCTTTTTAGAATAATTTGTACCTATAAGTAGCTTACATTACATTAAGCTATTAAATAGAAGAGTAAGAGGTTACTTATTGTGATATAACGTTATATTGCAAGCATTTTTCATAGTTTCTTGTAAACTGTAGCGTTATTGTATATATACAAGTACTTTTACTTATCATATTGCTATAAACCCATAAAAGGTAGTGTTTTCAATGATATTAGCTATTTATCGGTGATATATAGCTGTTTTCCTACAAATTGAAGTATAAAATCCTCTTTTTAGAATAATTTGCACCTATAAGTAGCTTACATTACATTAAGCTATTAAATAGAAGAGTAAGAGGATATTTTTTGTGATATAACGGTTTATTGCAAGCGTTTTTCATAGTTTCTTCTAAACTGTAGCGTTATTGTATATATACAAGTAGTTTTACTTATTATATTGCTATAAAACCACAAAATGTAGTGTTTTCAATGATTTTAGCTAGTTGTCAGTGATATATAGCTTTTTTCCTACAAATTGAAGTATAAAATACTCTTTTTAGAATAATGTGCACCTATAAGTAGTTTACATTACATTAAGCTATTAAATAGAAGAGAAAGAGGTTATTTATTGTTATATAACGGTATATTGCAAGCGTTTTTCATAGTTTCTTGTAAACTGTAGCGTTATTGTATATATACAAGTAGTTTTACCTATTATATTGCTATAAACCCATAAAATGTAGTGTTTTCAATGATTTTTGCTAGTTATCAGTGATATATAGCTGTTTTCCTACAAATTGAGGTATAAATAACTCTTTTTAGAATAATTTGCACCTATAGCTTACATTACATTAAGCTATTAAATAAAAGAGTAAGAGGTTATTTATTGTGATATAACGGTATATTGCAAGCGTTTTTCATAGTTTCTTGTAAACTGCAGCGTTATTGTATACAAGTAGTTTTACTTATCATATTACTATAAACCCATAAAATGTAGTGTTTCCAATGATATTAGCTATTTATCGGTGATATTTAGCTGTTTTCCTACAAATTGAGGTATACAATCCTTTTTTTAGAATAATTTGCAGCTATAAGTAGCTTACATTACATTAAGTTAATAAATAGAAGAGTAAGAGGTTATTTATTGTGATATATTTATATATTGCAAGCCATTTTCATAGTTTCTTCTAAACTGTAGCGTTATTGTATATATACAAGTATTTTTACTTATTATATTGCTATAAACCCATAAAATGTAGTGTTTTCAATGATAGTAGCTATTTATCGGTGATATATAGCTGTTTTCCTACAAATTGAAGTATAAAATCCTTTTTTTAGAATAATTTGCACCTATAAGTAGCTTACATTACATTAAGCTATTAAATAGAAGAGAAAGAGGTTATTTATTGTTATATAACGGTATATTGCAAGCGTTTTTCATAGTTTCTTGTAAACTGTAGCGTTATTGTATATATACAAGTAGTTTTACCTATTATATTGCTATAAACCCATAAAATGTTGTGTTTTCAATGATTTTAGCTAGTTATCAGTGATATATAGCTGTTTTCCTACAAATTGAAGTATAAAATACTCTTTTTAGAATAATTTGCACCTATAGCTTACATTACATTAAGCTATTAAATAGAAGCGTAAGAGGTTATTTATTGTGATATAACGGTATATTGCAAGCGTTTTTCATAGTTTCTTGTAAACTGTAGCGTTATTGTATATATATAAGTAGTTTTACTTATCATATTGCTATTAACCCATAAAATGTAGTGTTTTCAATGATAGTAGCTATTTATCGGTGATATATAGCTGTTTTTCTACAAATTGAAGTATACAATCCTTTTTTTAGAATAATTTGCACCTAGACGTAGCTTACATTACATTAAGCTAATAAATAGAAGAGTAAGAGGTTATTTTTTGTGATATAACGGTATATTGCAAGCGTTTTTCATAGTTTCTTGTAAACTGTAGCGTTATTGTATATATACAAGTAGTTTTACTTATCATATTGCTATAAACCCATAAAATGTAGTGTTTTCAATGATATTAGCTATTTATCGGTAATATATAGCTGTTTTCCTACAAATTGAAGTATAAAATACTCTTTTTAGAATAATTTGCACCTATATGTAGCTTATATTACATTAAGCTATTAAATAGAAGAGTAAGAGGTTATTTATTATAATATAACGGTATATTGCATGCGTTTTTCATAGTTTCTTCTAAACTGTAGCGTTATTGTATACATACAAGTAGTTTTACTTATCATATTGCTATAAACCCTTAAAATGTAGTGTTTTCAATGATATTAGCAATTTATCGGTGATATATAGCTGTTTTCCTACAAATTGAAGTATAAAATGCTCTTTTTAGAATAATTTGCATCTATATGTAGCTTACATTACATTAAGCTATTAAATAGAAGAGTAAGAGGTTATTTATTGTGATATAACGATATATTGCAATCGTTTTTCATAGTTTCTTCTAAACTGTAGCGTTATTGTATATATACAAGTAGTTTTATTTATTATATTGCTATAAACCCATAAAATGTACTGTTTTCAATGATTTTAGCTAGTTATCAGTGATATATAGCTATTTTCCTACAAATTGAAGTATAAAATCCTCTTTTTAGAATAATTTGCACCTATAAGTAGCTTTCATTACTTTAAGCTATTAAATAGAAGAGTAAGAGGTTATTTATTGTGATATAACGGTACATTGCAAGCGTTTTTCATATTTTCTTGTAAACTGCAGCGTTATTGTATACAAGTAGTTTTACTTATCATATTACTATAAACCCATAAAATGTAGTGTTTCCAATGATATTAGCTATTTATCGGTGATATTTAGCTGTTTTCCTACAAATTGAGGTATACAATCCTTTTTTTAGAATAATTTGCACCTATAAGTAGCTTACATTACATTAAGCTAATAAATAGAAGAGTAAGAGGTTATTTATTGTGGTATAACGGTATATTGCAAGCGTTTTTCATAGTTTCTTGTAAACTGTAGCGTTATTGTATATATACAAGTAGCTCCACGTATCATATTGCTATAAACCCATAAAATATAGTGTTTTCAATGATATTAGCTATTTATCGGTGATATATAGCTGTTTTAATACAAATTGAAGTATAAAATCCTCTTTTTAGAATAATTTGGACCTATAAGTAGCTTACATTACATTAAGCAAATAAATAGAAGAGTAGGGGGTATTATTGGATATAACGGTATATTGAAGCGTTTTTTCATATTTTTCTTCTAAACTTTTAAGTTATTGTATTATACAAGTTTTACTTATTATTTTGCTATAAACCCATAAAGTAGTTTTTTTCAATATTTTTAGCTATTTATAATGATTTTTAAGCTTTTTCTACAAATTGAAGATAAAACCTTTTTTGAAAAAATTTGACATAAGTAGCTTACTTTAAATTTAACTTTTAAATAGAAGGTAAAGGTTATTTTTTGGATATACGGGTATTTGCAAGCTTTTTTAGTTTTTTAAAAACTGTAGCTTATTGTTAATAAAAAGTTTTTATTATCATTTTGCTAAAACCCATAAAAGTGTGTTTTCAATGATTTACTATTTATGGGGGATATAAGCTTTTTTTCCTACTTGGAAAATCCTCTTTTAGAAAAATTTTGCACCTATAAGTATTAATTTTTTAAAGCTTTTAAAATAAAAGAGAAAGAGGTTATTTATTGTGATAAAAAGGGTATATTGCAAGTTTTTTTCATAGTTTTTAAACGTAGGTTATTGTATATATCAAAAATTTTTATTTTATATGCAAAAAAACCCATAAAAAGTATTTTTTTTCAATGATTTTTAGTATTATCGGGATAATCGTTTTCCTCAAATTGAAGTATAAAAACCCTTTTTTTAGAAAAATTTCCACATATAAGTATTTTAAAATTACATTAAGCATTAAAAAGAAGAGTAGAGGTTATTTTTTGTATATAACGGTTTTTGCAACTTTTTTTCATAGTTTCTTTAACTGTAGGTTTTGTTTATCAATAGTTTACTTATATTTTGCTTAAAACCCCTAAAATTTAAAATGTTTTTAAATGATTTTAGCTATTATCTGTATATAGCTTTTTCCTACAAATTGAAGATAAAACCCTTTTTTTTAGATAATTTGACCTAAAAGTAGCTTACTTAATTAGCTATTAAATAGGAGTAAAGGTTATTTATTGTGATAAAAGGGTATATTGCAAGCGTTTTTATAGTTTTTTTAAACTGTAGCTTATGTTAATTTTAAAGTATTTTTTTTTATTTTTATTGCTAAAAAACCCAAAAAAATTATGTTTTCAATATTTAGTTTTTTATTTTATATATAGCTTTTTTCCCCTAAAATTGAAAGTAAAAAACCCTTTTTTTAGAATAATTTGCACCTAAAAAGTAAAAAATTTACAAAAAGCTTTAATAGAGAGTAGGGTTATTATTGTGGATAAAAAACGGTATATTGCAAGCTTTTTTCATAGTTTCTTTAAACTGTGGGGTTTTTTGTATTATACAGAGTTTTATTTATAATTGTAAAACCCCCTAAAATGTAGTGTTTAAAGATTTAGCAGATCGGATATATACTTTTCCTAAAAATTAAAGTATAAAATCCTTTTTTTGGAATAATTTGCCCTATAAGTATTTAATTTACTTAAGCTAAAAAAAATAGAAGAGTAAGAGGTTATTATTGTGATAAACGGTATATTGAAAACTTTTTATAGTTTCTTTAAACTGTAGCGTTATTGTATAATACAAGTATTTTTTACTTATCATATGTTTAAAAAAACCCTTAAAATGTATTTTTTCAATATTTTTAGCTATTTATCGGTGATATATAGTGTTTCCTCAAATTGAAGTATAAAATCCTTTTTTTAGAATAATTGTACCTATAAGTAGCTTACATTACATTAAGCTATTAAATAGATGAGTAAGAGGTTATTTATTGTGATATAACGGTATATTGCAAGCGTTTTTCATAGTTTCTTGTAAACTGTAGCGTTATTGTATATATACAAGTAGTTTTACTTATTATATTGCTATAAACCCATAAAATGTAGTGTTTTCAATGATTCTAGCAAGTTATCAGTGATATATAGCTGTTTTCCTACAAATTGAAGTATAAAATCCTCT
Organism: Chionoecetes opilio; assembly: GCA_016584305.1. NCBI lineage: Eukaryota > Metazoa > Arthropoda > Malacostraca > Decapoda > Majidae > Chionoecetes > Chionoecetes opilio. The sequence continues at coordinate 745 of JACEEZ010003587.1, read as the reverse complement.
TTTTAGAATAATTTGCACCTAAAAGTAGCTTACATTACATTAAGCTATTAAATAGAAGAGTAAGAGGTTATTTATTGTGATATAACGGTATATTGCAAGCATTTTTCATAGTTTCTTCTAAACTGTAGCGTTATTGTATATATACAAGTAGTTTTACTTATTAAATTGCTATAAACCCATAAAATGTAGTGTTTTCAATGAATTTAACTAGTTATCAGAGATATAGAGCTGATTTCCTACAAATTGAAGTGTAAAATCCTCTTTTTAGAATAATTTGCAAATATAAGTATCTTACATTACATTAAGCTATTAAATAGAATAGTAAGAGGTTATTTATTGTGATATAACGGTATATTGCAAGCGTTTTTCATAGTTTCTTCTAAACTGTAGCGTTATTGTATATATACAAGTAGTTTTACTTATCATATTGCTGTAAACCCATAAAATGTAGTGTTTTCAATGATATTAGCTATTTATCGGTGATATATAGCTGTTTTCCTACAAATTGAATTATAAAATCCTCTTTTTTTAGAATAATTTGCACCTATAAGTAGCTTACATTACATTAAGCTAATAAATAGAAGAGTAAGAGGTTATTTTTTGTGATATAACGGTATATTGCAAGCGTTTTTCATAGTTTCTTGTAAACTGTAGCGTTATTGTATATATACAAGTAGTTTTACTTATCATATTGCTATAAACCCATAAAATGTAGTGTTTTCAATGAATTAGCTATTGATCGGAT
>JACEEZ010003585.1:0-37287 GCA_016584305.1 Chionoecetes opilio | reverse complement strand
TAAAATTTAAATTTTTCTTATTTCTCTTTACCAATTTTTTTTCCCGGACCGGTAAATTCCGCTATTTATTGCATTTCTTGTTATTTTTTGTTTTCATAAGCAAAAATAATCTCTTGCAAAACCCAATGATATATAATAATGCCAGGAAAAAAGAATAAAACGTTGGGTGAAATTGATAACATAAAACAATTATTCGCCGCACAGTCTGGCCATTTCGCGGGGCCCCTTAGGGAGCATAAGACGGATGTTGCAGTGGACGGAAAAAACTTATTAAACTTTTAGTGCGTGAAAGGGTTAATGTTTTGCCAAGAGACGAGAGGGAAGAAAGGGTAACTATTCTAATTTACTCTCTATAAAACTGATCAAGCTAGACTGAAAGGAAGATCAAGAGTTTTAAAATGTACCCATTACAGTAAACCCTCTCAAATTCGAACTAATTGGGGAGAGATCGGGGTCGAATTACCCGGGAAAGTTCGAATTACCCAAATGGTTACTCTCCAACAAAATAAAAACCCTCACTCAAACTTGCCAAAACAGCACAGATTGTTTACTTGTACTCACCAAAACCAAATGTACGAATATGCTATTTTCGCGGTTATTTCTCTAAAACAATCAAGGCTGAAACTGGCTGAAATATGGACTTATAATCATTGAAAATTTTGGATTATCGGGAAGTTCAGATGGACATTCACTTAAGACTTGAAAAAATAGCAAGGACACTCTATGTTTTTTCCTCATGATCCCTTTTACGAATAGGGAGGGTGGCGTTTGGCAAACTCGGGAAGCAGATATTCCTCCATCTCAGAACTCCGATCACACATGTGACCCTCATGAACAATACTGTTCTATTCACCCCCACCTCAACACCTCGCACGTGACCTGTTTTTTGGGTCACCACTGATGCTGGTCACACGGTCTTTTCTTTTTAAAATTTACGTCAGCTAGGTTTCGCCAGTCTTTACAGAAGCAGCCTTGACACCAATAACAAATGCTTGATCTGCATTTACACACTTCCCAGCAACAACACCGTTTGCTACACAGACCAGAGCATCATGGTCTCCATATGAAAAGGGAGAGTGTACTTTGAGCCAGTTGAGGAAGGTCTCATAGTTTTTAAAGCATCTCTGGCGTATGCTAGCACGCCAGATCTACGTGCTGGTCAGATGTGTGACTGGGACTGCAGTGAAACATTCCAGGGCATCGCATTTTGGGGATGCATCTGGGCATAGCATGAAACCCTTTTTATTGAGTGTGCTGTCTGAAATTTCCTCGACCACGAGCCATACCTCCGGAAGTCTTCAGCAAACCGCATCAATTCTTGTTCCAATTTATGCGTCGCTGAGTTTCCAACTCAGGAATTGTTCTGTTTTTCTTCGGATGGTGAAAATACCATGGCTCGTTGAAAGTCCGGCAGTACTGGTCTGGAGGCACATGATATTCACTTAGACCTTTTAATATGGTCAAGGTAGAGGGCGCGGCAGGACTTTGCATCCATGCAAGGGTGGCCAGCCAGGCAATGGAACATGGGGATCATTTCACTGCGGTACTGGAGTGTACACATCCGCAAATCTCCTGTGATGACGTTATGCTCGGGATGAAACATCTAATAAGGGACACACCACTTGTTTCAAATAAATATTCGCTCTTTACGTTCGGACTTTGCGGCGGGCACAGACTGCTTCATCAGGTCAATCCAATGACTTCTGTGTGAGCTGTGGACACAAATATCATTTTCCCACAGGAAGCAGGGCGCATTTCGCCACTCAGGCAGAGCTGTCGTGTATAGCCTGGATTATTGAGTGAGCATTAAACACATTACTGAGACATCCAAGGTTGTAATCCAGTAAAGGTGGACATGATGGCTTACGGGCGACGGACAGAAGATGCTGTCCCCGCCCCCGAAGTTGCGCGGAGCATATTGCATGCCACCCGGGCCAATTCATTTATGGATTACAGTACATTTGGAAGCATAAAAACCAGTCTTCCATAGATCTTCCCAAACATACCACCCAAATTCACATATTCCATACTGATCAATGTATGGATCATATGGGAGTAGCGTGAAAAACACCTCCAAGGGGGTTCTTAATGGGGGAACAATGGTTGTTAGCCTAGTGCCTTGGGATGGATTTAACCCACAATTTCAGGCATTTTATTATAAGAGGGTTGATCGAACGTAACAGGACAACACCAAGCCATGGACTCCTTCAGCTAGTTTTGTTGCAAAACAACCAAACGCAGAGGTAGATGGTGGTCGGCTGAGATGGTGGGTTCCTGGTTTAACGAATGGCAGGATTCTGAATCTTACTTCTCTCATGATTTATCTCCCCTCACAGCACATTTGCAGTAAAAAAAAACCGCTCCATGATGGACAGTCTGACACCATAGATACCTAGGACAGAGAACTTGCTATCCAGACCAACTGTCAAGCATTTGGGACCAATTTTCAATAGGGGTGGGGGACCTTTGGGAGGTTTCCCAAGGGGTCCCGAACAATGAATCGGACTTGAATCCAAGTGTAGCTAGGTTCTTGTTACAACCTTTATTGGGGACTTGCCAAAATTGACTGTTTGTGGAAAACAACAGGTCTCGGAGTAGAACGGGGAATGGACCGACTGGATATGTGTATGCTCACTAGAGGGGTAAACACATGCAATACCACCCAATAAACCCATGCCAGGTTTCACCACAAGGACCTGTGGAGGGTTCTAACATTAGATGTCAGCATTATCAAATGATAAAAAATTAACAAAAAAATCCCACCTTCGAGATCATACAATTGTCATCTTGTAAGCAGTGCGATGCCATATAGACGCTCTGAACCTCCCTATAAATTCATCATAGCAATGACAGTCTACTCAATATATCTACATAGTTCTCGAGACTCATACCTTACGATGATTATAAACAGATATTGCTAGCAATATTGGAGAACACACAAATTTGATCACGAGAGTGGACACGCACAAACCATTATGCCGTGTTGCACAAAGTGCTGTTACGGCGGCGTTCCACAGCCGGGACACTCTTTGTTCAGGATTTTGATTTTTGGATTATTACCCACTAGTAGTCGTTTCCAAAAGAGGTCAGGCACCATTTTTATCCAACTGCTTGCAATTGGTCATTTGTGGGGTATTCAGAGTAACATATGCTAAGACTTTACATTCATCTTGTATGATCTTGCAGCTTCCCATATCTATGAATTGATCTTTTGTCCTGACTGGGGGACTCATAAATTACTTCCTAAGGGATGTGGTTACTTATTAAGAAAGTAGATTATAGTCTGTCTTTCCAATATCACAAGTCCAAAAAAACAAATGTGCCTGCCCGAAACATGGTCCTCCATATTCACTGCTTTCCACAGCACACTTGTGGGGTTGTAGCCCTCTCTCTCATCTAAATAGTCGCCATCAAAAGTGCAGTAAGTTCTGCAATGTGAATATTGACATTCATTTCATTGTGCGTAAATAAATTGGCACAACACCTTCTGAATGCCGCGGTGTTTTGTAGGCATTGACAGGTCGGTCCCCGTGATATCCATCCACGGGTATTCTCGCTTGGAAAATTGTTTGGCCACAGCATAGAAGAGAACCTGACAGAGTCATGGTGGTACTTGGGAACTTCAGGCAGCAATAAGTCTAACTCATTGGCTTACGCGAAGTCTACTAAAAAAAGCCATCCTCCCCATTCATCATGGCGATCGCCCAGCCTTTCTCAATACGTCTTTGTAGGGTGGTCGCTTTGTTCATGACGGATCATGTGGGCCCCGTACCCGACGGTTGAGGGGGTGCGCGGTGGGTACTCTTTGTTTCTACAATTGTATGTCTATTACCAGTCTTCTTTTGCACAATAAGAGACAATCTTGCTTTTTATATGAAAAACTCGGAGTTCTTGAAAACGGAATTTTGAAGATGATGTGCCCCAATCAGAGGCCCAATGGCTCTTATTCCCCTTTTCCTTTTGTAAGAAAGTAATTACGCATGGTCCGAATGTATTCGCGAACCGACACATTTACCATGGGGACTGGGACTGGCAATTGTGACCTCTTCCTCTCAAATTACAGACTGCAAACCATCTTCTCTCTTTCAATCGCTGGCTCGCTAGGGGTCTCTCCAGGCCTTATATGGAAACCTCTGCACGATTGTATGTGATCTTGCTTACCGCATGGGAAATACTGCAAAACTCCGGCCATTATGGACATGCACCTGGAAAAAAAACGAGGAAAAAAATTTATTACTTATTAATTATATTTTACTTATTACATTAATTATAATTTTGCTAATTATCACTCACTATTATTGATTTAATCATAATTACTAGTAATTACACTTTATGTAAAATTATTTTTACACTCAAAAATGAAAATGGCAGGAGTCCACTGTAATAAAATTTTTTTTTTTATTTTTGTATTTTATTTGGCCAGTTATGCCGATTTTGGTATTTTAAACTATTTTATCGCAACAATTGATATAGCGGCCATCTTTCAATTCTGGAAAAATGGCCACCCACGGTTGAATTTGCAGAAAACTTTGCACAGGGGACATGCTTATGGTTCTGGAGCTCCCCCTGAAAAACTAGCTTTCTTACTATTTTTTTCTAGGTTTTCCCGTTTAAATTTTTACTAATGCTCTGTTACTAATAGTGAATGGAGGGTTTGCCTGACAAACCTACCTACTCGCCTTGAGGGCATAGGGTGAACCCAGTCAGGTTATGTCAACCACGCATCACCAGTCCACTCTTTTATTAACCTCGTGATGTGTTCTCTACATATTGTAAAATATCAAGCTACCTTATCGAATACAACCTTCCACGATCGTGTATTCAGTACCGCCTACACTATATATACTATATATATATATATACATATATATACTATTATACTATACTATATATAAGTCATCATAAATCATATATATATACCTATATATATATAATATATATATATTATATTATATATATATATTATATTGTGTGAGGGCTGTTTTGAAATCAAGCGTTGGGATGGATTGGTTTATGTAAGTCTGATGATTTATGACGATTATTTTTTTATATTATTCGCCTGATGCTCATTGGGGCGGTATGAAAAGAATTAGCGCAGTCCTTCGGTGAAATCTCCCGTAGCTTTGGAGATCGCGGATACCCTCAAACTCCTGATAATTGAAAAAACCCCACGACGCGGGTAATCGGATAGTTTGACTGAAGATCCGCGGAAAATCTTTGGCCAGGTGTTGTAATAACCCCTTTTAGTATTATGGGACCCTCCCGGGAGTAAACATTATCTTCCCTCTTAAAAACTCTCTTATTAGAAAATCGATAAATTAGATCGTATAAGTTTTATATAAAACCTTTGTAGACCATTGTATAATGTTTATGTAGTTGTAGATAAACCTTTGTGTGTTTTTAAACAATTGGACGTGTTATAAATCAAAAACACTCGATTCCATCCGCCGGACGTCAGTGTTTGTGTGATAAACCCCGGCCTTGACGCCCCAAATCAAACACCACTGCTTCCGCCCTGCAACCTCCGGCCCTGATCACGGCCTGGCCACTCCTAGCGCCTGAACATTGCAGTATTGATAAGCCTTCAACCCAATTCAACCCTCCTATCCACCGATAAGTATCTTTGTACTGGCTGGGGTATTTTGTCGGGATGAGATAGACAAAAGGGTTTTTGAAGGTAGGAACTCTAATTATATAAATGTTTGTGACATAAAATTTCCACAACAATACTACTATCTAGGGGAGGCGGTAGCAGAGTGGATAGGGTCTCCGAGTGGAGTTCTCGATGACCCGAGTTCGATTCCCAATGAGAACCAAAATATTTATGCACCGTCGGGCGGCCTAAGAACACCCACATGCCCTGCCAATGGGCCCCAGACATAACTACGTCACGGTTTGTTTACATCGGTGCATTGTGGGGATAAGGCGGGGTCGCCGCGGATGGACCTACGAAGGGAAAACTACGGCGATGGAAGAATTTAGAGCTATTTTGCGCGAAATTAATATTCCAGGTGCTATATTACTGTGCTCTGTTCTCGCTGACAACACTATAGAGAAGACCTGAGGTAATGGCTGATGTGCAGAGGCTTCTAAACCAAGAAAACAGTCATAACAGAGCCTCGTCAAAAGGTAAGCAACTGGTAGGTACGTAATGTGTCCCTACCACTTGCTTACTTCTTAATGAGACTCTGCTGTGACTGTTTTCCTGGTTTAGAAGCCTTTGCACATCAATCATCACCTCAGGTCTTCTCTATGTTGTCAGCGAGCACGGAAATATAGCACCTGGAATATCAATTTCGCCCAAAACAACTAATTTTTTTCATCGTCGTAATCTTCTCTTTGTAGGCTGTACATATTCATGGTTATGATAGTATTAAAATACCTTATTAATTGAGTTCCTTTTGTTGTCTTTCCTCATAATAAGTAGTGCTACATCATGGTTTAAGTGTTACTTGACGAGCCAATGAATACTCTTGAGTCTATACCAACATCACCAACCTTTGCTTTGATTTATCTTATTACTCCATCCATAAACAAGTTGCATAACCACGGTGACATTACCCATCCTTGCCTCATGGTACCTGCTGCATGGTACTGTCGTCTACCGATATTTTTGTCCCTGCAAAAATCGGGAAAACTCGCCGACAGTAGCCTAATGGTTAGGTTGGTATCCGGTCATTTCGCCCACATGCCATTTCGCCACACCATTGAGTCATTTCGCCCACAGGTCATTTCGCCCACACTATGGAGTCTATAGAAGCTAGGAGGTTAGGTTATATTTGTTTAGTGTGTCGAGAACCCCCAACCCCCCGCTAGGAGGTTAGGTTAGGTTAGGGTTGGTTAGATTTGGGTAGTTTAGGTTAGATTTGGTTAGGTTAGAAATTTTTATTTTTAATTAATGGTTTTATTTTTAGAAACATAATATGATGCGTGTTATTTTTACTTGATTTACAAGTAAGGTTTTGAGTAGTTTATTTATGGTTATCAATGGAAATGTGAAGAGGGAAGGACATTGTATCGATGCCAGTAGAAGCAGATAAGGTAAGATATAAGATAAGATCTTCGCTACTCTCTGGTAGGAAGATGCTCGTAGCCGAAACGCCGTGTGACAACACGCGCACTTTTTGCCACTGTGATATAACGAGGCGTCCAGTAGGATAATGCGTCTACCTTCCAATCTGCGCATGCGCCAGAGGACTGTGCTCTCGTGTCGAGCGTGCCATAGCAGCGCGCGATGTTTTATTNGGAAAGAAGATGAATTTTAAGTGCTTTAACACTTCGCAGTCTTGGGTTGAAGTCATACTAGATATATCAGAGAACACCTTAACATCCCTTTGCCTTGTGTTTCAACACTGAATCGATGGATTAGGAATATCAATATTGAGCCAGGTATGTACGTTATTAACTCAGTAATAAAGGTAATGTCTCATAAAGCACCATCCCTTACTGTAGTGAAAGGGCTGCATTATTAGTTTTGATGAGATGAAAATTGAAGAAAAGTATTGCTATGATAGGAGTTTTGATAAAATTTATAAGCCACAGATATGTTCAAGTAGCTATGGCTAGAGGAATACTAGGTAACTGGAAACAACCTGTCTTTTATGATTATGACACCAAAATGACCAAAACTTTATTGTTGTCCATTATTCAGATAATTGAAGGTGCCTCTTATCCAGTCTATTGTGTGTGATATGGCAGGTTGTAATGTTCAGCTGTTTAATTCCTTGGGAGAACAACAAAACCCAACTTCCCAAATCCTACAGATTCCAGCAAGGTCGTGCATGTCTTTGCAGATGCTCCTCACTTAATGAAACTAATCAGAAATAATCTTCTTGACCACTCAATTGAAACACCAAATGGTATTGTTAACGCTGACGCTTTAAAGCAGTTGATAGCATATCAGAGTGGAAATGTTAAATTAGCTCCAAAAATATCAACCTATAGCTTACTTGTCAAAAGGACTGGACCGCCAAAGAGTCAAAAACAGCTACTCAAACTGTTATCAGAAACTACATCCAAAGCTTTAGAATATTTGGGGGGGAAATGAGTGACCAGTTTCCTAGTAATTAGAAGGAAGCATCAAAATTCATTGGTCTTGTTGACCAGTGGTTTGACATAATGAATTCAGCATCTATTAAAGGAGACAAACCCATGAGGAGTGGCTTTACCAGAAGCAACCTACAGATTGATGTGCTTGAAAAAATATATAATACTTTCGGTCTTCACAAGTAGAGGATAAACAGTACCAGTTCATCAAAGGTGTCCTGTATTCATCGCACTCTTTGATCAACTTATTTGATGATCTCAGATTCCTTTATGGATATGATTATATTCTTACCAGACGGTTAAATCAGGATGTCTTGGAAAACACTTTTGGAATATTGAGACAAATGGGACATAGCTACACATGACCATCCTGATCCAGTTAGCTTAAAAATACAGGATGAAACGTTTTATTCTCAGCCGAAAACAAGTTCTTGTGGCCTTGAATGCAAACACAACTTTAGCTAAAAGTGACACACTTGTTGCTGGTAGAATAATGTTTTTCCAGGAAAAACAGTTTTCCCATACAAATTTAAATGTAAAAAAAAATTCTAATAAATGATGTATTGCGGGACTTTAATGATGATGTATTAACTTAATTATATGTGTGATATCACTGATGATGAACCAGAGGAAAAAATTATGAAGATTTCGTCATGCCTGAACATGAAGTGGAAGGCTTTAGTTATGTACTTGGATTATTGTTAAGAAATTCATGAGAAAATCCCCATTTTTGGAAATTTTAGTGAGAAGGATGATTGGATTGCTCTTAAAAACAGGGGGGGGCTTCATGAAATGTCAGCCTCTATGGTAAGCAGCTTTAAAGTGATGGAAAAAGCCTTCAGAAATAACCATGGAGACTCATTAGTAGAAGGTTGTGGAGCAGTTAGCAGGATGGTTGAGGCTTACAGGAAACCAATTGTTTTTCCAAGAGAACTAAAAATATTTTATCAGATGTAGGATTTTCTTAAAATAAGGAACCTTAATAAAGCTTTGAAAGTGGACAAAGCTCGCAAATTTTTAAAAAAAGGGTTTAAAAAAAAAACTATACAGTAATATGTCTAGTCTAGTCACAACACAATTTACACAAAATTTAGCTAAAAAGTGACCCCACTTGACACAATCTTTTTACCAACTTATGTAAATCCTTTTCACTCTCGAAAGGAGCAGTGTCATCTGGGATAAATAATTTTCATTATGATTTAAATTTTCTTGTAAGAAGTATTTTTAGTTTAGGTATGAGTGTATTTGTGTAAGTCCTCAGTTCTTCTAGACTCTAGAGGGTTATAGTTATCCCACTTTTGTGGGAAGCAGCTAGCTGTATGAATAATATAATATATATATATATATATAATATATATACATATATATATATATAATATATATATATATATATTATATATATATATATATATATATATATATATATATATATATTATATACTAGCCGTAAAGCCGCCCTCCCGGGGGGACTTTTTGGCTAGCTCCTGCGGAGGGCTATGGTGGGCCTTCGGCCCAACCACCTGTGTTTTGGGGGGCCGAAGGCCCACCAAACACAGACTCTCCAGATAGACCCATTACCCACCACCTCGGCCCACCAAACCCCCAGACTCTCCAGATAGCCCCTTCTAACTTTCCCGAAATCATGGATGTAGAAATGTATGTATTAACGCCAACCCATTCACATCATAGCCCCTTCTAACTTTCCTGAAAACAAAACCGCCCTCCGGGCGGACCTTTTTGACTAGCTCCTGCGGAGGGTATTGGTGGGCCTTCGGCCCACCACCTGTGTTTGGTGGGCTTTCGGCCCACCAAACACAGGGCTCCCCCAGATAGACCCGTTACCCACCACCTCGGCCCACCAAACAGACTCTCCAGATAGCCCCTTCTAACTTCCTGAAATGTATGTATTCCCCCCACCCATTCACTCACCCATTACCCATCACCCCCCCCCCATTCACTCACCCATTACCCATCACCACACACCCAATTCACTCACCCATTACCCATCACCACACACCCATTCACTCACCCATTACCCATCACCCCCCACCTATTCCCTCACCCATCACCCATCACACCCCACCCATTCACTCACCCATCACCCCACACCCATTACCCATCACCCCACCCATTCACTCACCTATTACCCATCACCCTACATCAAGGTTTCCTAAATTCTCGCAACCACTTTTTTTCTTCACAGTTCTCGCTAATAGGCTGCTAAAAAAAAAAAGAAAAAAAAGTGATCGGATCATCTTATAAGTGGGCTTAAAACCTTCCCCTGGTCAACCTGATTCCAAAACTGTGACATATGATGGGATTCCGCCACAGGGGGCGGCACCTATCGCGGACAGACAGACAGACAGACAGACAGACACACACACACACACTTTCGCTTATATTATTATATAATATATATATATATATATAATATATATATATATATTAATTTTATACCATGTATCATTCCTCAGTTATATTTTTCTTCAAACCCAAATAAAAAGGTGTTCATTGGTTTCATATTTGTTTTCCATTCCCTTGGTTAATATTGTTATGGACTATTTATTTAGTTCCTTGCATGATAATCTAGTTAGTTTAATGAGTGTATGAGCAGAAAAGGGTATACGGTGTAAATAGTTTGCAGATTCTGAATAGCTTCTCCAAATGGGAAAACAACAGGAATTAGGATTAATACATTAGTAGTGGTGGTGATGGTGGTAATGGCGAGTGGTGGTGGAGATACAGTAGTAGTTGTGAGCGACATGAGGACTTCTGCTGATGATGCTATCCAAAAGGCTGATAGGCCCCTCCGCCCCCCAACCTCTCCCCACTCCCCTACCCACCTCTTCCTTACCTCTTCTCTTTAAAAAAAAAAGTGAAATACTAATGTGTACGGGTAAATGTCACATGATTATATCAGAGGTAGTAGACTGTGTGGGTTAAAAGGAAGGGCACAGTGGTGGAATACTTGAGGAGGAGGAAGGATGTGAGGCTAATATATGTATAATGTAAGGATGAGTGGATGCAAAGAAGCACTAAAAGAAACACTAGTATGGTTTAGCTGCATCCTTCTGGGAGTTCCCAGCAACAGGAACAGTGCTATGTACCAGATCTACAGATAGTATTTCAATATGAGGAGCCTATTTCTATCCTACTGAACCCTCATCATTTCTTACATAGAGAGTTGGAAAATATGCGGCCGTGGTGCCGGGGCCCGGTGTAACGATCTCACCAGCTACCCTTTGCCCGAGTACACTGCACAAATACGTACTGAAAACACTGCTCCCTGGGTGAATAGTTGTTTGACAATGTATACCAAAATTCGGATCCGGGGTTTAAACATGGTGGAAGCATTAAATGTAGAGTAGTAATTAAAGTAGAACTTTGAAAATTTCAAGCGAACGTGCCTTTGCCTACAACACTATATATACGTACCCTCCCCTTATACTGAAAAACTGCCCCCTGGGTGAATAGTTGTTTGACAATATATACCAATTCGGGATTTGGGTAAAACATGGTGGAAAACATTGAATGTAGAGTAGTAATCAAAGCAGAACATAAAACATTTCAAGCGAATGTGCCTTTGCCTAGACCACTACGTACCCTCTCTTATACTGAAACACTGCTCCTGGGTGAATAGTTGTTTGACAAATATAACGTTTACCCAAGTTTCAGAATTGGTATAGCCCTACTAGTGTACTATTTTGTCAAAAAAACTATTCACCCAGGGAGCAGTGTTTTCATTTAACGGGTAGGGTAGTTGTTCTAGGCAAAGGCACATTCACTTGAAATGTTTTATGTTCTGCTTTGATTACTACTCTACATTCAATTTTACCACCATCCCATGTTTTACCCAAAATCAGAATTGGTATACATTGTCAAACAACTATTCACCCCGGGAGCAGTGTTTCAAATGCGTATTTGTGCAGTGTAGCTACTCGGGCAAAAGATAGTGGTGAGATCACTACACCGGGCGGCGGGAGATAACTCAAACGCGTGAAAGTCACGGTTTGTAAGAGAAGAACGTTCGGGCGTGCACCACTTTAAATCGCGCCACCCGTGCTCCTACTATGTAGTAGTCTATTATACTTTGAGTGGAGCTTTTCTGCAGTTTTGCGGAAACCGCTGGAAACCGCCTCTTGTGAAAAGTTTCCCCCGGTTGAACTGCGGCAGTTTTCAAACCGAGAGAGGGAGCGCGACCGGCGCGGCGATTTATTTAGCTAACACTAATTTATGCATGGGACTAGTGCATTTATCAGAAAACGAAATATATCAATGGAAAGCTAATAAAATTCTGCTTCTATTGATATGTTCCATGTAATATGTTGTCCCACAAAGTTTTACATGACGACGAGTTTAAGTGAATTTTAAGTTCATGCATATTTCTTCAGTCTCATAATGACCTTTATTTAAAGTTTTTTACTGTGTTTTATGTGGGTAATCTTATAGAACAAACATTGGCGAAGATAACAGTATATCATTTATACAAGTGTTACGAAGGACCTGGCCTGATGGTACTGGCGGACAAGGCAAGGGTCCTTCAATTGTACCTCTGGGGCCTCGCCGGTGGGGGGTCGCCCACTCGAAGAGGGAGATAATGTTACGAATGGCCTAATTGCTTGTTGGTGTGTGTGTGTGTGTGTGTGTGTGTGTGTGTGTGCGTGTGCGAAGCTTCACAAGGAGTCAGTTCGGGCCTCAGCTCGTGGCAAAGCGAGTGGATGAGGAGTGCAAGGTGATGAGTGAGAGTCAGTCGGGGTGGAGAGGCAGCTTGAGCCAGTTTCCCCCATTCCTCCGCTACCACCATTGGATTACTGTGCACATTGGAATACTGTGGTGCACGAACAGTTACGTGTGTTTTGGGAGGCAGACAATCTCGTCATAGTGTATAATAAAGACCTAAACGTGACACTTGTGAGTTTCTTCAACAATCTCCCCGGGGATTAAGCACGCCGAACCCATACGCAATAAGTGACGGGCCACTGACAGAGAGTGGTGGTTCGTTTCATTGGTGTCAGAAGTGGGATTGGATTTGACAATAGTTAAAGCGTGTCCAGTGTCGTGGCGGATTGTTGAGAGGATGGATGAAGGTGCCGAAGGAAAATGGCCACACGTTAAATTAAAGACAGCCAGACCCAAGCCACGGAATCACAAAAAAGCATGCGAGTGGGCTTTGGAGAGGCGGCGGGGCTGTAGGAGAGTCAAGCAAGATGGCTAACCCTGCGGCCGCGGGAGGCAGCCCGACCCCGCTGGGTAACGTCATAGAGCTGCTGGCCCAGATGGTGGCCCAGACACGACAGGCGCTGGATGAGCACAACCAAGTGCTCATTAAGGAGCTGCAGAGCCTTACCGGCCACTGTATGGTTCACCCGGCGGCGATGGTTCACCCGGCGGCGATGGTTCACCCGGCGGCGATGGTTCACCCGGCGGCGATGGTTCACCCGGCGGCGGTGGATCACCCGGAGGCGGTGGATCACCCGGAGGCGGTGGATCACCCGGAGGCGGTGGTTCACCCGGAAGCGGTGGTTCACCCGGAAGCGGTGGATCACCCGGAGGCGGTGGATCACCCGGAGGCGGTGGATCACCCGGAGGCGGTGGATCACCCGGTGGCGGTGGATCTCGACCGTCGGGGTCTTATGTTGTCGTGGCGAGGTCGCCACTACTCCCTCAGAAGGGGGCAGTGTTACGAAGGACCTGGCCTGATGGTACTGGCGGACAAGGCAAGGGTCCTTCAATTGTACCTCTGGGGCCTCGCCGGTGGGGGGTCGCCCACTCGAGGAGGGAGATAATGTTACGAATGGCCTAATGGGCCCCAGACATAACTACGTCACGGTTTGTTTACATCGGTGCATTGTGGGGATAAGGCGGGGTCGCCGCGGATGGACCTACGAAGGCAAAACTACGGCGATGGAAGAATTTAGAGTTATTTTGCGCGAAATTGATATTCCAGGTGCTATATTACTGTGCTCTGTTCTCGCTGACAACACTATAGAGAAGACCTGAGGTAATGGCTGATGTGCAGAGGCTTCTAAACCAAGAAAACAGAGTCATAACAGAGCCTCGTCAAAAGGTAAGCAACTGGTAGGTACGTAATGTGTCCCTACCACTTGCTTACTTCTTAATGAGCCTCTGCTGTGACTGTTTTCCTGGTTTAGAAGCCTTTGCACATCAACCATCACCTCAGGTCTTCTCTATGTTGTCAGCGAGCACGGAAATATAGCACCTGGAATATCAATTTCGCCCAAAACAACTCTAATTTTTTTCATCGTCGTAATCTTCTCTTTGTAGGCTGTACATATTCATGGTTATGATAGTATTAAAATACCTTATTAATTGAGTTCCTTTTGTTGTCTTTCCTCATAATAAGTAGTGGTACATCATGGTTTAAGTGTTACTTGACGAGCCAATGAATACTCTTGAGTCTATACCAACATCACCAACCTTTGCTTTGATTTATCTTATTACTCCATCCATAAACAAGTTGCATAACCACGGTGACATTACCCATCCTTGCCTCATGGTACCTGCTGCATGGTACTGTCGTCTACCGATATTTTTGTCCCTGCAAAAATCGGGAAAACTCGCCGACAGTAATGGTTAGGTTGGTATCCGGTCATTTCGCCCACATGCCATTTCGCCACACCATTGAGTCATTTCGCCCACACTATGGAGTCTATAGGAGCTAGGAGGTTAGGTTATATTTGTTTAGTGTGTCGAGAACCCCCAACCCCCCGCTAGGAGGTTAGGTTAGATTTGTTTAGGTTAGGTTAGGGTAGGTTAGATTTGGGTAGTTTAGGTTAGATTTGGTTAGGTTAGGTTAGATTAGATTTGGTTAGGTTAGGATAGGTTAGATTTGGTTAGGTTAGGTTAGATTTGGTTAGGTTAGCATATCGGTGGGTCAAGTCCCCTGCTAGGGTAGGTTAATTTTGGTTAGGTTAGGTTTATTTTGGTTAGGCAATTTTCGTCATTTCGCCCACAAGACATTTCGTCCACATGTAAGTCAATTCGCCCACATATAAGAGTCAATTCGCCCACTCTAAAGTCAATTCGCCCACACGATCCATGTCACGGAGTCATGTAATTATATCTTCCTCTGGCAGAAATGGAATGAACCACCAGTAACCTTGGGGGAAATGACGGTAAATTTCTAGTGTTTGCCCATACTCTCCCACTTCCCCCAAACAAATTTGGGGACCTGTGGGAATGCGGGGTTTTCGGGTGGGTAACAAATTATGCGTCGGAAACACGTAATTAAAGAGTTGTGTAGGGGGGGTAAAATTCCCTAGATCTAGGGTAATTTCCTTATATCTAGAGAAAATTGCCTAACCAAAATAAACCTAACCTAACCAAAATTAACCTACCCTAGCAGGGGGCTTGACCCACCGATAACCAAATCTAACCTATCCTAACCTAACCAAATCTAATCTAACCTAACCTAACCAAATCTAATAGGTTAGATAGGTTAGATTTGGTTAGGTTAGGTTAGCTTAGGTTAGATTTGGTTAGGTTAGGTTAGCTTAGGTTAGATTTGGTTAGGTTAGGTTATCGGTGGGTCAAGCCCCCTGCTAGGGTAGGTTAATTTTGGTTAGGTTAGGTTTATTTTGGTTAGGCAATTTTCTCTAGATATAAGGAAATTACCCTAGATCTAGGGAATTTTACCCCCCCTACACAACTCTTTAATTACGTGTTTCCGACGCATAATTTGTTCCCCACCAGAAAACCCCGCATTCCCACAGGTCCCCAAATTTGTTTGGGGGAAGTGGGAGAGTATGGGCAAACACTAGAAATTTACCGTCATTTCGCCCAAGGTTACTGGTGGTTCATTCCATTTCTGCCAGAGGAAGATATAATTACATGACTCCGTGACATGGATCGTGTGGGCGAATTGACTTTAGAGTGGACGAATTGACTCTTATATGTGGGCGAATTGACTCTTATATGTGGGCGAATTGACTTACATGTGGACGAAATGTCTTGTGGGCGAAATGACGAAAATTGCCTAACCAAAATAAACCTAGCCTAACCAAAATTAACCTACCCTAGCAGGGGGCTTGACCCACCGATATGCTAACCTAACCTAAGCTAACCTAACCTAACCAAATCTAACCTATCCTAACCTAACCAAATCTAATCTAGCCTAACCTAACCAAATCTAACCTAAACTACCCAAATCTAACCTAACCTAACCTAACCTAACCTCCTAGCGGGGGTTGGGGGTTCTCGACACACTAAACAAATATAACCTAACCTCCTAGCTCCTATAGACTCCATAGTGTGGGCGAAATGACTCAATGGTGTGGCGAAATGGCATGTGGGCGAAATGACCGGATACCAACCTAACCATTACTGTCGGCGAGTTCTCCCGATTTGTGTAGGGACAAAAATATCGGTAGACGACATACCATGCAGGTACCATGAGGCAAGGATGGGTAATGTCACCGTGGTTATGCAACTTGTTTATGGATGGAGTAATAAGATAAATCAAAGCAAAGGTTGGTGATGTTGGTATAGACTCAAGAGTATTCATTGGCTCGTCAAGTAACACTTAAACCATGATGTACCACTACTTATTATGAGGAAAGACAACAAAAGGAACTCAATTAATAAGGCATTTTAATACTATCATAACCATGAATATGTACAGCCTACAAAGAGAAGACTACGACGATGAAAAAAATTAGAGTTGTTTTGGGCGAAATTGATATTCCAGGTGCTATATTTCCGTGCTCGCTGACAACATAGAGAAGACCTGAGGTGATGGTTGATGTGCGAAGGTTCTAAACCCCAGGAAAACAGTCACAGCAGAGTCTCATTAAAAAGTAAGCAAGTGGTAGGGACACATTACTTTACCTACCAGTTGTTACCTTTTGACGAGGCTCTGTTATGACTCTGTTTTCTTGGTTTAGAAGCCTCTGCACATCAGCCATTCCCTCAGGTCTTCTCTATAGGGGTTGTCAGCGAGAACAGAGCACAGTAATATAGCCCCATGGAATATCAATTTCGCGCAAAAAAACTCTAAATTCTTCCATCGCCGTAGTTTTCCCTTGGGTAGGTCCACCCGCGGCGACCCCGCCTTATCCCCACAATGCACCGATGTAAACAAACCGGGGACGTAGTTATGGGTGGGGGTCCATTGTTTTGTTGGTGTGTGTGGGGTGCATGTGTGTGTGTGTGTGCGAAGCTTCACAAGGAGTCAGTTCGGGCCTCAGCTCGGGGCCCAAAGCGAGTGGATGAGGAGTGCAAGGTGATGAGTGAGTCAGTCGGGGTGGAGAGGCAGCTTGAGCCAGTTCTCCCCATTCCTCCGCTACCACCTTTGGATTACTGTGCACATTGGAAAAACTGTGGTGCACAAAACAGTTACGTGTGTTTGGGAGGCAGACAATCTCGTCATAGTGTTAATAAAGACCTAAACGTGACACTTGTGAGTTTCTTCAACAAATCTCCCGGCATTAAGCACGCCGAAACCATACGCAATAAGTGACGGGCCACTGACAGAGTGGTGGTTCGTTTCACATGTATAACATGATATACTGCGGGGTCATGCCTTGAGAACTTCCCCGGGTCTAGAGTGAACGGAGAGGTCCTGGCATTAAGATGGCCCCCATAAATCGAGTTGTCACTACTCTATTATTCAAGGTATTCAAGTCTATTTCACTGTGACTTGACTTGTTAAAAAGAGAGAATCAAGTATGTTTACATGCGCCATGGTGACATGTCTGAGGGTGTAGCTTGGTTTCGGCTACAACTTCCGTATTAAGGAGAGAATGATACAAGAGTGCTTGAAAAAAGAATGTATGAAACATTTTGTCCCTTTTTTCTCTTTAATGTGAATGATAGAAACAGCATTAGGGTGACATGGGATGTTTATGTGTGTTGGTTGTGTTGAGGTAATGTGTGACTGTATTACCAGCCGAGGAATGTTATGGCGGCCTCCTTGCACCTGGCCGGCTGCCCCGCTGTCATCCGCCTCACCTGTGTCTTCCTGAATAAGACAGGTCAGCTACCACGCCTGTGATAGCATCATAGGACATCACCAGGGTTTATAGGGTTCCTGAAGGGATCCTCGCAGCCCTAAACAACACCAAGAAGAGAGAAGAGGCCCCGCTGACTGCGTCCTTTCTCCTCCCCTGCCATGTTGAGGTAAGGAGAGTACTGCTAACAGGCTCACTGCTTTGATAAGATACCTTCATAGCCTCATGGATATCATGCGTGCTAGAGAGGGTACCTGGTACTCGTCGGTTGATATTCGGCAGGAGATGGCGGGCTGCACAGGCCTTACAACTTACTTTTTCTCTTATTATAACGTGCTGTAGTTTTTTTTTGCGGAAACTAAAAATATAGAGTAGAAATGGACGAGGACTGCGCGGTCATTTGCTGAGACACCGACTAATTTTTCCTGGCCAAAAATTGGTGCTTTTGCAGATGGGGATATTTTCATTTTCTGGAAACCTGTTAAAAAGTTTGGTAAATTTCTAGTTTGACACCGAATTCGGTAAAGATTCGTTTTATCGCCCCTCTTCTTTTCTTATTTAAACTATATTTTTGTGATAGATTTTGTTTGGTTTTTGAATGAATCTGATTTTTTTTTTTTTAAATAACTTTTTTTTTTACCCCCTTGACCCAACCCTAGCCTTAATCTACCTAACCTAAACGAACCCAACCCTAGTCTTAACCTACCTAGCCTAAACTAACCCAACCCAAGCCTTAACTTACCTAACCTAACCTAAACTAACCCAACCCTAGTCTTAACTTAGCTAACCTAACCTCACCTAACCTTAATAACTAACTAACTAACCCAACCCTAGCCTTAACCTTCCTAACCTAACCTTAATAACTTAAGGCTACCCAATGTTGTAACTTATTATCACTATTGACATACCTTATTATGATGAATTTGGGTGCTTGTATAGGAGACCTGCGTATTGGAGGGAGTGGTGGTGGAGTTGATGCTTGTGGTGAAAAAAAGCAACTAGTGATTTCAAAAAAAAAAAAAAGTGATTTAAAAAAAACCCCATCAGATTAATTCAAAACACATCAAAATCTATCAGAAAAATATAGTTAAAATAAAAAAAGAAGAGGTGCGATAAAACGAATCTTAACCCCGAATTCACTTTGGTGGACAAAACTATTTTTGTCTGGTGAGTTCAGAGCTGGGCACGTCCGAGGCATTATTAAATACTGCCCAGCTCTGAATATTTCGAATTAGAATAGCTCTAATATTTGTATTTAAATACGTATTTAAATACATTCGTGTATTTAGAGCTGTATTTATAAATACTGTACATTGGTTTTCACGTATTTAAATACAGTATTTAAATACTTTAATGAGTATTTAAATACATACTTTAATATGAAAATGTAAATACTTTTTTATCAGTTAATTTGGCCATAAACCCGCCCACTATCTGGCAACCCTGATGTTACAGTGAAGTTGTGAACACGGTGGGGAGTCACGACTTCAATTGATACTGAAGTTCAGGGTTTTTATTTTTTTTATTTTTTTTTATAAATAAAAAAAATTGATTTATTTAATTTAAGTCAGATTTATTTGATTTAAATAGATTTTTTTATTTTTTATTATTTTGATGTTCTACATGAAAATCTAACTACTACAGGATATTGTTTAGCATATATATATAACTAAAAAGAGATAGAATAAGTGAATAAAAAATGCATATAACATGAAATACAGATGAATTTA
This sequence comes from Chionoecetes opilio, assembly GCA_016584305.1. Lineage (NCBI taxonomy): Eukaryota > Metazoa > Arthropoda > Malacostraca > Decapoda > Majidae > Chionoecetes > Chionoecetes opilio. Next base: position 17,543 of record JACEEZ010003585.1, on the reverse strand, counting down.
CATATTTTCTATTTCTGTGATGAACCTTTTCACATCAATAGGCCGATGTCTACAAGCGCGTTTTTGCGACATTTGCCAGACCAGTTTAGACTGTCCCTTAGTATATTTATACCCATTAGTATAGTTATACCCACTTATTATATATCGGTATAAATATACGTGTGGGCGTATATAGTATAAATATAGGTGTGTGCTATAGTGGGCGGTCCTACTGTCCTGCAATTTCCCCCCCCCCCCCCAAGACACCAAATGATTATTAATTTGACCTCGGGTAATAACCTAGTTGGCGTATGTATGGTGAACCGTGGTCATCATTCTGTCTGTGATGAGAGTCAGTACACAAAATATTGCCTGATTTTGCTATATCATACTGTTCGGCCTAGTTTTTCAGTCTTGCTACTTGACTTCCCAATGGGATTTTTGTTGTAGTAATAATTACTTCGGCAGTTAAACAAGAGAATTTAATATATTTTTTTGATAATCATAATGCATATTAACCCCTCGGCGTGACGCGTTATGCGTCATTTCGAGAAGTGATGTCTGGAACACTATGACGCTAAATCAGCCCTCCGCGGCAGAAAAATATTTGCCTAAAATCGATAAATAACGCTATCTGCGTAATTTTTTGGGCAAGTGTTCGGTAAGCTGATCTATTTAAAAATGAATTATCTGTCAACCCTCTGTCAGCATTCTTATGGTAGAGCGCAGATCAATATTATAGTTGCCTCCTGGCAGTCAGCCTGTCAGGGCGTTGTGAGCGGCGGTGGTTTAAAAAGGGCCCCCCCGGGGACTCAAGTGTCTGCGTTCAGTGGGTTTCGCGTGTATTTGTTGCATAATATATCTATGTGAATGACCTGTCAGTACATATATAATGAGAATCACGATACTATGTACTGGAAATAGGCTATACATAATCGTATAACGATTGATAACGGACAGTTTCAAGCTCATGAACGAAGTTTATAGCGATTTATATCCTATATAGCCTATTAGCCTGAATGGTTGACGTGTGTGTTGCCGAGGTGATGATATATAAACTGAAACAGTGCTGTGCGAGTTGACTTTTTTTATGAATTGTACACAAAAAAAAATCTCAAATGCTCCATCTCCGAAAATATTGAGGCTAGAAACTATTGCTTGGAGGCATTCTTGTCTTTACAGTGTGGAGATATCATCTATACAGTTTTCGTGCATATTTTCCAAACCAACTAACCAAAATATATAGGTTGTAAATAATATTTCACTGCTAGTAGATGGTCAAGTTTACAAAGGATATATCTCAGGAAATATTGCAGATACGAATATTCTGAAGACATCACAGAACTGCTGATGAAAAACGTCATATATAATGTATACATATCATAGAAAAAATTACTTTAGTGAGAAAAGTTTTGAGAAAAGAAGGTGGGAACATACTACACCGTCCGTATTTATCGGGTGTTTGATAAAATAATAAAAAAATATTCGCCAAAAAAACAGTTTTTGACATAGTACTAAAAGCTTACATTAATTTTCTTTGTTTTCAGGAGTTCTACACAGTGAAACAAAACTCAAAGCTGTATCATAAAACATTGCTGAAAAAAATCGAGAAAAAAAAAAAAATTGGATAGTTTCGAGAGAAATATTTAGTTTACGCTAGTTTTTACCACGGTGGATATTCATTTTCAGAAAACTAATTGTTTCTATGCATGACTGGTATAATTCCGCTTATTTTGGTATGCAACACATTCAATGCTTTCTCAGAAATTTTTACTAGTGAAGAGTTGAAATCAATTTACTGTTTTTGCCATATTTATTCAGTCTCATAATGGCATTTGTTTTGTGTGCCTTACAGATTTTTATGTGAAAATCTTATGGAACAAAAATCTACAAAGATAATAGTATAACTTTTAATCTGATAAGAGTATTTGGTGTAGGGGAAATTTACACTGGAAAGTAAACTTTTTACGCGTAGAAAAGCGCATCTGAGGGCCTCTCCCACGGGCTGCCGCGAGCAAGAATTAATAAATATAATTACGGAATGCGAGAGGGTTAAACTTTGGTTAATATCACTTTGGCTTTTTATAAACAAAAGTAACATGCACATTCAACTTTTGGTTATAGTAGTGTGGCTTTTTGTACAGTACAACAAAAATATATCTATAACTGAGAAAAAAATATTTCTGCTGTGAAAACAGCCACATGGCAATTTGCTATCTCAAAGTGTCACAGTGGATTCCTCGCACCACTCATTGTGTCTCATTATGATATTATACTACAATATAAAATTGGTGTTCATAAAGCCCATTTGCTTAATTTTCCTTCTTTCCCCTCTCGTTTTCAAATAATGATAAGGTTCTGATTTAAATCTGATTAAAAAAAAATATATTTTATTTAAATCATGATTTAAATCAGTGATTAAAATCAACTTGATTTAAATCAAACAACCCTGCAGTGAAGTTACAGTTATTGTTGTTCAGTTCAGGAAATATACAATAGGAAAGTATCCTTTATCATTTATCAAGCATTTTATATTGTTAATCGTGAACTACTGAATAGTTACATGCAAAAATTTGTGTGTATTTAAAATTTATTTACAAATGTATTTAAATACAATTGATGTATTTAGTATTTAGTATTTAAATACATTCATAAAAATGTATTTAGTATTTGGTATTTAGATACATTTCTCCCATGTATTTAGTATTTAGTACTATTCAAATACATTCAATGTATTTAGTGCCCAACTCTGGGTGAGTTTTGATATGTTTTGAATTAATCTGCTAGTCGTATTATTGATATTATTATTATTTTTTTTTTGTGTGTGTGTCTGTGATTTGCAACAAAAAATGATTGAAAAACAAATTGAACCGAACCTATACCGGTTATAATGCGGGAACTGCACGGTCGCTACTTACGTATCTTACGTTACTTATGTTACGGTAACACTTACGTTTTCTATATTATTTTTTTGCTCATTATACTGTACAGTATAAATCCACTTCTGCCTAACCTTCAAAACTTATATAGTACTACTTAATTATAGAATTATATAGTTGTTTAACCCGTAAGTGGTCACATTAAATATCACCAATAGATACTCCTCCTGTCACAAAAATAGATTTTTTTTTTGGGCCCTTCAATTACCCAAAATGACCCCAGAAAAAAAAAAAAAAAAAAGGTTAAAGGTCCAAATCGCCTGGTTTAAAAAGGTCTCGCGGGGACCTGCCTGGCTAAGCGGGCGGTGCCAGATGTACTCACTGCAGCGGTGTTGCAGTACTTGCGGTTTGTGGTAGCCGCATTTATCATTTATCACATAGTTTTATATTCTTTACTATATATTACGATGCAAAAATATAATATCACACTAAATCAGGTTTATCAAAAGCACACATGGTGTGTTTATATTACAACTTGGTAACATCGCTCCCACCAAGACTTGTGGATGTCGGAGCGATATTTCATCATTCACCACATTTTTTGTACACTAATCACTTTTCTAGGATATCTATATCTATGAAGCATGCTTATTTATAAACAAATTAACTTGTTTTCGTGTATAAAGCACTCCATTCGCAAAATAGTAACACTATTATTACAGAATATTTGACGTGTAATTTTTTTTCTTACGCTAAAGGTATTTCTAAGCGCCTTATCTTCCATACTATGTACACAAACATTACCCCTGCTTTTCAGTACTTTGCCAGGGTAAGAGCTTTGCCAGGGTGTTCTCCCCCTGGCTCGGGGGTTACTGACTGACTCAAGAGTTGGGGGTTACTGACTCACTGAGGGACGGGGGAGGGGGGGGTACCCTGGTAGGCGTCCCATATGTCAAAGTGGCACGAAACTAGGACAAGCTGCCGGACACTCTCAGGAACATAATTACTACCGTGAGCAGAATTTTTATATCCGTATGTGGCGGGAAATTAAAGAACGTACTTGAGCGTTGTTGCCCACAGATAAGTCCTTCTGTGATGACGTACTAGTACGCCGTTGACCACTTACGGGTTAATACACATACAGACACACCCTCCCCTTTTGGAGACCCCCAAACCTTTAGGAGGTTAGGTTAAGGTTCTGTTTGGCTCATAATTCCCCCCCCCCCCCCGTTGGGAGGTTAGATTTGGTTCGGTTAGGGCAGTGCTCTTCAACCTTTTTTGATGTCGTCCACCCCTAGTGGTGATTTGGTAAAAGCTGTCCACCTCAATTTTTTTTGGTTAGGGCAGTGCTCTTCAACCTTTTTTGATGTCGTCCACCCCTAGTGGTGATTTGGTAAAAGCTGTCCACCTCAATTTTTTTAAATCTCTAAAATCTCACGGCTCTTGACATTGTAAATACACACAAACCTCGATTTCCCGGATATCGGATTTGCTGGACAAAATCCGAGGTCCGGGGATATGTCAGTCTCGGACAATTTTTTTTTTTTTTTTTTTTTTTTTTTTTTTTACGTTGAAATGCCTGGTCCTGTTCGTAAATTGACCAAGTTGTCCGGCGGTCCGAGCATCTCTCTGTCACCCCTGGTCAGTGTCCGCGCCTCCCGCCAGGTGGCAGCATGCTCAGCGGTCGTATTGTTTACATTTGGGCACACAACATTCACGGTTCACCTGCACAGCCTCCGTCAGTCACCTGACTCCCACTGCCCCTGGTGCAAGAACATTTCTGAGACTTGAACACTTTCTGCTGCCTCCCGCCAGGTGGCAGCATGCTCAGCGCCGTCAGCAGTCGTATTGTTTACATTTGGGCACACGACACTCACGGTTCACCTGCACAGCCTCCGTTAGTCCCCTGACCCCCATTGCCCCTGGTGCAGGAACGTCTCTTAAGACTATTGAACACTTTCTGCTGCCTCCCGCCAGGTGGCTGCATGCTCAGCGGACGTAAAAGTCCGCGGCGGGGTAGTTGATATTGTCGGTTGCCGGACAGTACATACTAGAGTAGGATAAACGTCCGGGGGTGGGTAATGGCATCGGACTTTTTTCTTTTTTCTTTTTTTTTTCTCGCGATTCCCGGACTTTTGCGGTTCCCGGACCAGTGCTCCCCCCTATTGGTCCGGGAAATTGAGGTTTGTGTGTATACTATATCATATATACAGGTCGGCGCCATTGGTTTTGGCGCGAATCATGCTGTGCCAATACCTATAGCGCGGAACAAGGCACCCTCCAAAACCTTGGTTCAAATACGTCAATGATATTGGCGCGTAAGATGTAGACAAAGACAGTTGACCTTGAGCTACTCACCAAGTTTGAAAGCATTAGACAGCCTCAGTCATTGACAGTGAGAGGATCAGGCATATTTTGTGTTACGTCACGCGAGTTTTTTGTCCTTGACTGTGCATTACTTTTGTGCTCGTGTGGGACAATGGACGAGGGAAGGAGTTGACCAAAGAACAGATCGCAGCTATTAGTTCCCTGATTCTTGTGGGAAAAGATAATAAAGAAATCTCCGCCATAACCAGTTTGGCATTGAGAAGTGTCCAGCGCTGGACAAAAAAGTTCAAGGACGCGGGAGAATCAGATCCGCCACTACAACAGAAGAGGACAGGAAAGGCCCGTTTGTCCTCTCAAGAGGACCCTGAAAGTGCTACAGCGCCAAGTGGACCTTGAACTCGCATCAGTGCAAAGGAACTATGAGAAAAAATCCGAGGCTTCAACGTTCCNATAGGGCCTGGTCAGCTCTCGCGCTTGCCATTTAGGTAGGAAGTACTGCAACAGGCTCACTGCTTGATAAGATACCTTCATAGCCTGGATACATGCGTGCTAGAGAGGGTACCTGGTACTCGTCGGTTGATATTCGGCAGGAGATGGCGGGCTGCACAGGCCTTACAACTTACTTTTTCTCTTATTATAACGTGCTGTAGTTTTTTATTTGCGGAAACTAAAAATATAGAGTAGAAATGGACGAGGACTGCGCGGTCATTTGCTGAGACACCGACTAATTTTTCCTGGCCAAAAATTGGTGCTTTTGCAGATGGGGATATTTTCATTTTCTGGAAACCTGTTAAAAAGTTTGGTAAATTTCTAGTTTGACACCGAATTCGGTAAAGATTCGTTTTATCGCCCCTCTTCTTTTCTTATTTAAACTATATTTTTGTGATAGATTTTGATGTGTTTTGAATGAATCTGATTTTTTTTTTTTTAAATAACTTTTTTTTTTACCCCCTTGACCCAACCCTAGCCTTAATCTACCTAACCTAAACGAACCCAACCCTAGTCTTAACCTACCTAGCCTAAACTAACCCAACCCAAGCCTTAACTTACCTAACCTAACCTAAACTAACCCAACCCTAGTCTTAACTTAGCTAACCTAACCTCACCTAACCTTAATAACTAACTAACTAACCCAACCCTAGCCTTAACCTTCCTAACCTAACCTTAATAACTTAAGGCTACCCAATGTTGTAACTTATTATCACTATTGACATACCTTATTATGATGAATTTGGGTGCTTGTATAGGAGACCTGCGTATTGGAGGGAGTGGTGGTGGAGTTGATGCTTGTGGTGAAAAAAAAGCAACTAGTGATTTCAAAAAAAAAAAAAGTGATTTAAAAAAACCCCATCAGATTAATTCAAAACACATCAAAATCTATCAGAAAAATATAGTTAAAATAAAAAAAGAAGAGGTGCGATAAAACGAATCTTAACCCCGAATTCACTTTGGTGGACAAAACTATTTTTGTCTGGTGAGTTCAGAGCTGGGCACGTCCGAGGCATTATTAAATACTGCCCAGCTCTGAATATTTCGAATTAGAATAGCTCTAATATTTGTATTTAAATACGTATTTAAATACATTCGTGTATTTAGAGCTGTATTTATAAATACTGTACATTGGTTTTCACGTATTTAAATACAGTATTTAAATACTTTAATGAGTATTTAAATACATACTTATAATATGAAAATGTAAATACTTTTTTATCAGTTAATTTGGCCATAAACCCGCCCAACTATCTGGCAACCCTGATGTTACAGTGAAGTTGTGAACACGGTGTGAGTCACGACTTCAATTGATACTGAAGTTCAGGGTTGTTTATTTTTTTTATTTTTTTTTATAAATAAAAAAAATTGATTTATTTAATTTAAGTCAGATTTATTTGATTTAAATAGATTTTTTTATTTTTTATTATTTTGATGTTCTACATGAAATCTAACTACTACAGGATATTGTTTAGCATATATATATAACTAAAAAGAGATAGAATAAGTGAATAAAAAATGCATATAACATGAAATACAGATGAATTTACATATTTTCTATTTCTGTGATGAACCTTTTCACATCAATAGGCCGATGTCTACAAGCGCGTTTTTGCGACATTTGCCAGACCAGTTTAGACTGTCCCTTAGTATATTTATACCCATTAGTATAGTTATACCCACTTAGTATATATCGGTATAAATATACGTGTGGGCGTATATAGTATAAATATAGGTGTGTGCTATAGTGGGCGGTCCTACTGTCCTGCAAGTTCCCCCCCCCCCCCCAAGACACCAAATGATTATTAATTTGACCTCGGGTAATAACCTAGTTGGCGTATGTATGGTGAACCGTGGTCATCATTCTGTCTGTGATGAGAGTCAGGTACACAAAATATTGCCTGATTTTGCTATATCATACTGTTCGGCCTAGTTTTTCAGTCTTGCTACTTGACTTCCCAATGGATTTTTGTTGTAGTAATAATTACTTCGGCAGTTAAACAAGAGAATTATATATTTTTTTGATAATCATAATGCATATTAACCCCTCGCGTGACGCGTTATGCGTCATTCGAGAAGTGATGTCTGGAACACCTATGACGCTAAATCAGCCCTCCGCGGCAGAAAAATATTTGCCTAAAATCGATAAATAACGCTATCTGCGTAATTTTTGGGCAAGTGTTCGGTAAGCTGATCTATTTAAAAATGAATTATCTGTCAACCCTCTGTCAGCATTCTTATGGTAGAGCGCAGATCAATATTATAGTTGCCTCCCTGGCAGTCAGCCTGTCAGGGCGTTGTGAGCGGCGGTGGTTTAAAGGCCCCACCGGGGACTCAAGTGTCTGCGTTCAGTGCTTTCGCGTGTATTTGTTGCATAATATATCTATGTGAATGACCTGTCAGTACATATATAATGAGGATCACGATACTATGTACTGGAAATAGGCTATACATAATCGTATAACGATTGATAACGGACAGTTTCAAGCTCATGAACGAAGTTTATAGCGATTTATATCCTATATAGCCTATTAGCCTGAATGGTTGACGTGTGTGTTGCCGAGGTGATGATATATAAACTGAAACAGTGCTGTGCGAGTTGACTTTTTTTATGAATTGTACACAAAAAAAAATCTCAAATGCTCCATCTCCGAAAATATTGAGGCTAGAAACTATTGCTTGGAGGCATTCTTGTCTTTACAGTGTGGAGATATATCTATACAGTTTTCGTGCATATTTTCCAAACCAACTAACCAAAATATATAGGTTGTAAATATATTTCACTGCTAGTAGATGGTCAAGTTTACACGGATATATCTCAGGAAATATTGCAGATACGAATATTCTGAAGACATCACAGAACTGCTGATGAAAAACGTCATATATAATGTATACATATCATAGAAAAATTACTTTAGTGAGAAAAGTTTTGAGAAAAGAAGGTGGGAACATACTACACCGTCCGTATTTATCGGGTGTTTGATAAAATAATAAAAAAATATTCGCCAAAAAAACAGTTTTTGACATAGTACTAAAAGCTTACATTAATTTTCTTTGTTTTCAGGAGTTCTACACAGTGAAACAAAACTCAAAGCTGTATCATAAAACATTGCTGAAAAAAATCGAGAAAAAAAAAAAAATTGGATAGTTTCGAGAGAAATATTTAGTTTACGCTAGTTTTACCACGGTGGATATTCATTTATCAGAAAACTAATTGTTTCTATGCATGACTGGTATAATTCCGCTTATTTTGGTATGCAACACATTCAATGCTTTCTCAGAAATTTTTTACTAGTGAAGAGTTGAAATCAATTTACTGTTTTTGCATATTTATTCAGTCTCATAATGGCATTTGTTTTGTGTGCTTTACAGATTTTTATGTGAAAATCTTATGGAACAAAAATCTACAAAGATAATAGTATAACTTTTAATCTGATAAGAGTATTTGGTGTAGGGGAAATTTACACTGGAAAGTAAACTTTTTACGCGTAGAAAAGCGCATCTGAGGGCCTCTCCCACGGGCTGCCGCGAGCAAGAATTAATAAATATAATTACGGAATGCGAGAGGGTTAAACTTTGGTTAATATCACTTTGGCTTTTTATAAACAAAAGTAACATGCACATTCAACTTTTGGTTATAGTAGTGTGCCTTTTTGTACAGTACAACAAAAATATATCTATAACTGAGAAAAAAATATTTCTGCTGTGAAAACAGCCACATGGCAATTTGCTATCTCAAAGTGTCACAGTGGATTCCTCGCACCACTCATTGTGTCTCATTATGATATTATACTACAATATAAAATTGGTGTTCATAAAGCCCATTTGCTTAATTTTCCTTCTTTCCCCTCTCGTTTTCAAATAATGATAAGGTTCTGATTTAAATCTGATTAAAAAAAATATATATTTTATTTAAATCATGATTTAAATCAGTGATTAAAATCAACTTGATTTAAATCAAACAACCCTGCAGTGAAGTTACAGTTATTGTTGTTCAGTTCAGGAAATATACAATAGGAAAGTATCCTTTATCATTTATCAAGCATTTTATATTGTTAATCGTGAACTACTGAATAGTTACATGCAAAAATTTGTGTGTATTTAAAATTTATTTACAAATGTATTTAAATACAATTGATGTATTTAGTATTTAGTATTTAAATACATTCATAAAATGTATTTAGTATTTGGTATTTAGATACATTTCTCCCATGTATTTAGTATTTAGTACTATTCAAATACATTCAATGTATTTAGTGCCCAACTCTGGGTGAGTTTTGATGTTTTGAATTAATCTGCTAGTCGTATTATTGATATTATTATTATTTTTTTTTTGTGTGTGTGTCTGTGATTTGCAACAAAAATGATTGAAAAACAAATTGAACCGAACCTATACCGGTTATAATGGACGGGAACTGCACGGTCGCTACTTACGTATCTTACGTTACTTATGTTACGGTAACACTTACGTTTTCTATATTATTTTTTGCTCATTATACTGTACAGTATAAATCCACTTCTGCCTAACCTTCAAAACTTATATAGTACTACTTAATTATAGAAATTATATAGTTGTTTAACCCGTAAGTGGTCACATTAAATATCACCAATAGTACTACTCCTCCTGTCACAAAAAATAGATTTTTTTTTTGCCTTCAAATTACCCAAAATGACCCCAGAAAAAAAAAAAAAAAAAGGTTAAAGGTCCAAATCGCCTGGTTTAAAGGTCTCGCGGGGACCTGCCTGGCTAAGCGGCGGTGCCAGATGTACTCACTGCAGCGGTGTTGCAGTACTTGCGGTGTGGTAGCCGCATTTATACATTTATCACATAGTTTTATATTCTTTACTATATATTACGATGCAAAAATATAATATCACACTAAATCAGGTTTATCAAAAGCACACATGGTGTGTTTATATTACAACTTGGTAACATCGCTCCCACCAAGACTCGTGGATGTCGGAGCGATATTTCATCATTCACCACATTTTTTGTACACTAATCACTTCTCTAGGATATCTATATCTATGAAGCATGCTTATTTATAAACAAATTAACTTGTTTTCGTGTATAAAGCACTCCATTCGCAAAATAGTAACACTATTATTACAGAATATTTGACGTGTAATTTTTTTTCTTACGCTAAAGGTATTTCTAAGCGCCTTATCTTCATACTATGTACACAAACATTACCCTGCTTTTCAGTACTTTGCCAGGGTAAGAGCTTTGCCAGGGTGTTCTCCCCTGGCTCGGGGGTTACTGACTGACTCAGAGTTGGGGGTTACTGACTCACTGAGGGACGGGGGAGGGGGGGGTACCCTGGTAGGCGTCCCATATGTCAAAGTGGCACGAAACTAGGACAAGCTGCCGGACACTCTCAGGAACATAATTACTACCGTGAGCAGAATTTTTATATCCGTATGTGGCGGGAAATTAAAGAACGTACTTGAGCGTTGTTGCCCACAGATAAGTCCTTCTGTGATGACGTACTAGTACGCCGTTGACCACTTACGGGTTAATACACATACAGACACACCCTCCCCTTTTGGAGACCCCCAAACCTTTAGGAGGTTAGGTTAAGGTTCTGTTTGGCTCATAATTCCCCCCCCCCCCCCGTTGGGAGGTTAGATTGGTTCGGTTAGGGCAGTGCTCTTCAACCTTTTTTGATGTCGTCCACCCCTAGTGGTGATTTGGTAAAAGCTGTCCACCTCAATTTTTTTTGGTTAGGGCAGTGCTCTTCAACCTTTTTTGATGTCGTCCACCCCTAGTGGTGATTTGGTAAAAGCTGTCCACCTCAATTTTTTTAAATCTCTAAAATCTCACGGCTCTTGACATTGTAAATACACACAAACCTCGATTTCCCGGACCTCGATTTCCCGGATATCGGATTTGCTGGACAAAATCCGAGGTCCGGGGATATGTCAGTCTCGGACAATTTTTTTTTTTTTTTTTTTTTTTTTTTTACGTTGAAATGCCTGGTCCTGTTCGTAAATTGACCAAGTTGTCCGGCGGTCCGAGCATCTCTGTCACCCCTGGTCAGTGTCCGCGCCTCCCGCCAGGTGGCAGCATGCTCAGCGGTCGTATTGTTTACATTTGGGCACACAACATTCACGGTTCACCTGCACAGCCTCCGTCAGTCACCTGACTCCCACTGCCCCTGGTGCAAGAACATTTCTGAGACTTGAACACTTTCTGCTGCCTCCCGCCAGGTGGCAGCATGCTCAGCGCCGTCAGCAGTCGTATTGTTTACATTTGGGCACACGACACTCACGGTTCACCTGCACAGCCTCCGTTAGTCCCCTGACCCCCATTGCCCCTGGTGCAGGAACGTCTCTTAAGACTATTGAACACTTTCTGCTGCCTCCCGCCAGGTGGCTGCATGCTCAGCGGACGTAAAAGTCCGCGGCGGGGTAGTTGATATTGTCGGTTGCCGACAGTACATACTAGAGTAGGATAAACGTCCGGGGGTGGGTAATGGCATCGGACTTTTTTCTTTTTTCTTTTTTTTTCTCGCGATTCCCGGACTTTTGCGGTTCCCGGACCAGTGCTCCCCCCTATTGGTCCGGGAAATTGAGGTTTGTGTGTATACTATATCATATATACAGTCGGCGCCATTGGTTTTGGCGCGAATCATGCTGTGCCAATACCTATAGCGCGGAACAAGGCACCCTCCAAACCTTGGTTCAAATACGTCAATGATATTGGCGCGTAAGATGTAGACAAAGACAGTTGACCTTGAGCTACTCACCAAGTTTGAAAGCATTAGACAGCCTCAGTCATTGACAGTGAGAGGATCAGCATATTTTGTGTTACGTCACGCGAGTTTTTTGTCCTTGACTGTGCATTACTTTTGTGCCTCGTGTGGGACAATGGGACGAGGGAAGGAGTTGACCAAAGAACAGATCGCAGCTATTAGTTCCCTGATTCTTGTGGGAAAAGATAATAAAGAATCTCCGCCATAACCAGTTTGGCATTGAGAAGTGTCCAGCGCTGGACGAAAAAGTTCAAGGACGCGGGAGAATCAGATCCGCCACTACAACAGAAGAGGACAGGAAAGGCCCGTTTGTCCTCTCAAGAGGACCCTGAAAGTGCTACAGCGCCAAGTGGACCTTGAACCTCGCATCAGTGCAAAGGAACTATGAGAAAAAAATCCGAGGCTCCTTCAGGACGTCTCGGTCTGTACTATTCAACGGCGCCTCCGTGACGACCTCTGCTTCCAGTATCGCGCACCACGAAGAAAGCCCATATTAACGAACTTGCAAAAGAAGAAGAGACTACTATTCTGCAAGAATTACCTAGCTTGGGAACCAGAGAAGTGGAAGAAAGTGTTGTGGTCTGACGAGGCGACCTTCACAGTGACTGGAAACAGGGGAGGGAAGGTGAGGTTACGTGCCAGCTCGTATCCTTACCACCCCAAGTACACTGAGGGGACCATGAAACACCCGGATAGTGTCATGGTGTGGGGGGCTTTTGGGTACCCCGGCACTGGGGAGTTAGTGGTGTTACCCAAGAACTTGACAAAGAACGCTACCTGGAGCTTCTCGCCGACCACCTGGAGGACTGTTTCATAGCCTGCCAGAGTGAGATATTTCAGCAGGACGGTGCGCCAGCTCACACAGCCAAATTGGTCAGTTCTTGGTTTGAGTGGGTGGGTGTGGACTATATCAGGGACTGGCCAGGCAATAGTCCCGATTTAAGCCCCATTGAAAATATTTGGGCCCTGATGAAACGCCGCCTGCGGGGTCGCGACACCTCCACAGTACCCAAGCTTGTCGCCCAGCTCCAGGATATCTGGGCAAACCTGGACCCCTCCCTCCTCCAAAACCTGGCCTTATCTGTACCCAAACTTTTCCAAAGCTGCAGGAAGAAGAAGGGCTACCCGACCAAGTACTAGAGGTAGGGTAAGTACCCCATAAATATTTTTGTTTTTTTTATTTTTTTGTAGGCGTACGCTGCGTTGCGAGGCAAAAAATTCTCCACGCCAATATCAATGGCGCTGACTGTAGACTATATCATTCTACAAATGTATAGGTAGGAAAAAGCAGTTTCACTCATTTACTATTTACAGTTTACTATTATTCTGTATAATAACATGTGGTCTAAAACTATAAATATGCAAGAAAAAAATAAACATAGCTTATGAATTCCAGAGCAAATGCATTTTTCTTCATGAAACTAAAGTAAAATTGCACGTAATATGCGTTGTATTTGGTAATCCAGAGAACAAAGCCTTTTCCTTCAAGAAACAAAAATCAGTGGCCTGGCTGCTGTTGCAATTTGTCTGCTATCAGCGTAAATCAAAGCATCAGATGATTTCCAAGTGCAACTCGCAAGATAGGATTCAAATTCGGAATGGCATTCCCAAGCAGGGCAAGCCAGAAATGCATGGGATGGCCAAATGTTTTAAAAGATGTTTTTTGAGAATAATCCACTCGAAGCTCCAATAGGGCATCAGAATGATCAGTTCCATCATCTGAAAATGGATTAAGCATCCACGTGTTGGAGGTCAGGTGTCTTGGAAATATAAGTCAAGGTTTTCCTGCATTAAAGTAAGGTGTCTGGTAATCAAGTGAGACATTCGTACCTCCTGTGTCTGTTCTGCTGTCTGCATACCATCATCATGTTCTCGGCCACATTCTCTCATATATCAAAGACTTCAAAATCAGAAAAAACACTGATCTATACTGACACAAGTGACACATGGGCATGATCTGGTCCCCCCACCTGGCCACCCCAAGACAGCTGTCTGCCCCTCACTTAGTCTCTCCACCTTAAGGTGGACTGTCCACCCAGGTTGAATAGCACTGGGTTAGGGTAATAATCCTCCCGGCAGGCAGAGCTGGGCACTAAATACATTGAATGTATTTGAATACTAAATACATGGGAGAAATGTATCTAAATACCAAATACTAAATACATTTTTACGTACAAACAACATGTGGATGGGCAGATGGCTCGTTGGGCTGAGTACTTTGGGCAGTTGTTTACGGTGGACCCTCCAACTGAGCAGCTTCACACCACTGGGTTACAGGCAGTGGATGCCGATCCTCCCATTGACGAAACCGCACCCTCTCTTGACGAAGTCAGAGAGGCTGTAGCAAAGTTGAGGGGTGGAAAGGCAGCTGGTGTTTGTAATATCAGAGCGGAGCTCCTCAAAGCTGGGGGTGAGGCCATGATCTGCGGGTTGCATGCTGTCCTGACTGCCATGTGGCAATCAGGTACCATTCCTCCTGACTGGAAAAGGGGGCTGGTCGTCCCTATCTGGAAAGGGAAAGGGGACCGTCAGGACTGCAACAATTACTGTGGTATTACACTGCTCAGCGTACCAGGCAAGGTGCTTGCCCATCTATTGCTGACACGGATTCGCAGTCATCTGGTGAAGCATCAGAGACCTCAGCAGTCTGGGTTCACGCCTGGTAAGTCAACAACGGACCTTATCCTAGCGCTTCGTGTCCTGGTGGAACGCCGACGTGAGTTTCGACAGGGGATGCTTGCAGCCTATGTTGATCTCAAGAAGGCGTTTGACTCAGTGCATCGTGAGTCACTGGGATCTTCTGCGACTTCGAGGGATTCCTGCAAGGACTATTGGTTTGATAGCTGGTCTGTATTCTGGGACTGAGAGTGCTGTGAAGTGTGGGGCAGGTGTATCCAGCTTCTTTCCTGTGAATACAGGAGTGAGGCAAGGGTGCGTCCTTGCCCCATCACTTTTCAGCGCTTGTATGGACTGGGTATTGGACAAGGTTGTAGGTCAAAGTGATTGTGGAGCATCCGTCGGCAACACCAAGATCACTGATCTTGTTTTTGCCGATGATGCAGTAATCTTTGCTGAGTCGCTGGAGGTCCTGGTGATGGCTCTCGAGGCGCTGCACGAGGAGACAAAGCCTTTGGGACTTGAGGTCTCCTGGCTCAAGACCAAGGTCCAGGTGTTTGGAGACTTACTAGATGAAGCAGTACAGTCTGTTCATGCGTGTGGCGAGGACATTGAGATCTTGGAAAGTTTTACATACCTTGGTAGCGCAGTCCATAATGACGGCGGGTCACGTCAAGAAGTCTTACGGCGGATTGGCATAGCCCACGGTGTTATGGACTCGCTCAGCGGGAGTATTTGGCGTTGTCGGTACCTGTGCAGAAGGACAAAGATCTTCAAGTCGCTTGTGATTCCTGTCTTACTCTATGGTTGTGAGACATGGACACTAAATAGTGACTTGAAGAGACGAATCAATGCCTTTGGTAATAAGTGTCTTCGCAGAATCATGGGGTATCGCTGGGATGATTACGTGTCAAATCAGCGATTGCACCGTGAGACTGAATCGAGGCCTATTACCTGCATAGTCCGTCAGCGCCAACTTCGGCTATATGGGCATGTGGCACGCTACCCTGAAACCGATCCTTCCCATCGGGTTGTATCTGTAAGAGACAATCCGGCGTGGAGGAGGCCAAGGAGGCGCCCACAAGGCTTGTGGCTGGGGCAAGTTGATGTTTCTTGTCGAGAGCTGCTTGGTATGGGAAAGGAACCTGCATGGGAACTCGCGCGTGGTGACCCCCAGGAGTGGCGTCGTAGGGTGGGCGAGGTGACGCGCCCCCCGGCGTATGCCCCCAATGATTGATTGATGAAATACATTTTACGAATGTATTTAAATACTAAATACTAAATACATCAATTGTATTTAAATACATTTGTAAATACATATTAAATACACAAATTTTAACATGTATTCAGTAATTCATGCTTGACAATATAAAATGCTTGATAAATGATAAAGGACACTTTCCTATTGTATAATTAATAAATTGATTTATTAACTTAAGTAATTGAGATTATTAATTGAGATTATTGAGTAATTAACTGATAAAAAAGTATTTACATTTTCATATAATAAGTATTTAAATGCAATGTATTTAAATACTCATTAAAATATTTTAATACTGTATTTAAATATGTGAAAACCAATATCTTTATAAATACAGTTCTAAATACACAAATGTATTTAAATATGTATTTAAATACTGCCCAGCTCTGCCGGCAGGGCGAGGCAAGCGGACCACTCGGTGGTTGGCGGGCAGCTGGCCAGTGCAGGGCGGGGCGCACTTGTTTTCATACAATGCCGTCACTTCTCTGGTTTTTGAAACACTGACTTTTATTTCCTGGCCAAGTTTTAGTGCTTTTTCTGATGGAGATACATTGTTATCATTGAAACGGCAACCCTAGGATTTGGTGATGAAAATAATAAAAAAAAACTATTTATTGGGTTTCTGGAAAATAAAAATACCTTATCTGAAAGAGCACTAATTTTAGGTAAGGAAAAACTAGTCAGTGTCTCAGAAAATGACCGCGCAGTCCTCGTCCATTTTTATCCCTATACCTGACCTAACCTTTACCTAACTAAAAGAAAAGAAAAACAAAATAGGTAGTGATTTACGACAGAAACAGTTAGCAGATTAATTCAAAACACATCAAAACTCACCAGAAACATTTGTATCGTCCACCAAAGTGAGTTCGGTGTCAAACTGGAATAATACCAAAAGTTTTAGTAAAAGTGGACGAGGACTGCGCGTTCATTTTCTGAGACACTGACTACTTTCTCCTTGCCAAATATTGGTGATTTTTCAGATGGAAATACATATTTATTATTTTCCGGAAACTCGCAAAAAATATTTTTTTGTGTAATTTTCATCACCAAATCCTAGGGTCGTGGTTTCCATTGATAACAATGTATCTCAATCAGAAAAAGCACTCAAACTTGGCCAGGAAATAATAGTCAGTGTCCTAGAAACCAGGGAAGTGATGGAATTGTTCGAAACAAGTTTCCCACCCTGATTCCCCCCCCTCGCCAGCACCGAGTGGGCGCAGCCAAGTTTCACATCAC
>JACEEZ010003584.1:0-81379 GCA_016584305.1 Chionoecetes opilio | reverse complement strand
TCTGTACTAACCTTGTCTTATGAAGTGTATTGTTTTTTATACTTTATTTCGAATAGGTCTATAGAAAAGATTTAGCTCGGTTGCCGGGGGGCCAACCTTGGGGAACTCCGATAATTGGCATATTTCGATGTGAGGAAACCGATTTATGAGGTCAGTTGCGTGGTTTGGGGTCAAATTCAGAGTCAAGGTCAAGTTAAAGGTCATTTTCGGCCAAAACTTTTATAAATATAATAATAATTGCATTTTCAGAAACGAGGGTGGTCAAGTGGCTTATTCATTAAGGGCGACCCACTCCCCATTCATCATCAGGAGCCGAATGCAAGATCAAGATGATAGTTCCTCCGTCATTTCCAATCTCTTCTCCTTCCTTTTCCCAAAGTTCATCTTGGTCTACGTCTCCTGTCTTGAGGGGTTCAAGCAGCGTCACTAGAAAACAACGCAGTCACAGTGCATAAATATTTTTCCATGGTGACTGCTGCAAGGGTCACTGCCGCATGCCTTCCCCCCCCGCCTCTACGCGAGCATCATCCATGAGAATTGGGGTCTGGGGCTGGATCGAGGTTGCTGGACTGGGGTGCCATCTTTGTTTTCCACCTTTACTTCGTGAGTCAAGTTCAGGTGGAGCTGCTGGTCACAGATTTGGCGAGTATAGTCTGCAGATGTCGCAAGATGTGCAGGAGAGATTTTGTCTGTTGGTGGTAGCGACATGATCTTGAGCAGCTTTCCAGCCTTCTTTGTGTACAATGGAAAACCTCGGCCTCCACTTTAGTGGCCCCTGTTGCTGGACCATATAGACCCACAGAGAACGCTGTCCTGCTTCCATGAGTGTGCAGGGTTTTGCTTGCTCGCCCAAGGGGGAGTACAGGCCTGGGAAGTCGCCAGCTCTCGGGGTTTTCAGTCCCGACATTTTTCCTCTTGCCGTAAGGCCTACGGATGAGGTGTATCTGAACCAGTAATGTAGTGCATTCCAGGCATATGCAGGCCACTTGGGGGCCGAGTTGGGAACAGGTTGCGTTGATGCCCAAACGAATCATCCCGACGCCCATTTGCACTGTAGCCTGATGTTTTTTTTCGGTACAACCCAGTACACAAGCAGCACGAACACATCGGTGTCATCTGAGAGAATGCTGTGACTCGCTTTTGTCGGATCGGCAGCCATGAAGAGGTACGAATCATTGTTATGTCCGCTTCGCATGGGTGAACCCCATCGCTGGGGGCTCTCCCGGTGACTCCTTCGCCGAAGCTGTGGGTTTCAGTCCACCCCACCTAAATCGCGAACACACAGGCCTCGGATCCTCCCCCTTTTTCCTTTCCTTTTCGTATTTTCCAATAAATTATCGTCATATTCTCAAATTTTTGTACAATGCATTCCTCCTCCTTCCCCTGGGATGTTGTTATCCCAGGGGGGGCCATCCTCCTCCCCCTCGCCATCTCTCTCTCCTCTCTCTCCCCTTCTCTCTCTCTCTTCTTCCTCTCCATCTCCCCCCCCCCTCTCTCTTATCTCTCTCTCTCTTTTCCCCTCTCTCTCCCCTCCCTCTCTCCTCTCTCTCCTCTCCTCGCTCTCTGTCAGGGTCATCTTTTCTTCCTCCCATTCCTTTTAAAATTTCCGTAACCCTTTCCCCCTTTCTCCCATCTCTCTCTCCCCTCTCTCTCTCTCTTCTCTCTCTCTCTCTCCTCTCTCTCTCTCTCTCCTCCTCTCTCTTCTCTCTCTCTGTCACGTCACCTTTTTCTTCCCTCCCATTCCTCTTAAATTTCAGTAACCCTTTCTCCCCTTTCTCCCTTCCTCTACTCTTTTGTCTCCCTCCCCTTTTCCCTCCCTCTCTCCCTCCCTTACCTGCTTCTTACAACACCTGTTCCTCCTACCGGTGGTTCCTTCTGTCTCCCCCCTTTCCCTTCCCTCCCTTCATCTTTTCCTTTCTGTCTCCCTCCCTCCATCCATCCTTCCCTCCTTCCCTCCTTCCGTCCCTCCTTCCGTCCCTCACTCCTTCCCTCCTCCCTATCTCTCTCCCCTCTGTTAAGCTGTTAAAACTGTCATTAGTGTAATTGCAGACTTAAAACTATAATTACTATTCATTAACACCTACTGCTAAACAAGGCAATACTACCACCACTACTGCTACTACTATACAAACTGCTATGCTATGTTTTGGCATAGCAGTAGTAAACTATCATATTTGAACGATCGTATTTTTCTAAGCGAGGAGAGAGAGGAGAGAGAGAGGAGAGAGAGAGAGAGGGGAGAGAGAAGGAGAGAGAGAGAGAGAGAGAGAGAGAGAGAGAGGAGAGAGAGAGAGAGAGAGAGAGAAGAGAGAGAGAGAGCGAGTATAAAAATTTTTGTAGTATAAAATTAAATAAAAAAAAACCCTATTGATTAAAGAAAGTATATTAATCATATTAATACGAAGTTCGTGTGTGCGGTGTGTGTTTTGTGTGGGGTGTGTGTGGTACTGACTGAATGCTGGTGAAGGCTAATTTGACTGCACATTTCCACTACATGCTTTATATATGGGCCCTGGCCCTGATATCTCCACTAGCTTATAGGATGTAAATGGATCAGAAAGCCTTCCCTTGGGGCACAAGAAGGATAAAGTTTTTTAGCACCTCGAGACGTCACCTTATTAAAATGTCTTTAGTGGTTAGTTTGTGCAGGAGTTAAACCCATAATTACCAGATTAGCCTCTCTCTCTCTCTCTCTCTCTCTCTCCCCTCTCTCTTTTTCTCCCCTCTCTCTCTCTCTCTTCTCTTCTCTCTCTCTCCCCCTCTTCTCCTCTCTCTCTCTCTGACACTATCACACAATGAGAATATACACATACATAATGTAAAATTAAAATACTTTAATTAAAAGATATTTCCAAACAATATTATTGGCTACATTCACACATCTACGCGCGCGCGCGCACACACACAAACACACACACGCACACAACACCACCACACACAAAACCCCTTGCTCTCAGTGTTACGAATATATTTTGCTATAGCCATTATTTTTTCCGAAAACAAAGAATTAAATATTTTAAAATTTACTTCATCCTGTCTGATGGAGGAAGGACCCAGTTGAAGGGCTCAATGAAAGGAGGAAGGGAGGGAAAGAGGGAGGGAGGGAGGAGCTGTAAATTGTCATTAGCTGTTGGTGCGGGATTTAAAACTATAATTACTCATCAGGGAGCTAAAAAGTCGGGAAGGTTTGAAACAGGTGGGGGCTATTTAGGGGGGGGGAGCGGGTCTCCAAGAGGAGACTGAGCGAACATTTGTAGACAAGGAAAAAAATTTGAGAAATTGATGGGAATTGCCTCCCCCAAGTGTTCGCGTTTTAGGTGGAGTGACTGTACTAAGAATTTTCGACAGCTGCAACTTGTTGTGCTTATTCCTCATGATGGCGTCTCGACTGGGCAGCGGTGTGTTGATGGTCAGGTCGTTAATTGATGGAACCAAGGCCAGCAAGTCGCATAACGCTCATGGTCCTTCGCAGAAACGTTGTGAAACTTGTCGAAGACTAAGACCATTTTGGGCCAGCGAGAGAGGACAATCTCGACTTAATGGACTTAACTATGACCGACGCATCTTCTTTGGGACGGCCACACGATGTGGTAGAGGGTTGGCTCGCATCAACAATGGTGACATCAGGCGGCGGTGGTCTTTTGTATCTGTACGCAGAGTTTGTGAGCCAGCGGTGCTTTGCTACCTTCCTCAAAGCAGCCATACCGTTTGATGAGCGATGGGGTATGGGCAAAAGTTTCATGTTGAAAGATGGGTGCTCGCTTCTTTCTGTCGCTGCTGTCCGACTGTCAGCAGCCTGAAGAAGATAGTCTCCAGGTTGAAGATCGTCTTGTCCCCCATTTTCACACCTTTTTTTATGTGTTCCATGGTCTTGATGGAAAATAGAGACAGTTGCATGGAATTTCCTGTGGGGAGGATGCCCGGAACTGTGCAGCCATTTCTCGCCTATGTCCACTGATTCGGCAACATTCACCTCGGTTTCAGGGGGGGCTGAATCTACCATTGGCGATGTTGTACAGGTGTGGCGACTGATTTCCAATGGGTGAGACATTTGAAGCAGGATTCGACGTCTGTCATCTCCATCCAGCTCCCTCCTCTTACTCCCCTCCTCCTTGTGACGTGGTCCTCTGCTTGTAGTACTTGCTCCAGCTGGGGGATTGCTCTCCTTGACTGGTGGATCAGGGGAGATGTGTGCCATGGTGTCTGAGAGGTAGGCGATGACGGGAAAAGAAATCGATCCATTCCCCCGACCATCTCTTTAGAAAGGGTTATACCCTTGAAGCCACCTTTGGCGATTCGAATGGCAGTTTGTTCACCAAACTGGTCCCGAGCTCACGCCATTCCAGCTACCCTCCTGGTGACGGCACCGAAGGCACCTACATGGGCTCCGTTTTGGCCACGGGTGGCAGCAGGTGGCGCATCTTTAGAACATGATGGGTGATGTAGCGGGGGTAGTTTGGGGGTGGCCGCAACGACGAAGTAGGGAGCATAAGCTCGAGCGTGAGCTGCTGCAGGCAAGAAATCTCCCCCACCTCTCGCTACGAATCAGTTGATGGGACGAGCAGAGTTGGCTTTATCAGATTATCGACCCAGTGCCTGCCGGTTAGGTGCTGCCGACAACGTTTCAAGGTAGTCGCTTAAATCCTGGAATTTTTTTGAGACCAGTGGTGAGGAACTTGCTCAGAAGAGTAAATCAAAAAACCCTCCGGAACACTCGCATGTCCCGAACCCAAGACTTTTACGCTCATGATTCATGTTAGCCCTCCAAACGCAAAGCTGATGAAAGGCTCAATACCCAACCCGCGCATGAGTTTGCCGATGCAGCCACAGAAGGACTGCACGGTGTGCATGATGCCAGGCCTGAGAATGTCGCTATTGAAGCGATCGACATCATTCCCCATGATTTGGCTGGCCACCCCTGAACAACTGCAGATCGACGGAGATGTAGGAATAGGGAATCCCCATGTCATCCAACGACTTCTTGAGGTACTCCAGCGAAGTTAGCACCGTGTCCAGATGAGCGGCTTTGGCGTCGATGAGAGGTCCGAATATGTAGGTACTCGCTGGCTTCATTTGAGCTTGATCATTGCGCGCCTTTCCCGATTGTTGAACCCACCCCCCTCCATTGCATTCTCCTGTGTGTTGAACGTGTTTAGCCACTTCATGTCCTTCTCCTGCGCAGTAGCTAGACTCACCTGCCGGGCACATACTTCTTGGTAGGAGATGTCACAATCTTGGTAGGAGATGCGGACCTCTACAGCCGGTGGGTTTTATCTTTGTCGGCCCGGTGTAGTGTTGCAGAGGAAGGCTGCCCGATGAGCTACTGCTGGTCTTTGACTGGGCGGCTTTCTTAAGAGTCCGGGGATGATGAGGCCCGCTTATCCCTGTTTTAGCGCGGCCATACTCTAGAATACCTGCGGGCTGAGGTTGCTGGAATTCATGTGAGAGGAAATGGGTAGTTGCGTCGGGCCATTGGGTGTGAATACCTGGAGTCCAGGTTGTCAAACCACGCGAAGATGACGCCGACGGTTCTACACAACCCCATAAACTGGTTTAAGGCCTGTGGGATTGTCACCTAGTAAACGAGCGGCCGATTTTCGGAATTTAGGGCTCATCGGACGAGGTCGTGGAAGCAATGCTCATGAAGGAGTTTGAGAAGGTCGGAACTACCATACCGGTGCAAACAAAATTTTACGGCCTAATGGCCGTTAGTTTTTTGTTTTAGTCGAAAATCCCGTGATTGTCTGATTTTTGGGTACTTGTAACGTGACTCTGGATTGACTGGCTCAGGCTCAAAAGATTTCTTGGTCACCTTAAACCCCCGGAGACCAGGTCCGAAACCAACTTCAGCAAAGTTGAGCTGGTCGCCTTGATGTGTTGGCCTGTGTAAACTCTGATAGGTCATAATTGGCACTGTTGTACCTGACCGACCGTGCCTCATGCTTGATCTGCCTCACCACGAAGCAATGCTCCTCTCATACGTATCGTCCTCCTTAACTATCTTGAGTTTTAGCAACGGAATCACGGAAACCAAAACCCTGGTAGCACATCCATCTACCTGAACAAACTATAACTCCTTACTCATGCAGTCAGTCACCTTGCTAAACAGTCACGTCGAGCGAGATTGCCACCTAGATCGAGTAAAGGGAATGCAGTTCAACACTATTCCATAATCTGGACCTGTCTCGGCTCATGTACTGAATGACTTACCTCAGAGCATCTTCATCTGCAGCACCAGGTGGCAAATCAGCATATGTGGGAACTTTCGTAAAACTGTTATAGCAGCGGACGTGGTTTCTTGCACTCAGCAGAAGGTAGATCAGAAACAAAAGCAAGGTACAATTTGAGCCTTCTAGCCACATCTCATTACGCTGATCAGCAACATCAAGGAGCATATCTTTCATAGTTGGGAGGGGTTACGTCCTATATCAAAACGTTTCTTTGGTCATACACTTACGAACACTGTCCCATCTTTCAGAGTGTCTATCATCAATGGGTAAGCATTCCTCGCTACCCGAACATACAATCACGGTTGTACTCAAACACAAACCCTTTATCAGCTACCTTAGTTATGATAAATTGTACTTGTCCTTACACCCTCATCTTCAGCCTTTCTTTATGTGAAATTTTTAATCTCTCGATTTTCTCTTCGATGTATAAGTACAGTAACAACCTTTATGACAGGCAAGCTTGCCGCATCTCCCCCTAACGTACATCAATAATGTTCTGTAGCGTAGCCTGCAAGCCTCCATCTCCACGAGATTTGTGCATAAGGTGAGCTTCCCGATCCTATTCTCAGTGAATTTCGTTTCTTGTCCACCCCCCGTGACACACCGGGAGAAGACAAACCCTTTAGTCAGCCATCATGTCTCTCTGAAAAGAAGAAAGGTGAGACTAGAATCAACGTTATCGAGTATGAGTGGTGTGCACTGTGCAGTTTATGCGGGTCAAACAGTTTGAACCCCAAAATGTATAAAAATTACTTTTAATTTGACCTTTGACCCCAAACCACGCAACTGACCTCATAAATCGGTTCCTCACATCGAAATTATACGGAAAAAAGGTATCACACGTGATTGAAGGCTGATTGGTTGAAAAGTTATTTTCCACCTCCGTCCGCGGCGGCCATCTTGGATTTATGCCAATTATCGGAGTTCCCCAAGGTTGGCACTCCGGCAACCAAGCTAAATCTTTCCTATAGACCCATGTGAGTACGAAACCATAAAAAAACTATACACTCCTCGCAACAACAAGGTTCTCAACCTGGCAACTGGACGAATAGGGAATTCTGAAAATGTACTCTATAGCAGCCTAGTGACTTCCGAGAGAGATATCCTACATAAGGCAGCTTGTTTAAAATACGGACAGTCCATCAAGAACGTTGAGGAATGCTCAGATGCCACTTGTCAATTATTATAGACGAAGCATTTTGAAAAGGATCGCCTCACTCCCCGCGAATAATTTGAACAGACGCGCGCTGGGCGGGGACCCACGATGCACTTGCCACCTTTTTTTTTGGTGGTAGCTCCTTCTTAGGTGGTAACTCGAACCCACAGCGCGACTAGGTCGTAGATTTGGTGGTAAACCTGCAGGCTGGCCTATGACTGCTTGCGACTGGTATTAGGAGAGGTACTAAGTCTGCAGGCTCGCTAATTACTGCTTGGTATGCTATGAAATATAATTTTTCTAGGTGAATCTAGACATATACAGCCAAATTCCCAACATCCGACCTCCAAACATCCGACTTGTCCAAACAACCGACTTTTTTCACCACCACATTGTGTCTTGTTTCGGCCATTTATTTTACTTCGTTTTTTAAAGTTTTTAGAAAACATTGATTTGTGGCTTTATTTATGCATGAATTTTACTTTCGCGTATACCACTGGATCGGCCTTCAAGAGCTGCATCTCTTATGTTATATACCATTTTGTCCTTACGTTTATGGGTACTGTGATATCCGAACATCTGACTATTCCAATTATCCGACCTACCTTCGGTCCCCCCAAGGTCGGATAATTAATACTTAGCTGTAATCCCATTTGAATGGCTATTATTCATATATATAAGTAAAGAGATGAAATACAAGCAAAGGGTCTCATCCACGTCTGGCAGCGCGGCAGCAGCAGTAGCATCACGTAGCCTGTGAGAGTGTGAGGTGGATATCAACACCAAGGGAGATCTCCTTGGTAATATTTAGTTGGGGTGCGAGGACCCCTTGAGGAATCCTATGATCCCTGGTGATATCCTATGGTGCTATCACAGGCGTGGGAGCTGACCTGTCTTCTTCAGGAAGGCACAGGTACAGCGGATAACGGGGTGTTGTGAGATCGGCGGAGCAGGCCGGCCGCCGCCAGCCGCCCGCTACTCCGCCAGCGGAGATCTCCTTGGTAATATTTAGTAGGATAGCGAGGACCCTTTGAGGAATCCTATGATCACTGGTGATATCCTATGGTGCTATCACAAGCGTGGGAGCTGACCTGTCTTCTTCAGTAAGGCACAGGTGAGGCGGATGACGGCGTGTTTTGAGAGAGGCGGCGGGTGGGGCAGGCCACTTGCTCCTCCGCCACGGCAGGTTTGGGCAGGGTTAAACGTCTTATTATTCGTTATTATACATCTTAATGATTATGGTGAGCTGTTATATACACGTGTCATTATCTAAATCAATGTAGCACCGTGTGTCACCTTAAATAAGGGTGATTTAAAGATGTTATGATGAGGTGACTGGCGGGGCAGTGAGTGACGGAAACATTCTTGACGGGGCCACCCCTAACACAAATATTAACTATTTTAACCCACACACCTTCTACCACTAAACCACTAGCAACACAGGCTCCTTCCTTATATATCTTACTATCTGATCTGATACATTAAAACCAGAGGTGGGCGAGAGCGATTCTTAGTGCGATACTGCGATACTATCGCACCGCCAAAATAGTATCGCAGTATCGCAGTATCGCATAAGAATTCAAAGTAGCGGAGTATAAGTATCGCAACGCAAGTATCGCTTAAATTTCCCGCGATACTTTAAAAGACGACCTTTATATTTTAAATAAAATTTGTCAGTTTAAAAATTAATATATTACAATGTTTTAATGTGTCTAAACTGTAGTTTAAGTAAAATAGATCTTTTTTTGGCTAATACAGTGTTTTCTTAGGTAGCAAAGTATCGCAAAGCTAAATTTTTGGTATCGCAGTATTGCTGCGATACTATCGCTTTAAGAAAAAAGTATCGGTAGCGGAGTATCGCAGTATCGCGTATCGTTTTTAAAGTAGTCGTCCAGACCATTTCATCATTCCTGATTTAATGCAGTCAAATCATAGCCATTGACGAGTATATCAACAATACGTCGTCACTTTTTGTATCCAGTCAGCCGTTTTAAATAATCCGCAATCAAAATCTGCAAATTCCCGAGTTCTCAAAACGCACTCAAGATTGCAGACGCTCAGGCTCAGGCTCCGTGACGTACCATCAGGGAGGCTCATCTTCCCGCGCTGATCAGAGGCACGTAAATACAGAGATAAATATAATAGTACTTGAAGATATTTGGGTGTTTCTGATAGATTTTTTTGCTATATGCCACATGCATGCATCCTTTATGGGTGCAGCATGCTTCCTTCCCACACACAACGCTTGCACACCGACACCCTTCCCACACACACGCCTGCACACCGACATCCTTTCCACACTCACGCCTCCGTCCCACACACACGCCTTCACACCGACACCCTTCCCACACTCACGCCTGCACACCGACACCCTTCCCCCCACACGCCTCCTTCCCCACACACTGCCTGCACACACGCTTCCTTCCTACACACACGCCTGCACACCGACACCCTTCCCACACACACCCCTGGGAAATACTTTGGAACTCATCCTTCCGGCCTTGACTGAATGAACTACCGCACTGTATTGTATGCTTATTATACTTCACATCTGTAAAGGTTCCAGCGTGCGCTCAGCCTTGGTTAACCCCCCACGACCGCTATGAAATTATGAGGTGCCTCAAAAATTATAAGCCAGTTAGGTTAGGTTAGGTATACTTTGTGGTTAAGGTTAGGTTAGTTAGGTATACTTTTGTGGTAGGTTAAGGTTAGGTTAGGTAGTTAGGTATACTTTGTGGTTAAGGTTAGGTTAGGTATACTTTGTGGTTAAGGTTAGGTTAGGTTAGGTATACTTTGTGGTTAAGGTTAGGTTAGGTAGGTATACTTTGTGGTTAAGGTTAGGTTAGGCTAGGTTAGGTATACTTTGTGGTTAAGGTTAGGTTAAGGCTAGGTATACTTTGTGGTTAAGGTTAGGTTAGGTTAGGTATACTTTGTGGTTAAGGTTAGGTAGGTTAGGTTAGGTATACTTTGTGGTTAAGGTTAGGTTAGGTTAGGTATACTTTGTGGTTAAGGTTAGGTAGGTTAGGTATACTTTGTGGTTAAGGTTAGGTTAGGTATACTTTGTGGTTAAGGTTAGGTTAGGTATACTTTGTGGTTAAGGTTAGGCTAGGTGGTTTAGGTATACTTTGTGGTGGTTAGGTTAGTTAGGTTAGGTATACTTTGTGGTTAAGGTTAGGTTAGGTTAGGTATACTTTGTGGTTAAGGTTAGGTTGGGTTTAGGTATACTTTGTGGTTAAGGTTAGGTTGGTAGGTTAAAGGTATTATAACTTTGTGGTTAAGGTTAGGTTTAGGTATACTTTGTGGTTAAGGTTAGGTTAGGTTAGATTTTTACATATAGTGACTTTGATGATTTTTTTGGGGAGTCATAAATCACTTATATTTGCTTCCCCCACCCAAAAACCCCGTATTCCCGCCAGTTCCCCAGGCTTGTTGGCTATAGGGGGAAGAAAAAAAAGATAGGGGTGAAGGACTTTTTCCCAAAAGTTTTACCCACGCCTGCACACACGCCTCCTTCCCACACACACGCTTGCATACACGCCTCCTTCCCACACACACGCCTGCACACACGCCTCCTTCCCACACACACGCCTGCAGACACGCTTCCTTCCCACACACACGCCTGCACACCGACACCCTTCCCACACAGACGCCTGCACACACACACGCCTGCACACACGCCTCCTTCCTGCACACACGCCTCCTTCCCACACACACGCTTCCTTCCCACACACACGCCTGCACACCGAAAACCCTTCCCACACAACACGCCTGCACACACGTCTGCACACCGACACCCTTCTTACACACACGCCTACTTCCCACACACACGCCTGCACACACGCCCTCCACTCACGTGTGTGTTGTGTGTGTATGTGTGTGTGTGTGCAGGAAGGGTGTTGGTGCGCAGGCGTGTGTGCAGGCGTGTGTGTGGGAAGAGTGTCGGTCACAGCGACAGATTCACTGTCTGACACCGAAGTACAATCGGTCATCATAACATTTGCCGACAGGTGTCAGACAGAGTGTCTGCGGGTGTCCCTATTCTGACGTCATCAATAACAGTCGTAGCCCTGTTGGAGGGAAGATTTTTTTTTTCGCGCGCTTTTTACAAAAGTCGTGTTTTACGGAAATAAGGCCTGGAAATCAATTATTTTTGGTGGATTAGGTGTTTTGAATGTACAGTCAACATAATTAGGCAAAAAAAAAATGGGTCTGGACGACTACTTTAAGAAAATCCAAAAAGTAGCGGAGTATCGAGTATCGAACTAGCGGGAAAAAAGTATCGCAGTATCGTTATCGCACTACCAAAAAAAAGTATCGCGACCATCTCTGATTAAAACTCCTTAAAACGCAAGCATTCCAAAATAAAACGAGAATTAGTTTTAGATGGCGGGGGAGACTCGGCAGAGAGAAGGCAGGGAGCAGGCAGTCTGGCATGCCATTCTTGCCCGGAAATATGTCTCGCTGGGTTGTGATTGGCCGAGAAGTTTTAAAAACAGTTTGTCATTGGCTGGTGACGGATGACGCCCTAGCCAGTCAGGGCCTTCCTACCTGTTACTACCTACCGAGGGAAGGGAAGGGAGGCTTTGTGGGTCCGTTTGGTAAGGGCAGGTAGTATCTAGGTATCTAGGAGAGCAGGTCGTAGCTGGAGATATCACCTCCGTTGCTGGGTCCTCCCCCTGGTATAACTCTCATTATCTCCATAATGGGTGGCAAGAAAGACCTAACAAAGGAGCAAATTAAATTTATTGTAACGTTACCAAGGCAGAGAGGCCAGTGAAAGAAATATCAAGGATTGTGGGTGTTACGAGGAAATGTGTGCAGAAGTGGGTGAGAACGTTTCGTGAACGTGGCGGGGTGGCATCACCGTAACATAAAGAAGAGGCCAGGGCGAGGATGTAAATGTCATATCGTAATAATTCTCTTGCTCTTATTTGAGGATGGGCATCCAGTTGACGTTTCATGACATTTAGGGTGCTTACTGATGTTTTACATCCTCGCCCTGGCCTCTTTTATGTTACGGTGATGCCACCCCGCCACGTTCACGAAACGTTCTCACCCACTTCTGCACACATTTCCTCGTAACACCCACAATCCTTGATATTTCTTTCACTGGCCTCTCTGCCTTGTGTAGAATTACAATAAATTTAATTGCTCTTTTGTTAGGTCTTTCTTGCCGCCCATTATGGAGATAATGAGTTATACCAGCGCGCGTCTGTTCAAATTACTCGCGGTGAGTGAGGCGATCCTTTTCAAAATGCTTCGTCTATAATTGACAAGTGGCATCTGAACATTCATCAACGGTCTTGAGGGACTGTCCGTACTTTAAACAAGCTACCATATGTAGGATATCTCTCTCGGAAGTCACTAGGCTGCTTTAGAGTACATTTTCAGAATTCCCTTATGGGAGCGCTGTTATGATGTGGCGAACCCAATATTTTGGCGCGTAGTGCACATCTGCACAAGTATATTATATACAGCCGGAAAGTTTTTGTAGGGAGCGAGCAGCCCACTCATGTAGCCGGCCTCCCTGTCTCGCTCTGGGCCCTGGCTCCGGGCGGCGGAGATGGGCGGCGACTGTAATTTGCTGACATAGTGGTGTGTTGAGATTCCGTTTATTGCAATGGTTAAAACTTATTTATACTATGAATGGTGAGAGGTCAATGAAATGTCATATCATCTTTAGAAAGGAAGGACATAGACAATTATTTAAGATACATCAAAATAGGCTGCATCAGTGATACACAATACATTTCATACGATGCTATAAATATCAAGTTGATCACAATGATTACACTGTGGCAAATTATATCCCCACCGGCTGTCAGTGTGCGGGTGCCACCTAGTTATTAGATAGATAGATAGATAATAATAGAGAAGAATATAAGAATATATACGAATTTTATTTATATGATACAACATGGTTCTTATTAGAATACATACTGTATCATCGCTCGGTCACCTACCTTTCGCTCCCACGTGAAATAAAAAAAATCATAAACTAAACCTAACCATGAGAAGTGTAAAGCTACCCAGAGCCATCTTCATTTTCAGGCAAGTCATCCACTACCACTTCAGCAAAGTGATGTTGAGTGTAGAATGTGTCAGGCACAAAATATATCGATGATATAGATGATATTCCAGTAAATGCCAAATAAAAACATACAGGAAAGGTAATTTATTATTTATAAAAAGTAATTAATTATTAATTTAGTTATTATACATTAATTTACCTGTAATAAATTTACTAGAACGAACAAACATAGGAAATATCACGTACAGCATGTTACTCAAAAATCCTTACATAGATAGTATCTTCAGGGCAAGTGATTGATGTGCAGATAGGTCTGGTAAGTAAGTAAGGTAACTGTAAAAGTACCAAAATATTAAATGATTGACCGAAAAAAATTGCACATTAATTACACTGGGTAACAGCCAAAAAATCGTCAGGGGTTTCTCAGTTGATTTAGACTAATTTAGGTGTTCTGAGTCCGAATATCACATTGATTTTGCTTACAGTCAACTTTTGAGATACAAGCATAGGCCTACCTGACGAGCTATCACTATGCTGTAAATCGGGGTTTTGAGTTCAATCATTCATTTTTCTTGGAATATGATCGAATTACAAGCACGACACTGAATAAAGGGAATTCCACATTAGCAATCAAATCATACCTGTTCACCCTTACTCCATTCAAATTTTAAAATTTTAAAAATTCTAAATTTAAATTTTCTGACATCAGCTGCTCTTTCTTTTTTTTTCAGTTTATTGGATGGCTTCGGCGCGGGGCATGCGAATAATCCTGACTTTTCTGCAATCTGCGGACAAACACGCTGTCAGGGACAGGAAAACATCCGGATTTGTGAAAGCGGCCTCGGGGGTTTCTTTAAAATAACTGGGGGGACCAAGATAAATCCCTGGGGACCGCACACGGGGTGCAAGATGCGTGAATACCTCCGGCGGTGGGCGAAGGCGCGAAAACTTTTACGAAGTTTTTGGGGTTCCGAGGGGGTTTTTAGGGAGCCGTTTGACCTGCATCGGATTGTTACTTCTGCCCATCAATCTAATGGCATCAACCGGAAGAATCGGCACAGCCTCCATACCCCGACCCTTTCCATCGCCCCCCGTCCACTGCTCACTGCGAAGAAAACCTGTACCATTTTACAGAGCTTCCCACAGCGAAAGACGAGGCCCCCGTACAGACAGCGAGGAAACAGAAGAAATAGAAGCACAAAATAGTCCGCAGCCCTTTTCACAATGTGAGCTAAGATCGGGTTTGGGATCCAAAAATTTTCGAAGACTTTCCCCCAGTGTTGGCCTCCAACTCAAAAAGAAAAATCTACTTGGGAAAGGGCCCCGTATCACTTTCTTCGTAGAAGGGATGAGGCCTCATGGGTACTTCGCAGGGGGAAGACCTCGGTATGCCGAATGCGCCCGGGCTTCTTTTAAATCGGCGCTCCCATACGATCCGGAATTGGCGACTCTTCATTGACGCTTAAAACGCTCTTTGA
Source organism: Chionoecetes opilio (assembly GCA_016584305.1). Taxonomy (NCBI): domain Eukaryota; kingdom Metazoa; phylum Arthropoda; class Malacostraca; order Decapoda; family Majidae; genus Chionoecetes; species Chionoecetes opilio. The sequence goes on along the minus strand of JACEEZ010003584.1, from coordinate 66,484 downwards.
AGTGTGTGCCCTCCACAAAGGGAACCGGTTTGCCTCAATCCCTCTTGCGCACTCCCCAAATCTCAAGAGAAATATGAAACGTGAAGTACGTGCCGACAAAATCCAAAATGAGCAGCACCCAAAGATCATCTGCGTCGCTTTAAGAGGTGAAATTTCTACTTTGGGCAGCAGTCCCGGGTTTTACGAAGTACCAGCTTTTTTTGCAGTGGGACAGCGAGACAGAGCCCACACTATGTAAAGAAAAATGGGCCGGGGGCGGAGCAGTTAGTACCGGGGGGGGAAACATCATAAACGAACCCTTTTTTGACCGGGAGAATATTGATCCACCCTACACTTGAAGCTTGGGGTTTAAAGAAAAAATTTACGCCGCTCTGGGCAAAAATGGGAGGTCTTCAACTAAACCTTCCGACCTTTCCTGGACTGACCTTGAAAGCTGAAGGCCCCATTTTTGATGGCCCAAGATACGGCAGCTCTAAAGGAACGAGTTCCAAAAAACCCTACCCTAGAGTGCGCCGCGTGGAAAACTTTTGGGAGGTGGGGAACAACTTCCTGGGGGAAAACGAAGAGCAAACCACGCCCGACTCTCAGCAGCTGATAGAGGGCCCCCCCAAAAAATCGGTGTTTGATGAGTATTAATGCACTTCCTGCTCACACATGGAAAGTTTCCTGAAAACCCTTTGGGGGGATGAACGAGCAGGAGAAAGGTTCCATCGGACATGCGCCAAAAGGGGGAAGGGACCAGGGAGGTGGGACGCATCTGATGGCGGGCCCACTGCTGGTCCTGAAGAGAGACAACCAGCACTGCCACAACCGGGAAACGAAGAAAAAGCCGATTTTTTTGCCCTGAACTCTGAAATTTTTGTCACGTAACGCTCATCTTATACAATTTATGATAATTATGCTTACAAATTTTATGGGTAAAAAAAAACTGAAAGAATTTTGGGTACGCTGACTTTTTTTCTTTAGGAAAAAGGAAAAAATCATCAGGGGGTTTTTACATGATCCGCAGAAATTTTTTTTTTTTCGAAAAAAGTTTTTTTTAAATTTCTTAGCAAAAAAACCTGACCTATTTAGCAAAAACCCAAGGTCATTTTCGGGCTAGAGCATCAAAATTAGTCTAATTTTAGTGGAAAACCCTGGCGATTTTTTAAAAAATATGTTTTTGTTACCATGTTATAATTAGAAGTGAAAACCTCTAAAAAAGAGGTATACTTCTGTATACGATCCTGAGAATAGTTTTTAAATTCTGGTAATTAAAAAAATGTGCTTCTGTGCTTGCACTCTGCCTGGTCAAACTTTTCCGTCTTTATCTATCTACTTCACCTTTCCGTCTTGCTGGAAATTGCTCACATTCAACCTGTTTCTAAGAAGGGTGATCGTTCTAATCCTGTATACTATCGTCCTATAGCTTTAATTTCCTGCCTTCCTATGGCTTTTGAATCTATACTTAATAAGAAGATTCTTAATTAAACATCTATCTGCTCACAATCTTCTATCTGATCGTCAGTACGGTTTCCGTAAAGAGCGATCTACTGGCGATCTTCTAGCTTTCCTAACTGAATCTTGATCACCTTCCTTTAGGGGTTCAGTGAAACTTTTGCTGTTGCCCTGACATATCAAAAGCTTTTGATAGAGTTTGGCACGAATCTTTAATTTTTAAACTACCCTCATTCAATTTATATCCTCTCTGCACCTTCATCTTAAGTTTCCTTTCAAACCTTTCTATTGCAGCTACGTACTGTATATGGTCATTGTTTTTCTCATAAGTCTATCAATAGTGGTGTTCCTCAGGGTTCTGTCCTATCCCCTCTCTTTCTATTATTCATTAATGATCTAAGTTTAACTCAATGCCCTATCCACTCCTATGCTGATGATTCTACCCTGCATTTTTCAAATTCGTTCATTAGACGCTCAACTCAACAGGAACTAAGTGATTCACGGAGAGATACCACAGAGCGCCTAACGTCTGATCTTTCTGTAATTTTTGATTGGGGCAAAGCAAACTTTGTTTTGTTCAATGCCTCAAGAACCCTATTTTTTCACTTATCTACTTGACATAACCTTCTAGACAACTATCCCCTCTTCTTCAACGACATTCAACTGTCTCCCTCCTCTACAATAAACATTTTAGGACTATCCTTTACTAAAAATCTGAACTGAAAATCTCACATTTCATCTCTTGCTAAAATTGTTTTTATGAAGTTACGTGTCCTGTGGCGTCTGCGTCCATTTTTTTCCTCCCTCCCAGCTGCTTGCTCTATACAAAGACCGATCCGCCCATGTATGGAGTATGCCTTTCATGTTTTGGGGGGGGGATCCACTCATACAGCTCTCCTAAACAGGGTTGAGTTTCTTCTTGAGAAAAGCTTTTCGTCTCATCAACTCCCCTCCTCTGACTGTCTTCAATCTTTAAATCACCACCGCAATGTTGCTTCTCTTGCTATCTTCAACCGTTATATTCATGCTTTCTGCTCTTCTGAACTTGCTAACTGCATGATTCCCCCCTTCCCGCGGTCTCGCTGCACAAGACTTACTCACTCTACTCATTCTTATCCCTTTTCTATCCATATCCCTAATATAAGAGTTAACCAGTACTTTCACTCTTTCATCCCTGCACTGGTTAACTCTGGAACTCTCTTTCTGTTTCTATTTTTCAACTTTCCTAGGACTTAAATCTTTTCAAGAGAGTAAAACAAGACACCTCCCGAACTAAATTGGCCCACCCACCCTATTTATATTATTCTCTTACTGTCTTCTTTATAGGGACTGGCAATTATGCGGGCTTTGTGTTACTTTTTTTGCCTTTGCCCAGTCCTTTGCGATAAAAAAAACCCATATATAATTAATAAGTGAACATATTACTATTTGAGTAAATAATTCAGGAAACAAAGAAATTATTATTTACCACTAGCAGCATCCATCATGGTTTGAATGATAGCCACATTAGTAGCAATGATCGCATTTAGCGATGATTTCAGTACATGATTATCTGGTAAAAAAGCAGAAACACTCAATGTACGTATGTACTGTACGGTGTCGTAGGTAGATAATATATGGCATCTATATGGCAACTCTCTCCTTGACCTCGCATCAAAATATGTTTGACATGTGACCTCGCCCTCTCTTAGTCACTCGCCCTCACTCTGCTCGGAGGTCACGTTCACGCTCCTCGCCTTGGGGCGGCCCACGTGCGGCCGTCCCCAGCCAGCCCATGGCTACATCTCTGTACTCCACTGTTCCTGGGGCAATATATTCATCTTCTGTCTACAAGCTGGTAATTATTGGTCCAGATATCAAATCAGGATAGAGCGCCGTGGGCGAACAGGATGGGTGTGCAGGAGGAAGATCGTAGATACAGCGAGGCAGAACATCAGGGGAGCAACATCATCGACCACGTGGCGACCAGAGAGATGCGTCGCATATACCCGTCCCCAGCTCATACCCACACTCTACCTATAAGGACACGCTTAGACAACACAGACCAAAGAACCCACGCTCTCCGAGCCTTGACCGTCTCGCGCCACACAGCTATCACGCGCCCGCCACTACCTCCACTCATGTTCCTGCTTCCTACCACACCACACTCTCATATATATATATATTCAAGAGAAAACCCCCCTTCACGGTTCATATGGTGGCAACGGTTTTAGTCTCTGTCTGTGTCTTTGTGTGGGTATATGCGACGCATCTCTCTGGTCGCCACGTGGTCGATGATGTTGGTCACCTGATGTTCTGCTCGCTGTATCTACGATCTTCCTCCTGCACGCCCATCCTTTTTCGCCCACGGCGCTCTATCCTGATTTGATGTCACGTGCGGATCTCTGCCCGCACGTCCGCCTCTGATGCCCCGTGCGGCCTCTTCCACGCCCGTGATAATGATCTCGTGCCTCTCGCACGCCCTTCACGAGCCCCTCGTGGCGTGCTCGTAAGCCTGTTCCTGGTCTTCTGATATCGTGCGGCCTATCTACTCTACTGCTCCAGTGTGTCGTTCAGCGAAAGTGTTAATATTTTCACGTCACTTGAAAACTGTGACCGTTCATATCTTGTGTGTATGTTTCTGTGATTTTACGTGCCTTATGTATATTTTCCCATGGTTGACTCATATCTCTGGCTACATTTTCATCTGTGCAGTGTTGCAATATTTTGGGCTACTTTATCCTTTGTGTGATTTGTGTGTATTTTGGGCTAGAAACTATTTTTGCGTGCATTCCCTTCTCTGGCTGTTCATTTGGTGGCTTTCTGACCTGCGTGTCACTCCCCACTCCCTCCCTGGACCGAGGGTATGATTTCATGTTTTCCGCGGCGCAACCTGATGTTAGTGTTTCACGTGTTCACCCCCCCCCCCCCCCTGAAATGGTGGACAATGGCATGACCTCTCCCGGGCCCTCCGGCGACGCAGCCTGCCGCCCGCCGCTGCACCCTCATGCTCCACCCCCACCCCTGGCTGAGTTACGGCCACCGCGTGGGTCAGGTCGGGCCGACGCGGCGGCTTATCACCGCCTCCCCTCTCTGCCTCTCTCCTCGCCCCCACCGGGGCCGCTCCCGTGGCTTGTCGCCGCGCGCCTGCTCGCACGCCGCCTCATCCCTCCCGCAGCCTGCCTCGTGCCCGCCACCACGCGCCCACGCACCCTCCTGCAGCTTGTCGCCCGCGCCCGCCCACCTTGGCTGGTCTCGCCCCACCCCCACGCCCACGCCCCGCCGCCCACGCCCATCGGCGACGCCTCGCCCTCATCTCTCCTTCGTTGGCTAGGCAGTGCTTTCAGCTGGTGTCGAGATTAGATAACTGCAAAATGTCTTTCTTTTCGTTTTGCTGTTTGCCTGTGTGGTAGCTTCAGCGTGTCTTTGACGGGAGTTAGATGTCCTCATTTATGTGTCTGTATGCACTGGTGTGTAAGTTACGCGTTCATTTTGGTCATACTTTTCACCTTTGGTATACTGCTTTGGAGACCTTAGATCTGGAATCTTGGTCATAATTTCCACTTTTGATATTGTATATGTTTTCTCAAGACAATTGATATGGAACTTTGGGTTATAATTTCTACTTTTGCTTTTGTTTCTCAAGACCAATGATGTAATTTTGCGTACTTTTGTGATTTTTGGTTCCCATGTTATCTTTTGCATATGTGCTCAGCTTATTTCAGTCTACGACTTGCAGTATGTTAACTCATGTCGTCTCAATTTATTTCGGTCCACATCTTGCCTGTGTGGCAGAGTGGTTAACTCCATCTATATTGTCTATTCATGTGATTTATCTATTTCAATTTTTGGTTGCTTACCTAATCAAGTGTTTGCTTATTTCAGTCCACGTCTTGCTGTGTGCTTGAGTGGTTAACTAGTGTTCAGCTTATTTTCAGTCCACGTCTCGCTTCAGTGGTTAACTTATCATATATTATCTATTGGTGTGATTTCTCTATTTCCATTTTGGTTGATTAACTAATATAGTCACAGTTATTTTCGGTCCACTACTCGCTTCAGTGGCAGAGTGGTTTTGACTCCATGCATCTATATTCTACTTCGTGTGATTTATATATTCCCATTTCTAAGTGATTTTCTCATATTTTTCTCCTTTGGTACGGTTTATCTCTATTTTTGTGTATGATTTTCTCATATATCCTTGGTGTAGTTTCCATATTTGTTTTTGAATGATTCAGTCACATGTTCTCCGCAGCGTCATTTTCGGTTATAGGCTTCTTCCCTCCTTTTTGTGTGTTCCCATTCAGCTTCATTTTTTTCCCCTTACGGCGCCTTATAATTATATCTCCTGTTTTGTTCATATATATATCTACATCCCCTATAAACCGTGAGGTCACGGTTTGTCTATCACCGGGGGAAATGTACTGTACGGTGTCGTAGGTAGGTTATATATGGCATCTATATGGAACTCTCTTTTTGACCTCGCATATAAATATGCTTGACGCGTGACCTCGCCCTCTCTTAGTTACTTGCCCTCACTCTGCTCGGAGGTCACGTTCACGCTCCTGTGCCTTCTGGGCGGCCCACGTGCGGCCGTCCCCAGCCAGCCCATGGCTACATCTCTGTAGCCTACTCCACTTTTGCTGAGCTATACATTCATCTTATGTCTACAAGCTGGTAATTATTGATCCATACCACACTCTACCTATAAGGGCAACGCTTAGACAACACAGACCAAAGAACCCACGCTCTCCGAGCCTTGACCGTCTCGCGCCACACAGCTACCACGCGCCCGCCACTACCTCCACTCATGTTTCCTGCTTCCTACCACACCACACTCTCATCTATATATTCAAAAGAACCCCCTTCACGGTTCACGTAGACGACACAAAATATAATATTCAAGTAACAAAATGTTTGATAAATGATGTTAAGATTCTTTGGTTAATCGCTGCAATGGTAACCAGAAAGCATAACTCGTTTTTAAATCGTTTTGAGTTATTATTACTTTTTCATTATATTATATATTTTATATTATTATTATTAGCAGTTCCAAAGAATAACTGGCAATCATACCAAAAATATTAATTAGACCTCACTTTTTTCGAGCAAAATACGAATAAATGTCGTAATCATGCTTCATGCGCTACAGCTTTTACATGCAAGAACCCTATCTGGATTCAAGATCTAGCGCATAGGCTACATCATTATCTGCAAAAATAATAGGACAAATTTTGAATTAATCAAGTGATCATCAAGATTTTTGCTGGCATTATTATGTTAATAATTACAATCATCAAGGGACGCATGATCAGTTTTGCCCAGCATATCGCCAAAAAAAAAACATTTATCATCCGCTGAAATGTTAGCAGGGCCGATTTTAAACCAACGACATTCTAAGTCATTCATAGTGGCCTGATGGCGTACTAATAGCCGTAACTTTCTGCGATGCAGGGGCTGGATGTCGACGTTCGTAACTTCCGCCTCTAGATCATTTAGAGTGTTCATAGCGCCATCTTAGATCTGGCTGACACCACAAATGTATTTCAAAGGATCGTCCGAACTTTCATGGTAGGTTTCTATAGGGGGCCCGGGGNCAATTGTCTCTTACAGATACACCCGAGGGGAAGGATGGGTTTCAGGGTAGCGTGCCACATCCAATAGCCAAAGTGGTGCTGACAGACAATGCAGGTAATAGACCTCTATTCAGTCTACGTTGCAATCGCTGATTTGACACGTAATCATCCAGCGATACCCCATGATTCTGCGAAGACAACTTATTACCAAGGCATCGATTCGCCTCTTCAAGTTGCTATTTAGTGTCCATGTCTCACAACCATAGAGTAAGACAGGGATCACAAGCGACTTGAAGATCCGATCTTTGTCCTCCTACACAGATACCTATTTGGCATTGACAACGCCAAATACTTATGCTGAGCGAGTCCATAGCACTGTGGGCTATGCCAATCCGCCGTAAGACTTCTTGACATGACCCGCCATCATTATGGACTGCGCTACGACTGGTATGTATAAACTTTCCAAGATCTCAATGTCCTCGCCGCACGCATGAACAGACTGTACAGTAGTCCCTCGCGTTTGGCGAGTCTCAGTTTGGCAAACACACAGCATTGGCGATAGGTTGGATATGGTACCAGAATCCCAATTTGGCGCTTTAAATTCACTTTTGGCGAGACGCGCCCTGACGTCACGTAATGACGTCGGCCAGAATGCACCGCCCGCAAGTGTCCATGTTGGAGTTTGTTATCTTCCCGGCAGCCATCTTGACGACTTCGCTGTTTTTTTGCTCCAAGTGACGGTACCTTTGGCGTTTCGTGCTAAGACTATGGCATCTACAAGTACTGGTGGTGGTGGTGGTTCGAGGATACCAGGTGACGACAAGAACAAGGGCAAAAAAGCGGTGAAACGAGAGTGGAGGAAAGGTAAACACACAGCCACAACCACCACCACCTACACAACCACACACTCACTCGTCTCACCAGGCCTAACTCTAAATAGTTCATGGTAAATAACATCTTATCTATTATCTATTGTCTTTTGTATTGCTGTTAATGTTTCATGGATAATGTCTTTGCTTTAAGCAGTTAACCCCTTCACGCCAGATCTTTCCTTTGCTATGTAAAAAATAGTCTGTTAGCCATAAATTACGAAAGGTAACTTAATATACCAAATTAGTTAATGGACAAGGATACTAAACAGGTCATATCTATAAAATATTGCTTATAATCTTAAAAAATTGTCTAATGGTACCCAAATTACAATGGAAATTACGTTCTGGGCCTCAAGGGTTAAAGTTTGAAAATGGAGGTCAAAAGGGTGAACTCGGGCCTCGTCAAGACTAATGGATAATTTTCCCATTGAAAGTAGTATTCGCTTTTGGCGAAATTCCTTTTGGTGATGGTTTTGGCATGACTAATTAAATCACCAAATGTGAGCGACCACTGTACTGTTTCATCTAGTAAGCCTCCAAACACCTGGACCTTGGTCTTGAGCCAGGAGACCTCAAGTCTCAAAGACTTTGCCTCCTCGTGCAGCGCCTCGAGAGCCATCACCAGGACTCTAGCGACTCAGCAAAGATTACTGCATCATCGGCAAAACAAAATCAGTGATCTGGTGTGGTCGAGAGATGCTCCACAATCACTTGATCTACAACTTTGCCCAATACCCAGTTCATACAAGTGTTGAAAAGTGATGGGGCAAGGACGCACCCTTGCCTCACTACTGTATTCACAGGAAAGAAGCTGGATACACCCCCCCCACACTTCACAGCACTCTCAGTTCCAGAGTATAGACCAGTCATCGAACCAATAGTCCTTGCAGGAATCAAGCGAAGTCGCAGAAGATCCCAGAACGACTAACGATGCACTGAGTCAAACGCCTTCTTGAGATCAGCATAGGCTGCAAGCATCCCTGTCGAAACTCACGTCGGTGGTTCCACCAGGACACAAAGCGCTAGGATACGGTCCGTTGTTGACTTACCAGGTGTGAACCCAGACTGCTGAGGTTACTTATGCTAAAGCAGATGGCTGCGGATCCGTGTCAGCAATATATGGGCAAGCCCCTTCCTTGCCTGGCACGTTGAGCAGTGTAATACCGCGGTAATTGTTGCAGTACTGACGGTTCCCTTTCCCTTTCAAGATAGGGACGACCAGCCCCCTTTTCCAGTCAGGAGGAATGGTACCCGATTGCCACACGGCAGTCAGGACAGCATACAACCCGCGGATCATGGCATCACCCCCAGCTTTGAGGAGTTCCGTACTGATATTCCAAACACCAGCTGCCCTTCCATCTCTCAACTTTACTACAGCCTCTCTGACTTCGTCAAGAGAGGGAGCGGTTTTCGTCAATGGGAGGGTCGGCATCCATTGCCCGTAATTCAGTGGTGTGAAGCTGCACAATTGGAGGGTTCACCGTGAACAACTGCCCAATCTACTCACCAACGAGCCATCTGCCCATCCATGTCCGACACAAGGCGCCCATCTGCTGCTCGGATAGAACTCGCGAGATGGAGACTTGGAGTGGAGCTTCTTCAGGGCTTGGTAGTCAGGTTGGAGGTCATTAGCGTTCAAATGCCCTTCGACATCCTCAGCGAGAAATCCTGACATACCTCTCCTTGTCTCTCCCCAGGAGGGTTCTAGTCCGGCGTGACAGAGCCCTGTGCTGGTCCTGGTTCCCAGCAAGCCTGGCAGCGCTACTCTCCTCGATATTCTCCAGCGTCACTGTCAAGGTAAAACCACGTCTTGACCTCGGGCGCTCCCCAATACACTCCTTGGCAGCCTGGAGTTTCATGTTTGAAGGTATCCCACAGTTCTACAGGGTCCTCGAGGGCACCAAGCACATCAAACCGATTTGAGACTGGGCCCCCATCTACTCAGGGGCACATGTAAAGTCCTTCAGCTTTAAAAGGGAAACACAGTATGGAAAATCTTTGATTCTTCTGGACTTGACTGAAGCTTACGTGTGGCAAAAACAAGTCTGTGATAGCTGCAAAGAACTCGCACCCCGGTAACCCGCATTCTGGAAGACCCTCCAAGGTACTACGAGGATGGGGTCATCCCCTTAGTCCCCCTCTAGCATTGCTTAACCTGTTACGGTCACTCGGGTCTTGATACCAAAAACCTGCATTTTTTAAACCCTTTCGGGGACCTCGAAAAATTTCAAAAGGGAAAAAAAATTTTAAATTTGTTGTCCCGGGCATGGGGAAAACCTAACTCATGGTACTGATGTGCTTTGAAAATACCGGGGCCTTTTTTTGCGGTTTATGATTTTTGTGACTGTGTAAGATTGACGATCTGGCAACAGACCATCCACAGTGATGAAACGTATGAAGCGGGAGCCCCCGGCTCTTTTCTTTATTTTATACCAGTGCCTAATCCCATTGTGTTTTTGTATTATTTTATTCATTGCCTTTTTATGATTTTTTGTACCTAGGCTATTATTTTTTGTTATGGACGAATATCGTACAAAACAATCAAATTATAATTTCTGGGATCAGAGCTGGATTTCAAGGACAAATGGGGGAAGATGAGCGAGTTTGTGTTTGCCTAGCTGTCAAAAATGGGGGTTTTTTTCATTTCGCAGGCATGGGTCTTTTGTCTGAGAGTTAACAGAGAGGAATTATACTCTTGAAAATACTTTGGGAAAGGACAGATGACAATGACACTCAGGAATGGCTCTATGTGACTCAGATGAGGGGAAAATTTGCCGGGAAGATATGAGGCGGTGTGATAGCGAGTGGCATTGTTACGAAAATGAATGAAGTTTTTTGTCGTAGTTACTGAGGGGGTGAAAAAAAAACCTAAGATTTCTTACCAGGGAAGTAAAACATCTTTTATGTTTAAAATTATGTTTTTTTATTTTTACTGATAGGATATTAGTACAAGAATTTTAAATTCTATCAAAATTATCGCAAAGGAAGTTGTGTCTAATACATTATATTTTTAATTCAGTAAACCCCTATAATTCGATCTAATTGGGGGGAGGGCCGGGCAAATTAGCTGTAAGTCCCAAATTATCCGTGTTTTCATCTAGCCCCCCTACACAATAAGAGCCCCTTCAAACATGCAAAAACAGCACAAATGTATTTTCTTGTACCCAGAAAAAAAATGCTAATACGAGTTAGATAGCAGTATATGTACACGAACACCCCCGGCGTCACTGTAGCGTCTTCAGACAAAGGCTGCATTTGTAAAACAACCGCACAGGGCCACCATAGGGTTCCCCAAAAAGCAAAAGTTTTGAAATGTTGCACGCTCGTGTGTTATTCCGGTTCTCTCATATAAAACAGTATTTCGTTGGAAATTTTGGGGAATTTAAATATTTTGGGGTCCCGACAAAATGAACATTTAGGTGACGGACTCAATTTTAGGATTTTTTTAAAATTTCACTTTTTTTTTTCCCCCCAGGTTTCAAAGGCAACAAGAGCCCTAGTAATCTTTGGCTGATCGACAAGGGTCCAAACGATGAAAAAACGGGGCCCGGCTACCATCGAAGGGGCAGGTCCCCTCCCTACTACAAACCACGGGAGATGGGGAGACGGCGAGCGGGAGCAGGAAGGCGGGGTGGGGGAGGTTTCCCCTTTGGCGCGCGCCGGGATTCTGACAAAAACGTAACACGCCCCACGAAGCTGTCAAAGTGTAAAGGCGTCAAGGACTCAAAAAGAACAAGAAAAAAGAAGGCCGAAACATCGTATGGATGAGGAGATTTCAAAGGAAATCCCCAAAAAATCTTCGCCTCGGACACTCCTCCTCTCCCCCAAGGGCGACGCGAAGGCGGGCAAGGGTTCTACGGGTCAGGAAAGACAGAGGGAATCTCCATGGCGGAATTGCCCTCGGGGACAGCAAAAAAGTGGAGAAGCGGGTCGAGCGCGAACCGACTCAACGGCCCCCGGGAAACGTGAAGACAGCGACTTTTGCCAGGGACTAAAGGGGGCGGAAAACCCCCAAGCCAAAGCTAGCAGCAGCAGCAGTCCTGGTCGCTACGTCTCACTGGCTCGGGATCCGAAGCCAGAAAAAAAAATCAACAGCGCCATCGATCTCCGTAAAAGATTTTAACCCTAATTTCAATTTGGGGTTGAAGAATTGTCGGGGGGCAAGCAAGTCAACGTTCGCAGCTCCCGCTCAAGTTCTTGGAATGGGCTTGGGAGTATGGCGGTCTCGAAGAGCAGGTTTTGAGCACGAATTTCGGGGAGAGAGCAAGCCGCCGGAAGATGTGGGAAATGGGAACCCGGAGATACCTGAAGGTTTGGGCCTGATTGGGAGGAAAAATCCTCCCGTACCTCCTTGGGGATACGGAGGACCGCTCGCCGTCCTCCTACAGGGGAAAATGCACCCAGTTCCTTTTTGGGGGCCCGGCAAAGCTCGGTTCGACTGGCAAAACGTGGCTGCAGTGGTCTTTAAGGAGGTGGACGAAGGGCGTGGGACAAGATCATCGCTTTTGTTCGACAGGATTTAAGGGACTTAAAGGGGTTCAAAAGTTAGGCTAGTAGGAGAAAATAAGTGTGGTGGGAATGGGGATGACTCTGATGATGACAGGATTTTTGGATGTGGGTGGAAAGAAATAAAGAGAAAGAAAAAGTACAAGATCTGGGGATTTTGGGTTGGGGATTAAAGGCGTGAGAAAAATAACATGGGAGGAAGCTAAGCCAAAAGTGGGTTGGAAGGCAGGGGTGTGGCAAGATGTCGGGGGAACAAGTAGAAATGGGGGGGACTATGGAGGGGGTGGCGTCCCTAGATTTGATGGCCTGGAAACAAGGGTGGTCAGGAAGGAGTTGGACAGATTGGAAGTAACACAGAACAAAGCAGGCAAATAGCATTAGGAGCCAATGGGTTATGTGGCAGTGGAAGCGATTAGAGGAGACATGGGATGGAGCACGTTCAGAGAGAGGATAGCAAAGGCAGGACTGAGGTACAGAGCTAGACTGCAACGAATGGATGACAGCAAATGGGCAAGCAAGGTTGGGACTGGAATATGTAGGGGAAGTGGATGAAAGACTCAGTAAAGTGGAAAGATGGACAGGTGACTGGGAATGTTTGTGACAGGAGTGATGAGACTGGGAGTATGGCTGTATGCAAAAAGGAAATAAATAGGAGAGTGGAAGAAAAGGGAAAAGAAGAATGGCTGAGGGGAATGAGTGAGAAATCAACACTGGAATGGTACAGGAGAAAGGACCAGCCACGGTATGAAAGGTTCTATATGGTGGTTTATGGAGGGGACCTACTCTCGGGAGCCCAGGACAAAGTCGCTGGAGGTAAATAGTCGTATGTACAGATGGAAGAATGATGGCAGCAAGGTGTGTGAGATGTGTGTGACAGGAGTGGATGAAACCGTGGAGCACTTGATGCTGGAATGTGAACGGTATGAGTATGCTAGAACACAGATGTTGGAGGTAGTGGTAGGAGAGGTCGGAGTGGAAGAATGGCGAGAGATGAGAGACAGGAAGTGGGAGATGGAGTACCTGCTGGGGTTTGGTGCTGAGTGAGGTGACAGTCGTGTGATTGGAGTGTAAAAGAATTCTTGGAGAACTCTTGGAGAGCACGTAGGAGAGACATGAGAGGCAGGGGGGCCCCTCAGTGATGGGGACCCCGTATGAATGTGATGCGAGAGGGGAAGGAGGGGAAAAAGAAATCCCTAGTTTTGCTTCCCCCTTTTGCTTCTCTCCCAACAGGTTACATGTGTGGGAGAACGCCGGACCAAAGGCTTCACTGACAGCATCTGCTGGGTGACTCCCAAATCAAGATCAAGATCAAGATCAAGACACCACGGCTTCGAACACTGGCATGGTGAAAGGTCTTGCATTCGGATTGAGCAAAAACTCGGACGAAGCTTGCTTTGGTTGGCCTGCCGCCATCATGTCCACGAGGTGATCCTCAAGGATGTCTTCGAAACCAGCCTCGGCTCTTCCTCTGGTCCTGACATTGGAATCTTCAAACGACTCCTTTATCGATGGTCTTTCGTGGATTCCTCGCAGAGAGAGACGGTGGAAACATCGGAGGACCTCGTAGAGTTCTTCGCTACCAATGACACTGCCAGCAAGCTGAAGGACGCCCCATTGGCCTTCCTGAAGGAGGGTCTGATGTCGAAGACCATCCCAGGGAGGACTATGAAAACTTCTCCGTCTCTCCTACCTGTTCCTTGGTGGTTGAAGGTCCCGCCAAACCATTTCCCCTGTCCTGGAGCTCTCCATCAAACCCGGTGGATGGCCAAGGCCATCTAACTGCCTCAAACTTCAGATGCTGAAATCCCAGCTGTCGCTTGACTCATCAAGAGAAGGCCGGAGTGGAACGAGTGGCCCTCTTTCGTTGCTCTTTGGGGTACTGCAAGCAATTGGCATGAGGCACCGATCTCTGTGAAAACTCCGTTTAATGGGTGTGCTCTTCCTCGAGTCCTCAAGACTACCCTGACCAAACCGTTGCCAAGGCAGCAGAACAAGCCCTGCGACGCCACCTGTGGTAAAGTTTTCGAGGAAAACGCGGGACTGGCCTTCTTCGACTCAAGGATTGATGTGGAGGAGAAGAAGCAGATGGTCAAGGCATTGGACAAGCCCGCCTCGAAGAAGGAACTCAAGCGATTGGGGGGAAAAGATGACTATGTCTTCCTCCCTCTCGTCCTTCGTCACTTCGAAGACACGGTCCTTCTTTCAGAAACTCGACGCGGACCGAGGGCTTCCTGGCAAAGGACCCGGCATTGTGGGAGGAGTAACGACCGATTTAAGGGCGCTCGGAAAACGGGCACTTGGCCTCCGAGTGGTCAACGATGCGCGGAGCGGGGCATCGCCCTAGTCCAGCGCTACCTGGGGTCCACAAAGTTGGCCGCACAGGAGAAGTATCTCCTCCAGTTAGTCCACCACCATCGGAAACTTGTGGGGCGGGAAAAGAAGGAGGACCTTCAAAAGAAGGCTTTCTGAATGGAAACAATGAAAACTGTCTGTTTTGGTTTCCTTATAAGTTTCTTTCTAAAAATGTGGGATGTTTTGAGTTTTTCTTTGTTTTTGAAGGTTATTAGAAAATTGTTCAGTTTGTCGCGACCCCTAAATATTCTCCGAATTTCATCTAATTTCACAGGAACTCTTCTTATGCATGTGTGAACAGAAGTAAAACACGAGCAAGTGAAAAAAACATGTTTCATGTTTTCCCTCTATGATCTTGGGACACCCTAGCTGCACACGGAGGTGCACGGTGACGTCAGTATACAGTATACTAGTGCACACTATCCCCGCACTACAGCCCAGCTGGGAGGTGGATCGCTACTGAGTTGCCAGCTCACGCCACAATAAGGGTATGTAAACAAAGGGAAAAGAAAAGCTTCTGCTCTTTGCTCTCCTCTTCTTGCCTCCTTAACCCCTTCACGCCCAGATCTTTCCTTTACTATAAAAAATTGTAATTGTAGAGCCATAAAATTACAAAAAGTAACGTAATATACCAAATTAGTTAGTCGACAAGGATACTAAATAGGTCATATCTTTAAAACATTGGTATATTAATTAAAATTGTCTAATGATAGTCAAATTACAATGGAAATTACATTCTGGGCCTCAAGAGGTTTATATTTCATTTCCTGCTGCTATAACTTTTGCTGTATTAAATACAGGGTCATCAGCAAGTTATTCTTCAACAATAATAATCGCCACAGAGATAAATTTCGGCAGCTGCTATCTTGGTAGCAAAGTAAATTGTGAAGCGTTCAGTATCGTTCAGTAGGGAGAGTGCGGGGGGGGGGGGGGGGGACCGCTACTCAACGCAGCCCTGGCAGGTGTCACTCTGGGAATTTGTAAGGTAAGATCTTCAGTGCTTGAGGTGCTTAATGTGTTGGAGGCGATATGGAGGCTGGCTGACGAAGTGGATGGCACAAAGGAGATGGAAGATGCTGCAGCAAACTCTGAAAATTCGACCTTGAGTTCTGATAATGGAAAGTTGGAAAGTTATTGATAATTTTTAACTTTGCCTGAAACGGGTCGAATTATCCGAAGTTTGAATCATACGGGTTCGAATTAGTGAGGGAAAACACATCTCGTGGCCAAAATTTAACTGACCATGTAAAAAGAGCTAATATAAACCAATAAGTAAGGGTGTAAAGATGAATATAAACTACCCCCATAAATTGCGCAGAGCGCGCAAAATATTCGGTTCGGTGGGTATGGTATAGTGCGCGGGGGCGGTGCGAGGTCGGTAATGAAGGGGTCTATTGTAGCAGACAGTACCTCCTGGATCATCCCATCAATGAAGATTTTATAGGACAAGAGGCTCTTCATTGCCCTCATTTCTTCTTGAGTGCCAAAACTTTCAATAATGTTCATTAATTGTGCTTTGTAGCCTGTAAGAAGGAAACTAGCGTTCTCTGTATGTTATGTTTGCTTACCTGCAAAGCAGGAGATTCTAAGTTAATTTTGTATGTAGTGAGCGGCATTATTGTAAGGCAAGCCCAGAGTTTGAGAGGCGGGCAGTTCTATTATAAAAGTAACTCCAGCTCATTATATGTTTGTAACTTTTGCAATTATCATTACTGTGGTATGTGCCATTCATCTTACCTGTCCCAGCATAGGTCCAAGGGGTGGCCCAGCAATAGCCATTCCAGCAGGAATGTTAGTCTTGATAAGGTTGCCATGAATGACTTTCTCGACTGCCTTCTTCATAGTCCGCATTTTGCTGCCTCCCATGCTCATGTTGAAGTCCTAAAACAATTATTATTTATACAAAGCACCACAGTATCAATACTATGTTAGTGTTATTTCTACCAATCTTATCTTGATGACATTGAGAATAACTGATTCAAACAAATAATGGCTGAAAATCTACTTGAAATACCCTCTGATGTGTCCATGGAATTAAAGTGTCAACACCACATTTCCACCAGTCTCCAAAATTTGTTGGGATAGAGGTGAGGGGGCGTCTCTCCCCCACTTTATAATTACATTTTAGAGCAGAGGTGTGCAACCTTTTTGAACAAAGGGCCACGAGTCATAACTCTATGCTTTGGAGAGCCGCACAGCCACACTACATGCTAGTTACCAGGGTACTGGTACTGGAACAGGGTTGGTTCCGGGTACACAGATCCAGATCGTTCACCACACGTTAGCACTGGTAGCATGATTGTATACTTAAATAACTAACCACATACCTGTAAATGAAATACAAAATAATAAATGTTGCAGGATGTACAGTCAAAGGCAAAAGTTGTGTCATGAACTTTGGTTAAGACATCTGGTAAAGGGCTAACCTTCAGTGCTGTCTGCTGTATGTCTACCAACGGTTGGTAGCACTGCCATAGAGGCTTCCATCTCACCACATACACATACGTCATAATAGTTCGTATCCTCATGAGTAATTGTTTTATTACCAGGAGTGTTAAAAATAGAAGTGCTGATTATATTTTAAAGCAGTGGTTCTTAACCTGGGTTCGGTGAGCCAGTCTCAGGGGTTCGGCTGAGGCCCTCTGAAAACACATTGCAATTTGTTATTATTGTAAACCCCCTCAGCTGTTGAGGCTCGCTTCGCACAAGCCCCCCCCCCCCCTTAAAACAACCATGGATTCACCCCTGTACCCCCCTTCCTTTTTAAGGACCTACATATGCCACTGCTTCTGAGTCCTTCCACTCTTCTTATTATTATCCAAATATACTCCTGAATTGTCAGGCAATATTTCTTTAATTTTTGTATAAATTAGAATGGAATTTATTATACAGTCAAACCTCGGGTTTCGAACGTCTCACTTTTTTAACAAATCGGTTCACGAACAGAATTTCAAACTCATAATTGCACCGGTTGCCGTACGATAACTCGGTTGCCGAACACGAGTCAGTCACGCCGCGGCCCTCACTCTGAGAACATCCGCTCCGAACTGTTCTTTAATTTTGACAATTTTTCTTGTTTTGTGCATTATTTCTTCTATTTTTTTTATTCCATAAGCCACGATGGGACCTAAGAAAGCTAGTGAAAGCGTAAAGGCGAAAAGCTTTAAGCTATAAGTTAGCTTTAAACTATATTAAACTAATAGATAGTATTCACACAACACCATATTGGAGGCTCAGACTTGTAAACACTGCCGACAGCTGGGTGGGCAGGTCAAAGGTGGTGACGTTCAGGGCGAGTAGTTGAGAGTGTAGCACTACACGGTGTGGTATTATTTTACACTAGGACTGAAATTCCCTACACAATTGGGAGTGTGGTTTATGTTTACCTTATTGGATTCTAAGAAACATTCTCTATATGAGCTTCCGTCGCAAATCATTACTTTTGGAGATATGACATGTTGTTTATAGGGAGGAGAGAGACTAGTGTTTACGAACGCCTTACTCTTCTTCCTCTTGTGACCTGCATCGCCTCTGTTCTTCCCTTGCCACGGACATTTTTTAATGAGGATTTGGCTTTAGTTAGGAGGTTAAAGCGTGGAGTTAGGTTAGGTTAGGTTAGGTTCGTGAGACAAAAGGTGGGGTTAGGTTAGTTTATTTTTCATATTTCTTATACACTCCTTCCTACTAACAACATCTTATATCTCAGAAAGTAGTGATTTGCGACGGAAACTCATAGAGTGAATGTTTCTTAGAATCCATTATGGTGAACAGAAACCACACTCCCAATTGTGTAGGGAATTTCGGTCCTAGTGTAAAAATGTACCCACAGTGTGAGTGGAAGCGCAGACACTGCAGCAGTGTTCAATAGTCTCCGGAACATTCCTACACCAGGGGCAGTGAGGGTCAGGGGACAGACGGAGGCGGTGAAGGTGAACCGTGAGTGTCGTGTGCCCCAGGCGGAGGCGGGTGAGGGTGACATCCAGGACGCGGGACTTTTTCCTTATCCATGGCTGGGGGGAAGAGTCACTGCGGTATTGACCCGTAGAGGTGATGCGGAGGGCATTGCCGAGCGTGTTGTTCCAGGTGGAGCGGCAGACCCGAGAAATTAGGCAGTTTTTTTTTTTTTTTTTTCCATTTGTGCCTATAGCGCCTGTAGGCAGTGGTGACCCAGGGCTCGGATGGTAGTCTCTGGAGGTTCACTTGAGGGATGTGATGGTTGGTCCTCGCCCGTGGTGGCGCAGGCCGGATTCTTATAGTGACGCCTGTGAGGCTCATGCCGCCCCCGTGTCCTCCGATGCACTCGCAATCGAAGGTAGAGTTGATGGGCAGGGCATGTGGGTGTTCTTAGGCCACTCGACGGTGCAGAAAGGTTTTGGTTTTCTTCGGGGATCGAACTCGGGTCACCGAGAACGCCAGTCAGAGACGCTAACCACTCCGCTACCGCCTACCCAAACGCTACCGTTTGGCCGCGGAACTGTCAGATAACAGCTGTGTTTACATGTCTTTCCCCCAACAAATACCCGGATGTTGTGACGTCAGTGAATACTATCTATTAACTATTAAAGCTATTACTTTATTCTTTATTCAGATGGTGTTATAATATAATATTATATTGCATTTATAGGCATTTTTATGCATGAAATACAGCTAAAAAGGTTAAAAAAAGGTCTTTATTTTGAGGGTCAGGAACGGATTAATCCTTTTATATTGCTTCTTATGGAAAAATTTTTTTTCGGTTTTAGAACAACTTTTAGAAACTAATTTTTGTTCGAAAACCGAGGGCGTGTCTGTAATTATTATCCAAATATACTATTGAAGATGAAGAGGTGTAAAGATGAATTGCCCCGGCGATCATTGCTGGACCGAGTATACTTCACATTTCACATCGAATATGAAACCTCACCGCAGTAAATCTATTGAACCTTTGAAATCCCCTTGGCTTGTTTTAGCTATTATCTCATCGGCGGCAGATACGAAGCTTTGAACCCTTATCTGAACAGCAGCTTAAAGGATTCAGGCTTGCCAACCATGAGCATGTAACTGCGTTAGGGTTTTCATAATGTTTCACGAGTTACATTTCATATGCGAACAAAACCTCGACACGACTTTTGTCTTTGACTGTACACAAGAATAAAATATTAATTCACACCTTCTCTAACCAGAAGTTGGTGTCTCTGTGTCATTTATACATGTATTAGACATGACTGACATGCGACGCTCTCTCTCTCTCTCAGTGGCAGAACCAAGGTTTTAGGAATGTAGGATTAATGTTAGGTCTATATAAGACTTAATCTTAATTCTTAGGCTACTTCCCGAGGGCTGCACTATACAGTAAACCCTCTCGTATTCGGACTAATTGGGCCAAGGAGTGGTCCGAGTAATGCAAGGATCCGAATAATGCAGGGATAAAATAATTATTAAAAAAAAAAAAAAAAAAATTCTAGGTGAATATAGAAAATTACTAAGTCATGCAAATATCAATAAACATAAGATAAATCATGTAAATAAATAAATCTACAGTAAAAATACACAATACAGTACTGAACAGGTGTAGTGTACAGCACTGTCAGTCCTACGTCTGGCAGCGGCAGCCGGCAGCAGTATCATGATGGCGGAGATTTCCTCCTCCTTCTTGGTGTTGTCTGTAGGGCTGTGAGGACCCCTTGAGGAGCCCTATGATCCCTGGTGCTATCCTATGATGCTATCACAGGCGTGGTAGCTGATCTGTCTTCTTCAGGAAGGCGCAGGTGAGGCGGATGACAGCGTGTTGTCCTGAGAGGTAGGCAGGGCGCCAGGCGGGGTTGGTCGCTTGCCAGCAGGGTGTGCAGGGTTTTACATCATTACTAGTTATTATATATCGTAGTGATTATGGTGAGCTGTTATATACACGTGTCATTATTTAGGTCAGTGTAGTACCGCGTGTCACCTTAAATAAGGGTTATTTAAAGGTGTTGAGGTGGCGGGGTAGCCAGTGTCGGGAAAACATTCTTGCCGCGGCCACCCCATAACACTAACGGAAAAAGTGTCCGTGTGACATGACCTTTAAAGGCCGTGTTGTCTTGACGACTTGTGATTGGTCGAGAAGTTTTAGAAACAGTTTGTCATTGGCTGGTGACTAATGACAAGTTTGATGACGTCATTACTCGTCCAAGCCAGCCAGGCCTCCCTACCTGTTAACTACCTAACGAGGGAGGCTTGCTGGATATGGTAGTAAGGGCAGGTAGTATCTAGACCAGAGCTGGGCAGTATTTAAATACAATTGTATTTAAATACGTATTTAAATACATTTGTGTATTTAGAAATGTATTTATAAATACATTGGTTGTCATGTATTTAAATACAGTATTTAAATACTTTTATGAGTATTTAAATACATTGATTTAAATACATTTAATATAAAAATTTAAATACTTTTTTATCAGTTAATTTGGCCATAAACCCGCCCAACTATCTGGCAACCCTGATGTTACAGTGACCAGTTGCCACGCAGGATTTACAGTGACCAGTTGCCATGGCAAGGAAATGTCCTGATTTCAAGGAAATTTAGGCCTGAGAAGGAAATTTCTAAGGAAACCCAAATCTAAGGAATCAGCGATCATTGCAAAATCTAAGGATACATTGCGTATGGTGTGTCTATTACCAGGGTTTTTTCTATGAATATTGGTAGAAAAACCCTGGTAATAGATACACCATTCGCAATGCATCGCTGAAAAGATCAGAAGGTGAAAAAGATCTTGGAGTAAGGGTGAGCCCAGACCTCCGACCTAGGAAACAATGTATTGAGGCTAGAAATAGAGCTAATGAGGGTTAGGATTAATTACCAGAAGTGTTAAAAGTAGAAGTGCGAAGTTATTCTAAAGCTTTATCTGGCTTTAGTCAGGCCTCACCTAGACTATGCAGTTCAGTTTTGGTCTCCATATTACAGGATGGATATAGCCTTGTTAGAATCAGTGCAGAGAAGGATGACCAAAATTATTCAAGGGATGCGTAACTTTAGTTATGAGAAGAGATTGAAGTTATTAAAGTTACACTCACTCGAGAGATGCAGAGTAATGAGCGATCTGATAGAAGTTTTTAAGTGGATAAAGGGATTTAATAAAGGAGAGGTAGGAAAAGTTCTTACGGCTATTAACCAGGGTAGAACAAGAAGTAACGGATTCAAGCTGGAAAAGCGTAATTTAAAAAAGAAATAGGGAAAAACTGGTTCACAAATAGGGTGGTCAATGAATGGAATGGACTCAGTAGACAGGTAGTTAGTGCGGAATCATTAGGGAGCTTTAAAGAGGAGCTGGATAGGTTCATGGATGGGGATGAAAGGTGGGTGTAGGTAGTGTTAGGTAACAGGAACTACCACGTGTAAGTCTCGCGGCCTCTTGTAGCTTCCTTATTCTCTTATGTTCTATTGTTAAATCCTAAGGAAATTCATTTTTTTCGGACATGTTAAAATTTGTGTATTTAAAATGTATTTACAAATGTATTTAAATACAATTGATGTATTTAGTATTTAGTATTTAAATACATTCGTAAAATGTATTGAGTAATTAGTATTTAAATACATTTCTCCCATGTATTTAGTATTTAGTATTTAAATACATTCAATGTATTTAGTTCACACGTCTTTGGACTTAGGAAATTCTATCTATTTTCCCTAGATCTAGGAAATTTTTACAACACCCCTAACTCAAAAACTATGTGGTTATTATTTTTCGTATGGTTGTGACGCATATTTTATACCCCAGCCAAATATTCCACATTCCTCCAGGTCCCAAGCTTGTTTTGAGGGAGAGGGGGGAGTATGGGCAAACACTACCGTAGATAACACTTTAGTCGCCAGCTGCACTAATGTCGCCAGCCGCCAAACATTACAAATTATAGCATCATTACTGATTTATATGTGCCACTGAAGACGATACACAGTAGTTTATATCATGACTGTATAATCTACCCTGTTTCAGCGTTGTTTTATGATTTGCATCTGCAAGTATATATACGGTTTCAAATTTCCCTACTTGTTTTTTTTTCGCGTGACGACAACGGCGGAAGGACACTCAGAACATAAATACTAATTGGCGACCTTATTGTTGGTCGCCACTCTGGTGATATTTTTGTAATTTGTTCATTTATAGCCATACTATGACACAGATGAAGACACAAAATGACACAGACTCTCCAGATAGCCCCTAACTTTCCTGAAATCATGGATGTAGAAATGTAAGTACTAACGCCACCAGATGTCTGTACATCGAAAAAAAAAGTTGTCCTGGCGACTTAAGTGTTATCTACGGTAGAGTAATACACCGAACTAAGTTTCGGCCTCAAAATCGATGAAAGCCCACTACTGAAATGTTACCCATAGTTTTGACTTTTGACCTGCAAATGGATTATGGTCCTAGTGTAAAAATTTACCCTACCATAGATGGTTGCAGGCCAACTCGGCCCATGACTAAATCGGCCAATTGTGTGTACCAAATCGGCCCGGAATCACTTGCTAAGACATGAAATATATTTATTATTTTCATACGCAGTAATTTTTGTACTGATAGAAAACATGTGCTAAAACTTATGAAACATATATTTATTTCATGCATGTCAATAAGTTAAAAAAGGATACTCTAAATAAAGCCTATAAAAAAAACAATAAAAAAACTTAAACAAACTATACATGGAACTAAAATTAAACCAAATAAAACATGTAATTCTGAAGCTAAAATAAAAACAAAAAACAAAAAAAAACATCACTAACGAACATACACGGCGATGTGATTTGACACAGCTCGTAGTAAATTGTTTCCCCGATCTGTCACCGCATTTTACAGCTCCCAGAGGCTAATTAATTGTCCCGTGAATGTTTAGCGTATTTTGCTCCTTGTTTGTGTAATACCTTGCCATCTGAGAGCAGACACCCCTGGAGGGGGACAAGTCGGGCCCTCGTCATGAAGGAGCTTTATGAGGAGGAAAAAGCTCAGTTGCCCTTTCCCGCGCCTTCGAATTGATGCGGTGGGTGCCAGCCTTCTGCATCATTGTGGGGGCGGATGCTTCTGGCAAACACGCACCATGACCTTGGAGTAGGGTGTCCCAAAATGCAAAAGTTTTGAAATGTTGCACGCTCGTGTTATTCCGGTTCTCTCATAGTAAACAGTATTGCGTTGAAATTTTGGGCGAATTGAGTAATATTAGGGGTCTCGACAAAGTGAACATTTAGGGACGTGACTGAATTTCAGGATTTTTCTAAATTTCCACTTTTTTTTCTCCCTCAGGTTATTAACATGGCAACAAGAGCCGCTAGTAATCTTTGGCTGATCGACAAGGCTCCAATCGAATGAAATCACCGGACCCCGACTACCATCGAAGGAGCAGGTCCTCCTCCGCTACTACCACCACCACCGGGAGATGGGGAAGACGGCGAGCGGGAGCAGGAAGGCGGTGGTGGAGGAGGTTCTCCCCTTCTGGTCGCGCGCCGGGATTCTTGAAAAACTACAGTAATACACGCCGGCACGAAGCTGTCAAAGCTGGTAAAGGCGTACAAGGGACCTCAAGAAGAACAAGAACAAAGACAGGCCAAAACATCGTATGGATGAGATTTTCAAAGGAGACCTCCAAGAAATCTTCGACCTCGGACACTCCTCCTTCTCCAACGGGCAGACGCGAAGGACGAGGACAAGGAGTTCCTCGGAGTCAGAGAGAAGACAGAGGGGAATCATCCATGGCTGGAATTGACCTCGTGACAGCGAAGAAGGTGGAGAAGAGGTCGAGCGCGGAACTCAACTCAAGCGGCTCCGGGAATGTGAAGACAGCGACATTGCCAGGCTGACTGAAAGGGCGGAAACCCCAAAGCCAAAGCAGTAGCAGCAACAGCAGTCCTGTGTCGACGACGTCATCACTGGCTCGTGGACCCCGAAGCCAGAGGAAAAAACTCAAACAGTCGCCATCGTCTCCGTGAAGGATCTTAACCTCATTTCAACTTGGGATCGAGAAAAGTTGTCGGTGCGGCAAAGCAACGTCAAGGGTTCGCAGCTACCGCTCAAGTTCTTGGAATAGACATTGGGAGTATGGCGGTCTCGAAGAGCACGGTCCATCGAGCACAAATTGCGGGGAGAGAGCAAGCCCCCGGCCGAGAAGATCGTGGAACTGCGGAACCAGGAAATACCGAGAGGTTGGTCCTGCATTGGGAGGGAAAAACTCCTCCCGTCCCTCTCTGGCGATACGGAGGACCGCATCGCCGTCCTCCTCACAGGGGAAGATGACGCCGAGTTCCTTCTTGGGGGCCCGGCAAGCTCGGATTCGACTGGCAGAAACGTGGCTGCAGTGGTCTTTAAGGAGGTGGACGAAGCGGGCCCCTCAGGGACAAGATCATCGCCTCCTGTTTCGACACCACGGCTTTCGAACACTGGCATGGTGCAAGGTGCTTGCATTCGGATTGAGCAAGAACTCGGACGAAGCTTGCTTTGGTTGGCCTGCCGCCATCATGGCCACGAGGTGATCCTCAAGGATTTTCTTCGAAGCCCGCTTCGGCTCTTCCTCTGGTCCTGACATTGGAATCTTCAAACGACTCTGTGATCGATGGTCCTTCGTGGATTCCTCGCAGAGAGAGACGGTGGAAACATCGGAGGACCTCGTAGAGTTCTTCGCCCCCCAATGACACTGCCAGCAAGCTGGGAAGGACGACGCATTGGCCTTCCTGAAGGAGGCTCTGATGTCGAAGAACCATCCAGGGAGGGCTATGAAGAACTTTCTCCGTCTCTCCTACCTGTTCCTCGGTGGTGAAGGTCCACCAAAACCATTCCGCCGTCCTGGAGCTCTCCATCAAGCCCGGGGGATGGCCAAGGCCATCTACTGCCTCACGCTTCAGATGCTGAAATCCCAGCAGTCGCTGACTCGTCGAGAGAAGGCCGGAGTGCAACGAGTGGCCCTCTTCGTTGCTCTGGTGTACTGCAAGCAATGGCATGAGGCACCGATCTCTGTGAAAGCTCCGTTGAACGACGTGCTCTTCCTCGAGATCCTCAAGACATACCCTGACCAAACCGTTGCCAAGGCAGCAGAACAAACCCTGCGACGCCACCTGTGGTACGTTTCCGAGGAAAAAGCTGGACTGGGCCTTCTTCGACTCAAGGATTGAGTGGAGGAGAAGAAGCAGATGGTCAAGGCATTGGACAAGCCCGCCTCGAAGAAGGAACTCAAAACAATGGGGGGAAAAAAAAATGACGATGTCTCCTCCCTCTCGTCCTTCGTCACTTCGAAGACACGGTCCTTCTTCAGAAACTCGATGCGGACAAGGGCTTCCTGGCAAAGGACCCGGCATTGTGGGAGGAGTACGACCGATTCAAGGACGCTCGGAAACGGGCACTTGGCCTCCGAGTGGTCAACGATGCCGCGGAGCGCGGCATCGCCCTAGTCCAGCGCTACCTGGGTCCACGAAGTCGGCCCCCACAGGAGAAGTATCTCCTCCAGTTAGTTTCCCCCACCACGAAAAATTGTGGGGCGGGAAAAGAAGGCTTTCTGAATGGAAACAATGAAAACTGTCTGTTTTGGTTTCCTTATAAGTTTCTTTCAAAAAATGTGGGATGTTTTGAGTTTTTCTTTGTTTTTGAAGGTTATTAGAAAATTGTTCAGTTTGTCGCGACCCCTAAATATTCTCCGAATTTCATCTAATTTCACAGGACCTCTTCTTCTGCATGTGTGAAAAGAAGGGAAAACACGAGCAAGTGAAAAAAACAGGTTTCATTTTTCCCTCTATGATCTTGGGACACCCTACGGCTTGGAGGCCAATATTGGAATAAATCCATGTGTTTCTGATGTAATCCAGAAGATTTAAGTGATTGACAGCCATTTGCTTTTCTGTAAAACCTTACAAACAGTTCTTCTATATGTTCTGCTGGCACATATGGTAGTGAAAGGACTTTTTTCAGGTATTTATGGATCCCAGCATTATTTGTATACGACGCTTGCAGGCCCAGCTCTTGAATTTTCCCCCATACTGCTTGCCCCAATGAAAACTACATCCTCGAATAAAAACATTAGGCAGGATGTCGGGAAATTGCACGCCAGACACTTTCCTCAAAATCAATTCGTAATTTCCTCCACTCTCAGTTCCTCACCTAGAAGTTCTTTAATCTTGATAATACTTCTTATAGTCTCTGCGTCTTTTTCCAGACATCAGAGCAAACAGCACTGGTACTTGTTTCATATTACCTCATCTGTTAACCTTTAAAAAAAAAAAANTACTTTTGATTTTAATACAGTTAATACTTAAATTTATACTTTTTTATCATTAAGTTTGGCCATAACCCGCCCACATCTGGCAACCTGATGTTACAGTGAACCAGGGTTGCCACTTGCAAGGAAATGTCCTGATTTCAAGGAAATTTAGGCCTGAGAAGGAAATTTCTAAGGAAACCCAAAATTTAAGGAAATCATTGCAAAATCTAAGGATACATTGCGTATGGTGTGTCTATTACCAGGGTTTTTTCTATGAATATTGGTAGAAAAACCCTGGTAATAGATACACCATTCGCAATGCATCGCTGAAAAGATCAGAAGGTGAAAAAGATCTTGGAGTAAGGGTGAGCCCAGACCTCCGACCTAGGAAACAATGTATTGAGGCTAGAAATAGAGCTAATAGTGTTAGGATTAATTACCAGAAGTGTTAAAAGTAGAAGTGTGGAAGTTATTCTAAAGCTTTATCTGGCTTTAGTCAGGCCTCACCTAGACTATGCAGTTCAGTTTTGGTCTCCATATTACAGGATGGATATAGCCTTGTTAGAATCAGTGCAGAGAAGGATGACCAAAATGATTCAAGGGATGCGTAACTTTAGTTATGAGAAGAGATTGAAGTTATTAAAGTTACACTCACTCGAGAGACGCAGAGTAATGAGCGATCTGATAGAAGTTTTTAAGTGGATAAAGGGATTTAATAAAGGAGAGGTAGGAAAAGTTCTTACGGCTATTAACCAGGGTAGAACAAGAAGTAACGGATTCAAGCTGGAAAAGCGTAATTTAAAAAAGAAATAGGGAAAAACTGGTTCACAAATAGGGTGGTGAATGACTGGAATGGTCTCAGTAGACAGGTAGTTAGTGCGGAGTCATTAGGGAGCTTTAAAGAGGAGCTGGATAGGTTCATGGATGGGGATGAAAGGTGGATGTAGGTAGTGTTAGGTAACAGGAACTACCACGTGTAGGTCTCACAGCCTCTTGTAGCTTCCTTATTCTCTTATCGCGCCTCTTGTAGCTTCCTTATTCTCTTATGTTCTATTGTTAAATCCTAAGGAAATTCATTTTTTTCGGACATGTTAAAATTTGTGTATTTAAAATGTATTTACAAATGTATTGAAATACAATTGATGTATTTAGTATTTAGTATTTAAATACATTCGTAAAATGTATTTAGTATTTAGTATTTAAATACATTTCTCCCATGTATTTAGTATTTAGTATTTAAATACATTCAATGTATTTAGTTCACACGTCTTTGGACTTAGAAAATTCTATCTATTTTCCCTAGATCTAGGAAATTTTTACAACACCCCTAACTCAAAAACTATGTGGTTATTATTTTTCGTATGGTTGTGACGCATATTTTATACCCCAGCCAAATATTCCACATTCCTCCAGGTCCCCAAGCTTGTTTTGAGGGAGAGGGGGGAGTATGGGCAAACACTACCGTAGATAACACTTTAGTCGCCAGCTGCACTAATGTCGCCAGCCGCCAAACATTACAAATTATAGCATCATTACTGATTTATATGTGCCACTGAAGACGATACACAGTAGTTTATATCATGACTGTATAATCTACCCTGTTTCAGCGTTGTTTTATGATTTGCATCTGCAAGTATATATACGGTTTCAAATTTCCCTACTTGGTTTTTTTTCGCGTGACGACAACGGCGGAAGGACACTCAGAACATAAATACTAATTGGCGACCTTATTGTTGGTCCCACTCTGGTGATATTTTGTAATTTGTTCATTTATAGCCATACTATGACACAGATGAAGACACAAAAATGACACAGACTCTCCAGATAGCCCCTAACTTTCCTGAAATCATGGATGTAGAAATGTAAGTACTAACGCCACCAGATGTCTGTACATCGAAAAAAAAAGTTGTCCTGGCGACTTAAGTGTTATCTACGGTAGAGTAATACACCGAACTAAGTTTCGGCCTCAAAATCGATGAAAGCCCACTACCAAATGTTACCCATAGTTTGACTTTTGACCTGCAAATGGATTATGGTCCTAGTGTAAAAATTTCCCTACCATAGATGGTTGCAGGCCAACTCGGCCCATGACTAAATCGGCCAATTGTGTGTACCAAATCGGCCCGGAATCACTTGCTAAGACATGAAATATATTTATTATTTTCATACGCAGTAATTTTTGTACTGATAGAAAACATGTGCTAAAACTTATGAAACATATATTTATTTCATGCATGTCAATAAGTTAAAAAAGGATACTCTAAATAAAGCCTATAAAAAAAACAATAAAAAAACTTAAACAAACTATACATGGAACTAAAATTAAACCAAATAAAACATGTAATTCTGAAGCTAAAATAAAAACAAAAAACAAAAAAAAACATCACTAACGAACATACACGGCGATGTGATGACACAGCTCGTAGTAAATTGTTTGCCGATCTGTCACCGGCATTTTACAGCTCCCAGAGGCTAATTAATTGTCCGTGATGTTTAGCGTATTTTGCTCCTTGTTTGTGTAATACCTTGCCATCTGAGAGCAGACACACCTGGAGGGGGACAAGTCTGGCCTCGTCATGAAGGAGCTTTATGAGGAGGTAAAAGCTCAGTTGCCCTTTCCGCGCCTTCGAATTGATGCAGTGGTGCCAGCCTTCTGCATCATTGTTGGTGCGTATGCTTCTGGCAAACACGCACCATGACCTTGGAGTAGGGTGTCCCAAAATGCAAAAGTTTTGAAATGTTGCACGCTCGTGTGTTATTCCGGTTCTCTCATAGTAAAACAGTATTGCGTTGAAATTTTGGGCGAATTGAGTAATATTTAGGGGTCTCGACAAAGTGAACATTTAGGTGACGTGACTCGAATTTCAGGATTTTTCTAAATTTCCACTTTTTTTTCTCCCTCAGGTTATTAACATGGCAACAAGAGCCGCTAGTAATCTTTGGCTGATCGACAAGGCTCCAATCGATGAAATCACCGGAGCCCGACTACCATCGAAGGAGCAGGTCCTCCTCCGCTACTACCACCACCACCGGGAGATGGGGAAGACGGCGAGCGGGAGCAGGAAGGCGGTGGTGGAGGAGGTTCTCCCCTTCTGGTCGCGCGCCGGGATTCCGACAACTACAGTAATACACGCCGGCACGAAGCTGTCAAAGCTGGTAAAGGCGTACAATGACCTCAAGAAGAACAAGAACAAAGACAGGCCGAAACATCGTATGGATGAGATTTTCAAAGGAGACCTCCAAGAAATCTTCGACCTCGGACACTCCTCCTCTCTCCAACGGGCAGACGCGAAGGACGAGGACAAGGAGTTCCTACGGAGTCAGAGAGAAGACAGAGGGGAATCATCCATGGCTGGAATTGACCTCGTGACAGCGAAGAAGGTGGAGAAGCAGGTCGAGCGCGGAACTCAACTCAAGCGGCTCCGGGAATGTGAAGACAGCGACATTGCCAGGCTGACTGAAAGGGCGGAAATCCCAAGCCAAAGCAGTAGCAGCAACAGCAGTCCTGTGTCGACGACGTCATCACTGGCTCGTGGATCCCGAAGCCAGAGGAAAAAACTCAAACAGTCGCCATCGATCTCCGTGAAGGATCTTAACCTCATTTCAACTTGGGATCGAGAGAGGTTGTCGGTGCGGCAAGCAACGTCAATGTTCGCAGCTACCGCTCAAGTTCTTGGAATAGACATTGGGAGTATGGCGGTCTCGAAGAGCACGGTCCATCGAGCACGAATTGCGGGGAGAGAGCAAGCCGCCGCCGAGAAGATCGTGGAACTGCGGAACCAGGAAATACCTGAGAGGTTGGTCCTGCATTGGGACGGAAAACTCCTCCCGTCCCTCTCTGGCGATACGGAGGACCGCATCGCCGTCCTCCTCACAGGGGAAGATGACGCCGAGTTCCTTCTTGGGGTCCCGGCAAGCTCGGATTCGACTGGCAGAAACGTGGCTGCAGTGGTCTTGAAGGAGGTGGACGAAGCGGGCGTCAGGGACAAGATCATCGCCTCCTGTTTCGACACCACGGCTTCGAACACTGGCATGGTGCAAGGTGCTTGCATTCGGATTGAGCAAGAACTCGGACGAAGCTTGCTTTGGTTGGCCTGCCGCCATCATGGCCACGAGGTGATCCTCAAGGATGTCTTCGAAGCCAGCTTCGGCTCTTCCTCTGGTCCTGACATTGGAATCTTCAAACGACTCTGTGATCGATGGTCCTTCGTGGATTCCTCGCAGAGAGAGACGGTGGAAACATCGGAGGACCTCGTAGAGTTCTTCGCCACCAATGACACTGCCAGCAAGCTGAAGGACGACGCATTGGCCTTCCTGAAGGAGGCTCTGATGTCGAAGAACCATCCCAGGGAGGACTATGAAGAACTTCTCCGTCTCTCCTACCTGTTCCTCGGTGGTGAAGGTCCAGCCAAACCATTCCGCCGTCCTGGAGCTCTCCATCAAGCCCGGTGGATGGCCAAGGCCATCTACTGCCTCACGCTTCAGATGCTGAAATCCCAGCAGTCGCTGACTCGTCGAGAGAAGGCCGGAGTGCAACGAGTGGCCCTCTTCGTTGCTCTGGTGTACTGCAAGCAATGGCATGAGGCACCGATCTCTGTGAAAGCTCCGTTGAACGACGTGCTCTTCCTCGAGATCCTCAAGACATACCCTGACCAAACCGTTGCCAAGGCAGCAGAACAAACCCTGCGACGCCACCTGTGGTACGTTTCCGAGGAAAACGCTGGACTGGCCTTCTTCGACTCAAGGATTGATGTGGAGGAGAAGAAGCAGATGGTCAAGGCATTGGACAAGCCCGCCTCGAAGAAGGAACTCAAGCAATTGGAGGGAAAAAAGATGACGATGTCTTCCTCCCTCTCGTCCTTCGTCACTTCGAAGACACGGTCCTTCTTTCAGAAACTCGATGCGGACAAGGGCTTCCTGGCAAAGGACCCGGCATTGTGGGAGGAGTACGACCGATTCAAGGACGCTCGGAAACGGGCACTTGGCCTCCGAGTGGTCAACGATGCCGCGGAGCGCGGCATCGCCCTAGTCCAGCGCTACCTGGGGTCCACGAAGTCGGCCGCACAGGAGAAGTATCTCCTCCAGTTAGTCCACCACCATCGGAAACTTGTGGGGCGGGAAAAGAAGGCTTTCTGAATGGAAACAATGAAAACTGTCTGTTTTGGTTTCCTTATAAGTTTCTTTCAAAAAATGTGGGATGTTTTGAGTTTTTCTTTGTTTTTGAAGGTTATTAGAAAATTGTTCAGTTTGTCGCGACCCCTAAATATTCTCCGAATTTCATCTAATTTCACAGGACCTCTTCTTCTGCATGTGTGAACAGAAGTAAAACACGAGCAAGTGAAAAAAACATGTTTCATTTTTTCCCTCTATGATCTTGGGACACCCTACGGCTTGGAGGCCAGATATTGGAATAAATCCATGTGTTTCTGATGTAATCCAGAAGATTTAAGTGATTGACAGCCATTTGCTTTTCTGTAAAACCTTACAAACAGTTCTTCTATATGTTCTGCTGGCACATATGGTAGTGAAAGGATTTTTTCAGGTATTTATGGACCCCCACATTATTTTTTATACGACGCTTGCAGGCCCAGCTCTTGAATTTTCCTCCATACTGCTTGCCCCCAATGAAAACTACATCCTCGAATAAAAACATTAGGCAGGATGTCGGGAATTGCACGCCAGACACTTTCCTCAAAATCAATCGTAATTTCCTCCACTCTCAGTTCCTCACCTAGAAGTTCTTTAATCTTTGATAATACTTTCTTATAGTCTCTGCGTCTTTTTCCAGACATCAGAGCAAATAGCACTGGTACTTGTTTCATATTACTCTCATCTGTACATAAGCACAGGGATGTCAACAAGAAAAGAAAAAAAACTCTGAAAAAAAAATAGGGCGACCAACTCATCCGAGTGCAGCGAGGCTGACCGAGCGTAGCGAGGGAACCTCCCAGCTGGGGGTTTCGGGTTTTTTGAAAATTTCATGCTCTGAGAGAGCTTCTGAGAGTCCTTGGTTATATCTAAATCATTTCTGGTCTCGATTTTGTCTGTTTTTTGTGTCCCATTTGTGTATATGTATATATTATGGTATATCATGCAACTTAAATTGTCTAGTGATATATATACCCTATGTGATACATTGATATTGGCACCCTCTGGGCAATCTGGCTTGCCTTCTGCTGTGGCATCCTGCATTGAACTCTCCAGGCCTGGAGCCTGCAAACTTGACACAGTGAGGGCAGTGTGCCAATCGATACCAGACCCCTGGATCACCAGAGCTATCTCACCTGGCTGTGGCTGCTGTAATCCACCCCCAACATACTGGCTGTGGGCTGCTGTATTCCACCCCCAACATACTGGGCCTCCTGAGCAAACTTGTAGCAGTGGAGTCAGGAGATATCGGCAGCCTAGTACTAACTTCCCGCTAGGCAGCCAAAAATTTTTTTTGGTCTGTGCTGGATAGTGGCCAGGGTCAGGTTCGGCTGTGGGCTAGGGAAATATGTACAACCCCCCCCTCCCCCTAAATTTTTAACCCGAATCTACACGATTCACAGAAATGACCCAGCTGGCAATAAAATACTCGGAAACCCCGCGAATCCGGGGAAAAAATTGACATCCCTTTTAAGCGGAATACTGAAAATTTGGTAAAAGGGCGTCGCACTATTCTAAATGTAGCATAGATCCCAATGCTTTCCCTTGCTAGCATGACAATTGTTCAGTGTTGAGAATAACAGATGTCGTCGGCCCCACCAATAAAAATGCAGTTGCAGAAAGTTTTGGGGAAATTTTTATCATTGTTTTATTCAAAGGGGAAAATTCGGGGTTCGCTGGGTGGCCGGTTCTTTTTTTGGGGGGGGGCCCAAGTTTTCACGGGGCAGGTAAAAAATTTTTGGGGAAAACGTTCAACTTTTACGGAATACCTTACCAGTCTTTGTGAACAAACACGTTTTCTCGCTTTTCTTTTTAAAAACCTTTAAATTTTTTTTTCCACAGTTTCGGGGGAGAAAAGGGGGTTTATTTTGCGTACCCGCTGTCTTTTTATTTATCTGCAATTTGTTTTTTTCCCTTTTCAAAAATTTCCCCGGAAGCAAAGGTTTTTTTTTTCATCAGTGCGTAACCCAAGCTGCTTTTACCATGTGCCTTTTGTGTTGAGAAGCACTTTTTCATATGTAGGGTCAGGTTGCGGCATTAGAAAGGTGGGTCGCAGGGGGGGGGCACCAGGTCCAGGCGCAGTAATTTTAAAGAAAAAAAAAAGGTTGAGTGACCTACTTTCACTTGATCAAGTTTTTTATAGGGGGAAAAAACATCTCATCTGGGGGAGCCCCGGGCCCCAGGATAAAAGAAAAAAATGAGCGTGAGGGTCCCCTGATTTTTGGGAAAAATCCCGATTCCTGTGCTCCCAGGATGCTCCATCCTACCGGCCCCTGTTGTGATAAAAATACTGATTTCAGTTTTCTAAAAAATTGGACAATTTTTTCCCTCAGAACTTAGGAAATAGTTTGGCCACCCCCCCCATGTCGCAAGCATGACGGACAAAAAAGCCACTCCACTACTGTACATCCCTGTCGGGGCCTCACAAAATTCCCAACCCCCAAGCACTGTCAGCATTTCTCCGAAAAACCGTTTTGTCCCCAAACTGAAAACGTTTTGTTTTCACAAAAATTGGGTAAGCATAAATGCGAGATCGAAGTATAAAACTTAAAATTTGTTTTTTTGTAGATTGTTAAATCAAGAAGTTCAAAGTTTTTTGTGAGTTGAATGAGAGTTCAAGCAGCACAAAAATGGCCGGTTGGGGGCCTAGCGGTATCGAAAATGGTCCGAGTTGGTTCCCCAGGTGAGCTGAGTTGGATATCTAAAGGGGGGGCGAGTTGGGAAAGGGGCCGGGTTTGGGCCCTCCCCCCTAGATAACACTTAGTCCCACCGCACAATGTCGGCAGCGCCCCTTATTACGAATTTTAGCATCATACGATTTTTATGTGCCCTGAAAGATACACGTTTTTATATCATGACTGTATAACTACCGTTTCAGTGTTGTTTTTTTGCTTTGTATCGCAAGTATATACGGGTTTTAAATTTCCCCTGCTCGTTTTTTTTCGCGCGAAAGACGACGATGGAGGACACTCGTAAATAAAAATGCTGGCGACCTTTTGTTGGTCCCACTTGGTGATATTTTGTAATTTGTTTATTTATGCCAAATATGACACGATGAAAACACAAAATGAAAAGACTCTCCAGATGGACCCCTTTTTTACTTTCCTGAAATTTAGGATGTAGAAATGAAGTATTTACGCCCCCCATCTGTACATCGAAAAAAAAATTTTCTGGGACTTTTGTGTTTCTACGTTTGCTTTCCCCCTTTCCCCTTTCTTCCCCAAAGTTCCTATTATGGTAAAAAAACTTTTTACACTCCTTCTGACCCATAGTTTCTGGCTACCTAAGAAAAGGGAATTATGGGGGAGTTTCACGTTTGTTTTTTAGAACACCAACTACTTTTTCTTGGGCCCACAAAAGGTGCTTGTTTTAAAGGTGTAGTTTTTTATTTGGGGCAAACCAAAAAAAAAAAAAAAAAAAAAAAAAAAAAAAAAAATTTAAACCTAACCTAACCTTGTTTTTTTGAAAAACCAAAATATCCTTTCGGTTTTAAGAAAACCCTTTCCCATCCCTTTAAACCCCAAAATATACATTTTTTTTTTTTTTTTTTTGGTTTGCGCAAAATAAAATACACCCTTAGAACAACACCCATTTAGGCCAAGAAAAAGTAGTTGGTGCTCTGAAAAAGAACGTGAAATTCCTCCATTTAACAAGAAATGTTTTGTTTTTTTTTTAATATGAAGTTAAATAACGGTCTGTGAAAAAACCCATTATTTTGGGTTTTTTAAAGTTTTTTTTTTTGTAAGACTCTTTTGTGGTTTATTTTTTAGCAATTTTTTTTGTCCATGTAAGGTTTGTGCGAAACCTACTTATTCTAGGAAATAAAGAAATTGTGTGTTGAACCCTCCCGGGTACTTACTCTTGTAGAATTTGTCTTACACCTTCACAATCAGATCAGTTATAAGGTAGGGTCAGAGCTGGACCACTGGTGAACTTGCTTTAGGTGGAAGTCGTGGCCTAAAACACTGCGCGTTATACCCCTTGCTTCTCGAAGGTAATGAAATGAGGTGACTTGGTGCAGGGCACGCAGGCACGGGCAGGCGTTGTGGGTGGGGCGGCGACAATTTTTACATGTGTGAGAGAATTTAAATCGGGGTTCGAGCCTACAAAAAAATATTGCCTTGCGTAAGTATGTAATACAATAGCTTACTGTATTGCTTAATTATTGTTCCTTTTCAATACATATGGGTCGCCAGTCACTCGCCACTGCACTTATGTCGCCAGGCCCATATATTACGAAATTTTAGCATCACTACAGACATAAGCGTTTCTGCGGGGGAGCAAGGAAATTTCCTGTGCAAGAGAAAAAAATTCGTTGCTCAATTTTCGCTTGCTGTTCAAATCATCCTGATGGGCCACTGGCGGGCGTGTATGCCATGCAGGGGCATTGCGTGACCATGCAATATGCGCCACTGAAGATCGACATGTCGTGTGAATGTACTAACATTGAATAACTATTGTGCATGCCTTTCAGTGGCACTTAAGTCTGTAGTGTTATACAAAATTCGTAATTATGGAGCCTGGCGACATTAGTGCAGTGCGAGTGATGGCGAGTTTTATTGACGGTAGATAATATATATTGCCTTGCTAAACATACATCCCAGCTAACCTCACCGGCGGGCCTACGTAGGCTGTAGAGCGGCGAACGGCGGCCGCCGGCGGAAAATTTTTACCTCCGTCAGCCCTCCGGAGGGCCGCTGGTGTATTTTCAGACGGGAAAATTTACTATGTTGAAAATTAATGTACAGAATTTGAAGAATTTAATATTTCTATGTGTAAACATTTTGAAACCAGTTATATGATTATCTTGATGTAGTATACATCAGTAGTGACAAGCACGGCAACTTGACGTCAATCCTCCGGAGGCCCGCTGGTACCTATTTGTTAGGGGGAAAATATTAATTTCATATTATATAATATTAACTCAGTAATATACATCGTATCTCAATATCGGTACCATCACTACTATTAGGCCTGTTCAAGCTATTAAAAATTGTTATAAAAGTTTTTATATAGTTTATAGAAATTATCATATATCAGTTTATTTCAAATTTTCCAGCTTAATCAGGAACACCGAGAGATCATAGAAAAAAAAGATGAGATACGTAACATAGGAAGGAGTTTACATGGAAAAGGTTATCCCGTTAGTCCTATGTGGCAGCTAGTATCATATAAAAAATAACATTTGATTATCGCGGCGAAGATTATTACGGGATAACACAAGGTCATATTATTTCCCTTATTTCAATATTCCAAAATTTATCAACACATATCAATACTCAACGGTATACCCAATAAAGGGATCTGTAGATGAGGATAATTAACATGGATAATTCATGATTTAGAAAAGAATACTATTTGAACTCGATCATTTCCGCTACCATTATGCACTAAACTGCCAGAACGTACGATAACCATTACAAAAGGGTTTTAAAACCCACAAAAGGACTAAATTTTCACCCTTAACCAGTCGATAACATTATGACAACTTAGTTATAACATGTTTTCGCTCCTTCATTATATCGAAATAGACTGAATAATATAAATAATTGCAGTACGACACGTTTTTTTAGGGAAATTCCTCGGCAGCGTTGTGTCAGTGGTGAAAAATCAGTTAGTGAGAAAACGCACAAGTGGGTGACGTTGTTTTTGCGGTTCGTCCCCAACCAATATCCTTCTACATGGCTGTCAGGTTCCATAGTACACCAGCATGTAAACCGCAAGAACGAAAATGTTTTTGTACAATATGATAGATATTAAAACACAGGTCCCGTAGCACAATCTTGTGAGTCTCCACTTGTCATCGTAGTTACTGGATAACGACAGGAAACTATGTTTATGGTCTATACTTTCTTAAGTGACATATTGCAGATATAGTAAGGTTTTAATATAGTGTTGAACAGCCCGATTCGTGTTATTAATCGGCTAATGGGTTTGTGCAACACCCCTTAACACATTACATATAGGCATGCCAATATAACTAGAAAGATAATACCCACTACATAGTCACCAATCAGTTAATATTCAACACAGCGGCAAATTGTCATTAGCCCTACCGGCGGGCCGCTGGGAGCGGCCCGCCGGTGAGGCCGTCCCTTGAGCAAAATCCCAGCGGCCCTACGTCGTACACTTCCGTCGGAGCCGCGGTAAGACAAGGAGGGCCTCGGAGGCCCGACCGTCTTTGTTGTTTGCTGAGATGCGGTAAAATTTTTACATACGGAAAATCAGCATGGTTGACGAAGGCAAAAGGCACATCGCTTGCAAGTTCTATGTTCATACGTTTGATACAACTCTACACGCAAGTTTCACCAGTTTGTACCAAAATCACGATATTGCGTGTTATACATGTGTCAAACAACTATTCACCAGGAAGCAGTGTTTCAGTATACGGGTTAGGGTAATTCTAGGGCAAAAGAGTGGGTATGTACCACGGCCACTCGAACGAAACAAACACCACGCTCCACTAGCCATGTCGACGATAATCAGATCTAGCAGCTTGCATTTTAACCTCCGGATCGGACCTGACTACACACACACACGGAGGCTAGGGGAGCGAGCGTTCACGACTCGCGTCACCCCAGCCACATATACTCAAGCTCGAGGTGTATCAGTGCGCTTGTGTGGTGGGCACAGTGGGTGCACGTGCCAGTGGTGGCACTGTGGTTGACTGAGGGTGCACCTGTGTGTGACTGAGTAGTGTTGCGGCGCCTGGACGTAGAGCGCCACACAGTGGTGTAGGCCTGTGGGTGGGCCACGTGGATGTATGCATGTGCGGAGGCACTGTGGTGTTGCGCGTGTGAGTGGCACTGTGGTGTGAACTTGTGGTAGTGTTGCGGCGCCTGGACGAGGCACGAGGTGGCCACAGTGGAGTTAGTGCCTGGGGTGGCCACGAGGGGTGCTAGTTGTCCGTGTGGGTGGCACTTTTTTGTGTGCCTGTGGGTGGAGGTGTGTGACTGGTGGTAGTGTGGCGGTGCCTGGCCTGTCGACGGCCGCTGTGTGCCGATTGTGTGTGGCGCCACTGACGGAGGCGGCCACTGTGGTATATGGTGCCGAGTCGAGAGGTACTGGGGTTGTGGAGGTTGGAGCGTCACCGCGATGGCCGAGGAAGAGGCCGGGGTTGTTGTTGTCGTTACTGTGTTGTAGTGTACTAGGAGTTGTAGATGTAGTGAGTGACTTGAATTGTGATGACGGTGTGTGTACTTCAAGTTTATGAACACCGGAAAGGCCTTGTGTTTGCCTAAACCCTTACCACTGAGTGTGTGAACAGCAGAGAGGGAACACAGTAGCCTGTAAAGTCAGCTCAATTCCTAGCTTCCGAGCCCTGGTTACGTGTACTCGTTCCCCCTCTGGTGCTTAAGCCCCGTGCTGCTTCCTGCATCTCAAGGAGCAGCCATAGTGAGCAGGTGTCAGAGGAGCCTAGCTGACGGACAGCGAAGAGAGGGGGCGTTGTATGCACTGTGTCTACGAAGTGGGATGTTGCTGGAATTTTGAGGTGAAACAAGTAGGTATCGTGAAATTCTTTGTTCTGGTTCGGGGGAAGACAAGATGGCGGACGGTGGTGATGTCTTAGCAGCACAGCAAAGCCCCCGTGCGCTGGCATGACCTGTATGGCAGTGTTTGCAGCCTTAGAGCAGGACCAAAAAGGTCGAGCGTGAGGTAAATTGAAGACAAGTCGGTATATCCCCACGCTGGGAACTGACTGAGCGTGTGGTTGAAATGTGAAAAAGTGAGAGTGTCTGAAGGAAGTACCCATGCACATAAGCAAGCAAAAAGAGTTAGAGCAAGTGAGATTGGTGAGCAGAAAAACGACCGTGGCTGTGGGTGATATGTGTCTGAGCGTGTGGCTGTAGCGCTGGGGCCAGCGGCTTGGACCCGTGTCATTGGGGTTTTTGTGTATGTGAGGACGAGTCTGGGTGAGAGCACGCAGGAGACGGCATGTGAATGGCGATGTGGGGCGGTTTTGTGGATTGTTAGGGAGAGCGTATATGAGCCCTGCCCCATCACTATACCAGTCCGCCAGCTCCACACATGCGAGTCTCCGGCCCGTACGATGAGTCATGATGAAGTGTCGTAGCGCGACGAAACGAACGAACGACAGAGGACGGGTAGATGTACAAGGATATTTTCTCACGGAACGAGAGCAGCGACGACGGCGAAGTGTCGGGCATGAAGAAACGGGGTATACCCGTTGTCTTCGCGCTGACCTTCGTCGCTGTTCTTGGTATCAGAAAAATACCCTTATACGCTACCCTTTCACTCATGTCGTCCGTCCCCCGTGCTCGGCGCTCGCCACCGTTCATCATTATGCTCTCCCCCCCGGTAACGGGCCTCCGCCTCTTAAGCCCGGTTCCATCATCCTCGCTTTGTGTACGGCCGCCTATACAACAACACAAAGACGTCACAAGACGGTCACAACAGAAGTCTACAGCACCGCCGTTACCCGCTGTTACGGTCGCCTCAGACAAAGTTAAATCAAGTCTATCACAGTCTCTCGCTCGGCGGTGTCCGCTCGAGCGGAGTTGCCAACTGTGACCAGTTACAGAAGCAAATACCACTGTCAAAACGTGGAGTATGGTGACGTCATTGTTGAGCGGTAGTGTTGTTTAACGGGCCGTACAAGCGGAGCTGATGGGAATCACGGCCTTTAATTCGCTTGTGTGCCGGCCGAGTGCACGCAGGAATGTGGCGTTATCATGCGACATTGGCCGCATGAGCTTGATGCGCGGTAAATATGGGGGCAAAAAAGTTGCAATTAAAACTAAATATGAAAAGTCTGAGAACACATTTGGTTGTGTGTTTGTTGAGTTTTGGTTGGGCTAGGTTACATGTCATTTTGGACATATTATATGTATATGTATATAATATATATATGTATTCATTATGATAAGTTAGTATAATATACACATCATTCACTTGAGGGCTCTGATGGCTGGTCCTCGCCGTTGGTGGCGCAAGGCAGGATTGTCTTATAGTGACAGCCCTGTGTATTAGAGAGACTCATGCGCCACCCTGTGTGTCCTCCTATGCACTACGTAATTCGAAGGTAGAGTTGATGGCAGGGACATGTGGGCTTTGTTCTTAGGCCACTCGACGTGCAGACAATAGTGTTAGGTTTTCTTCGGGATCGAACTCTGGGGTCACCGAGAAGCGCCAGTCGGGACCGGCTAGGCTCCGTACCGCTCTCCCCACAATCCAGTGACAGGAACTACCCGTGTAGGCCTCGAGGTCCATTGTAGCTTCTTATTTCTTTATGTTGTTAGGTGACGGTACTATGGTTTATATAGTGTAGTATAGTGTATAAAGTAGAAAAAGTACTATAGTATTATAGCGAGATTTATAGTGTAATTGATAGGTGGTATA
The DNA here is from genome assembly GCA_016584305.1 of Chionoecetes opilio. NCBI lineage: Eukaryota > Metazoa > Arthropoda > Malacostraca > Decapoda > Majidae > Chionoecetes > Chionoecetes opilio. Next base: position 25,062 of record JACEEZ010003584.1, on the reverse strand, counting down.
TAGTGTACTATATGTCTATAGTGGTTGTATAGTCATATATTACAATGTGAATTGGTGCGGCAGACGGGTTCAGGGGGCTCCTTTGTCTTTTGTCAAACATTGAGTGATAATGCCGATGTAGCGATTGTGAGAGAGAAGGGAGAGAGTGCGACCGTATATTAGTTTATATTTCATGACTTGCATGTGACCCTTTCCTGCCTCGTGACTACTCTCTCTCTCCTCTCTCTCTCTTCTCTCTTCTCTCTCTCCCTCTCTCTCTCTCTCTCTAGACTCTCTTTAGTGCCATATATAAGTATTCAATGATTGTATAATAGCTGTGGGGAAAAGATGGATGAGCTATGACATGTTATACGGTGTTGAAATGAGTGAGAAGAGAAAAAAAAAAAACTTTTAAGTGTTAAAGTTGGGTGAGAGTATATATACACCCTTTTTTTCCCTTTTCTCCCCTTTTTATCCCTTTTGCTTTATTCCAAAATCCACTAAATCACAGAATCCGCACCGCATTCAGCAGTTCATTTACTAATCTTCTTTTTCACCGATTTTTTTGTCAACTGTTAGGTTTATCTTAAGATCTTTGTTTCTTCCAAGCATTTCATCAAAATTTCTATATTTACAACTCACTAGAATAACCATTTCCCCTTTTAAAATAGCTTTTGGGTCGGATGTAAATATATAAGCCAAAAATAATCTTCACACTCCCAATACTTGACATGATTAATTTTTTATATATATATAATTTATATATTATATAAAATATATATATATAATATATTATATATATATATAATATATATATATACGTATATATATATACGTATATAATATATATATATATATATATATATATTATAATATATATATATAATATATATTAAAATATACGTATATATATATATATATATTATATATATAATATATTTTATATTATATATTAATATATATTAATATATATATATATAAAAAATATATATATATATATATAAAATATATGTATATATAATATAATATATATATTAAATAATATATATAATATATAATATAAATATATATATATATATAATATAATTTTATATAATATAATAAAAACATTTATTATATATATATATATAATAATAATTTTTAAAAAATATATATATAATAATATATATATATATATAATAATATATTATATAATAATATATAAATATATATATATATATAATAATAATTTAAAATATATATATATATATAAATAATATATAATATATATATATATATATATAATAATATATATAAATATATAATATTTTATTTTATATAAATATATATAATTATATAAATAATAATTATATATTATAAATATAATATATATATTTATAATTATATAAAATTTATTTATATAATAATATAATATATTATAATTTTTATAGCCCCAAAGCCGCCCTCCAGGCGGACTTTTTGGTAGCTCCCCGCGGAGGGATGGTGGGCCTTGGCCCACCCAAAAAAAGGGCTCCCAGATAGCCCCCTTTAACTTTCCTGAAATCATGGATGTAGAAAGTATTATTTCCCCCCACCATTTACTCACCCAACCCATCGCCCCCCACCCATTCACTCACCCATTACCTCACCCCCCCCCCATTCACCACCCATTAAACCCCTCACCCCCCCCCTATTAAACTAACCATTACCATCACCCCCCCCCCTTTCACTCCCCCATTCCCCTCACCCCCCACCCATTCCTCCCCCATTACCATCCACCACACACCATTCATCACCCATTACCCATCACCCCCCCACCAATTCATCCCCCATTCCCAAATCCCCCCCCCCCCATTCACTCCCCCATTACCCCATCACCACACCCCCATTCACTCCCCCATTACCCACCCCCCACCTATTCACTACCCATCCCCCAACCCCCCCAACCCATCACCCCCCCAAAAAATTTCACTCCCCCCTCACCCCAACCTTACCCATCACCCCACCCATTCACTCCCCCATCCCCATCCCCCTACATCAAGGTCCTCAATTAGAGAGAACTGAAAACTCGAAAAAATCCCAGTGGTGCGGGCAGTTTTAATCAAAGGTTGGTCTACGTTTTTTGGGGCTCCCGACTAATTTTTTTCAAAAATTTAATTTCGCGAAAATATTGATGCACCGCATCGAATACCAAAAATAATTTTCTTCTTTTGTTCTACTAATTATATGGATGACAGATTTACATGGAACGTTTATAATAGAAATTTTAATGAAAAATTACTGCCTCGAGTAGCAAAGTTAATAGATTTTTTACATTTTTTGGGGGGCATGTAAAATTTGGGCGATGTTCACAGGGGAAAAGACAGTATCGCGGTCTGGAAAACCCGTTGTCAAAATACATAAGAAATGCGGGAAAAACGAAGAAAAAAAAGAATGCCAAATCGGCTTGTTGCTGCGAAAATGAGGTTATAATTGTGGAGGCGACGGCCGCGGGGGGGGGATGGGGGGGGGAGTTTAAATCAAAACATTCCACTCACGCGTGATCATTGCATTTCTAGGCTTTCATCTGATTGATCCCAAAATAATAACAGGAAAATAGACTGCTAGGTTAGAAAACTTCTAACCATTCGTTATTACTATTAATATCATAGAGTAGCATTTACCTGCCCCCTCAACTATAAACCTACTTGGTTATTTGGTTATTACAATTTTACAGAATCAGGCTTCTATACAATATACAATAGAAAAAAATCGTTCTTAAATTTTTACTTTTGTGTTTTAAGTACAGTGGAAAAAAGCCATATTTTTTTTTCAAGTTGACCAATTTTCACCCAAAATTTTGATTAAAAAAATACAGCAACCCTGGCATTTCGAGTTGCAGTTCTCTCTAATTCTCGCAACCCACTTTGTTTTTAAATTCTCGCTAAAAGGCTGCTAAAAAAAAAAAAAAAAAAAAAATGTGATGGATCATTCATAAATGGGCTTATGACCTTTCCCTGGTCAACCAATCAATGATTCCAAAAAGTGCCATAGAGGTGTTTGCGCCCCGGGGGGCGGAAAACCCATACCACCACACACAACACACACACACACACACACACACACACACACCCCGACAGAAGGGCAGACACACTTTCGTTATATTTTTATATATATATATTATATATATATATATATTATATATATATATAATATATTTATATTATATTAAAATATATATATATATTAAAATAAATAATATTTTATAATTTTATATTATTTTAAAATATAGCCGCAAAGCCGCCCTCCCGGGGGACTTTTTTGGGTAGCCCCGGAGGGTATTTGGTGGGGCCCTTTTGGGCCCCCCACCCGTGTTTTGGGGGGCTTCGGCCCCCAAACTGGACTCTCCCCGTAGCCCCTTCTAACTTTCCTGAAATCATGGGTGTAGAAATGATGTATCCCCCCAAACCCTCACTCACCCCTTCCCATCACCCCCCCCATTCACTCACCCATTACCCATCACCCCCCCCCCATCACTCACCCATTTCCCAACCCCCCAACCCCCCACTCACCCCATTACCCATCACCCCACCCCTTCACTCACCCATTTTCCCATCACCCCCCACCCATTTACTACCCATTACCCATCACCCCCCCCCCCCCATTTACTACCCATTACCCATCACCCCCCACCCCTTTCATCACCCATTACCCTCCTAACACCCCTTCACTCACCCATACCCATCACCCCCCACCCCTTCACTCACCCCTTACCCCCCGCCCTCCCCCCATTCACTCACCCCTTACCACACTCCCCCCCCCCATTCACTCACCCCTCCCATCACCACCACCCTTACCCTCACCCCCCCCCCCATTCACTCACCCCTTACCCCCACCCCCACCCATTCATAACCCCTTACCCCTCACCACACACCCCTTTACTCACCCATTACCCATCACCCCCACCCATTCACTCACCCATTACCCTCCCCCCACACCCATCACTCACCCATTACCCCCTCACCCCCCCCCATTACTCAACCCCCACCCATTCACTACCCATTACCCATCACCCCACACCCATTTTTCCCCCCTACCCATCACCCCCCCCCCATTCACCACCCCTTTTCCCCCCACCACACACCCCTTCACTCACCCATTACCCCTACCCCCCCCCCATTTACTCACCCCTTTTCCCATCACCACACACCCATTCACCACCCATTACCACACCCCCCACCCATTCCTCACCCATCACCCATCACCCCCCAAACCCCTCACCCCCCCATTCACCACCCATCATCCCAACCCCTTTCCCATCACCCCCCCCATTCACTCAAACCCCTTCCCCTCACCCTACACAAAGGGTTCCTCATTCTCGCAACCCCCTTTTGTTTTTACAATTCTCGCTTAGGTGCTAAAAAAAAAAAAAAAAAAGTGATCGGATCATCTCATAAGTGGGTTATGACCTTTCCCCCGGTCAACCTGATTCCAAAAAAGGCCATATGAGGGTTTGCGCCACGGGGGGGAACTATAGCACACACACAACACACCACAGACAGACAGACAGACACACTTTCGCTTTATTTTATATAGTCGCAAAGCCCCCCCCGGGCGGCTTTTTTGGTAGTCCTGCGGAGGGTATTGGTGGGCCCCCCGGCCCCCATCTGTGTTTGGTGGGGCCCTTCGGCCCCCCAAACAGGATCTCCAGATAGCCCCTTCTAACTTTTCCTGAAACAGGATGTAGAAAAGTATTTTTCCCCCCCCCCATTCACCACCCCTTACCCCTCACCCCCACCCATTCACTCACCCCTTACCCATACCCCCCACCCATTCACTCACCCATTACCCATCACCCCCCACCCATTTACTCACCCCTTAACCCCCCACCCCCCACCCATTCACTCACCCCTTACCCCCTCACCACACACCCATTCACTCAACCCCCTTACCCATCACCCCCCCCCCATTCACTCACCCATTAGCCACCATCACCTCCCCCCCATTCACTCACCCATTTTCCCACTCAACACCCATTTCACTACCCATTACCCATACCCCCACCTATTCCCTCACCCATCACCATCACCCCCCACCCATTTTATCATCCATCACCCCCCACCCATTACCCATCACCCCCCATTCCTCCCCATTTCCCACACCCTACACAAGGCTTCCTCAATTCCGCAACCCACTTTTTGTTTTCACAATTCTCGCTAAAAGGCTGCTAAAAAAAAAAAAAAAAAAAGTGATGGATCATCTCAAAGTGGGGTTTTACCTTCCCCTGGGCAACCTGATTCCAAAAATGTGCCATATGAGGGTTTTCGCCCCGGGGGGGGGAACCTATAGACACACACACACACCACACACACACACACACAGACAGACACACTTTCGCTTATATTATTTAAGAAGAATATATAAAATATAATATATATATATATAATATAAATATAAAAATTATATATTATATATAATATTTTATATATATATCATTATATTTTATATAGATATATATTATTATATATATATATATATAATATATAATTATATATATTTTATAATTATTTTAAATATATATATATATATCTATACATAATATATATATATTATATATATTATATTTTATAAAAATATGATTATAATATATATATATATATATATATTAATATAAAATTATAATATATATTAAAATTTAAAATATAATATATATAATATATATATATATATATATATATAATATATTTATATATAATATATATTATATATATATATATATATAATATTATATAATATATATATTATATATATATATATATATGATATATAAATATATATATATTATATATATATAAAAATATATATTATATATATATATATATATATATAAATTTTATATAAAAATATAATAATATATTATATAATTAAAATATAATAATAAAATAAAATATAATATATATATATATATATATATATATATATATATATTTTAATATTATATATATATATTATATATAATATATATATATATATATATATATTATATAAAATTATATATATGATGCCAAGTGCCTTGGCGAAACGTTCATAAACAACCCCAAGTATACCGAGTGTCTCTGTCACCCTGAAACTTCATGATATAATAATATATATATAAAATATATATATATATATATATATATATATATATATAATAGATTATATATAATAATAATATATATATATATATATAATATTATTATATATATATATATATATTTTATATTTTATATATATAATATATAATAAAATATTATATATATAATATATAATCTATAGATATATATTATAATATTTTTAGATATATATATATATAGGTAATATATATATATTATATATAAAATATATATATATATATATAATATATATAAAATATATTTATATTATTATAATATATATATATATATATATGTATATATATATATATATATTTTATATACAGGAGCGGCAGTATTTAAATACATTTGTATATAAATACGTTTTTAAATACATTTGTGTATTTAAAAATATTTTAAACATTTTGGTTGTCATGTATTTAAATAGAGTATTTAAATCCCTTTTATGAGTATTTAAATACATTGTATTTAAATACTCATAATATAAAAATGTAAATACTTTTTTATCAGTAATTTGGCCACAAACCCCCCAAACTATTGGCAATCCTGATGTTACAGTGAACCCGTGTTCCACTTGCAAGGAAATGTCCTGCTTTTTAAGAAATTTTAGGCCTGAGAAGGAAATTTTTAAGAAAACCCAAAATCTAAGGAAATCCTAAGAAATCCATTTTTTCGGACATGTTAAAATTTGGTGTATTTAAAATGTATTTTCAAATGTATTTTTAAATACAATTTATGTATTTAGTATTTAGTATTTAAATACATTCGTAAAAGTATTTAGTATTTAATATTTAAATACATTTCTCCCATGTATTTAGTATTTAGTATTTAAATACATGCAATGTATTTTAGTGCCCAGCTCTGTATATATATAAAATTATATATATATATATATATATATTTGATATATATATATATATATATATTTTAAAATATATTATATATATATTTAAGGCGTTTTTTGTAGTGTCCTTCCGGAGTAAAATTATACTTATTTAAGCTCCGCCCCTGCTTGCCATCACAAAATACGATTGTAGCGTGCCAAAGCTCTTTCTTGGATGTTTGCCGAGAGTAAAAGTGGGCGTACACTTCATTACCTCTTGCAGAGGCTCAAGGAATATCGTTAAGGTTGAATTATTGAAGGCACAGCAAAGAGTAGTAGCGTGATTGTCTGTATTACACATCGATATCTAATTGTTTTGAGCTCTTAGAAAGGCCATTAGCATGTTTTCCTAACTCTATAGATGGACTTGATATTAAACTGAAATGTTTAGGGCGCTATGAAAACTGTTATTTGAATATCTATTTGCTACACAGCCATTTCAGAAAGTGCGTCGAGGATGTTTAATGCTATCATGGACCCGTACGTATGTAGGCTACGTGTACCACATCTACGTTTCACCCAATTATCTCTTGCACTAAACCTAGATGAATGCGGGCTGTGATTCATCCAGCCATGCATCTCCCCCGTTCAAATCAGTGGCCGGGTGTGTGGTGGGCGGCGTGTGTGATGGACGTGTGGTGGTGGTGTGTGTGTGGGCGAGTATGATGGTGGTTGTGTGGTGGGTGGGTGTGTGGTGGGCGGATGCGGTGTGGGCCGCTGTGGTGGGTGGGTGTGTGGTGGGCGGAGGTGTGATGGGCGTGTGGTGCGGTGGGTGTGTGGTGGGCGGAGGGGTGATGGGAGTGTGGTGGGTGGGTGTTGGTGGGCGGATGGGTGATGGGCGTTTGTGGTGGGGGGTGTGTGGTGGGCGGTAGCGATGGGGTGATGGGCGTGTGGTGGGTGGGTGTTGATGGGGGTGGTGGGCGGGTGGGGCCCTGGGTGGTGGTGGGTGGTGGTGGCCCGTGGTTAGAGACCTCCTTACCGGTGTGGCGCTGGAAGCAGACTGATGACAATGTTCCGTATTCTGGGCCTGCGATAGGCTCTAAAAAGGCTTCTTGGGTGATATAACATATATACAAATTTAAAAATTTCTATGCAAATGTATACTCACTCATGAATATTATTAAGTATTGGGACTATACTATAGCAATAATTTACACCAGTTTTGGTTGCTAAGCCAGCATAGCATCAACGGAAGATTCAGGGAAACATTGAAAAATTCGAGGGATTGGGAAATTGTTCCCAGAAGCTTCGCGGAGAATTTTTAATATTTGTGACTTCTTACCGGTTAAGAGTCACCTACTCTACTCCTTACTATCCTACCTACTATAATTAAATACAGTATCCTGATGTGTGCGCATGTAATGAATGTTGAATTGGTATGAGAATATAAAGGAAAAGAGAAACATTACGGAGGAGGTTTGATAAGATTTTCTACATGGCGCCGCGACTGTATTCTGATGGCCAGGCTCTTGAAAACCACCACCCCCAACACCCACGACTGTATAATTTTACAGGAAAAGAGTAAAATAAGTGTATCTAGCTCAGTTTTCTATGCACGCAAAAGAGTAAAAAAAAGTGGGCGGAGCATTAAAATAAGTAAGATTTTAACTTCCAAGGCTGCACAAAATACGCCTAATATATATATATATATATATATATATTATATATATTCTAATATATAAGTATATATACTTATATATGTTATAACTATATATATAATATATATATATATCTATACATATCAATGAGTATTCTCTTGATTTTCACTAAAAGCAGACTATAATATTATGCTGACTGATAAACTCATACACTGAGGGGCTAGGCGTCTGAGCCTTACGATTTTTCTACTACAGTAGGCTCTGATGGAGTGAAATTTAAATACTGAATATTCTTTCGGAAAAAGGCACTTTTGGGACATTAAACAGCGAATGGGGGAGAGGTCATCCCCTGCAGCCACCCTCCCTGTGCATGTGCCTGAACAACAACCACAACTACCTTTCACAACATCATCAACCACAACAAACAAAAATTACAGTAATATTAGTATTCGTAGTATAGTAATAGTATAGTTGTAATAGGTAAAAGTATAGTAACAACCACAAGAAACAAAAATAAACAATAACATCAAAATTAATAACAAAAGCAGTAGCCGCATTAGTGACTATAAACAACAGTAGTAATTAATGTGTTGACGGAAATGTGGGGTAACGGTCTGGGTAATAAAACGTCAACGTTACTGAATGATATATTGGGGATGATTTTGATAAATGGATTACAACTTGACGGGAGGATTAACTATGTCTTTGACTTCACTTATCTGATTGTAGTGTGACCACTTCATCACTACGAGAGAGACTGGAACAAGGTTGTATACTTAAAGGAGGGAATAATAAGTGTGTTTAGGGTTAGGGATTAGCTGCACCAGCCCTGCGAGTATTTCGCTATGATTACTCCGGGGCACGTTAGATTAATAATTTTAATACTAGATGCTCTTGTTAGTCGTGGTCGGTACTAGGGGTTATACATAGTAAAGGCGGAAAACTCTTTTGGAAGTGTGGGGGGAATTATTTTTCCAAATCAGAATAATCAACTGGGTTTTCATAATAAACACAAGAACTATATTTGTAAATGAAATCCATTTATTTTGTAAACCAGGGTAAGCCTCACTGGAGATATCTTCAGCATATAAGGGTAACACTAATCGAAAAAACTTACTCCATGACATAGAACTGCGACTCACGCTTTGACATAGGAAGCTTCCTTAGTGATGAGATAAAGCTCTTGGAGCATAACCTCTTCACTAGTATTTCATTCAGTGCATTGCATGACACTAGGTAAACATAATACTTAATATTTTAAATCACACATGGAAGATAGGTATTAGTAGAGAAAAGAATATGGCGAGACAGTGGTCGTGTGTTGTGTTACAGTAAAACCATGGGCTTCTGAAGGCGACACGGACGGCCTGAAGAGTGAGAGAGAGGGAAGATCTTTAATAAAACACTTAAAGGATGGGCGGAAACATCTATGCCTTAGTGACACCGAACTGTACCTATATGATTTATAGAAATATATAGATGTATTACACTAAGGAGAAAAACCACCGGAGCCGGACGGATACTTTACCTTTGAAAGTGGAGAGGAAAGACTGCGGTGTCCTCGACTTCCGCGCCAAGAAAAAAAAGACTTGTTGAAAGCTGTGGTGACCTTAAATGAACAAATTATAATCAGGACTAACTATTTAAGTAATGTGAAAACTCGCGCTATCCCGAAGGAGGGCCGCCCCTAATACCCAAACCATACTTTGATGTAGAAGAATTTAATATCTGATCTAATGTTCACGAAGGTTGGTTTACATGTAATATCGGCCAATCCGAAACACCTGTTCAGAGCGAGGTGGTATTGAAGTCGTGCTTATGATTTGTGGTGGGCTTTAAATTTTAGGCGGGGATCGCTTACTACCAACGCCCATATATGACCATAACCGATAACGATAGGGATATTTTGAAGGACGTTTAAGACTCCGGGATAGTTCCCTTGCGTTTCTGACCAGGATCGGCTGGCAAAGATTTAAAAAAGACGGACATCATTAGTTTCACTGACGCAGAATAATTATCCACGAATTTGGACTGCATACGGCATGTGAGTGGAGAAGAGAGGGCTGTGAAAGAAGGAAGAAAGAAAATGGCGGAAGAAGATAGAAGCTAAACAAAATGGTGGGTAATGATAAGCAGGGCGATGAGTCCACCCGGTGAGACATAGAGAAAAAAATACATACTGACCAAGACATAGGCTCGGGAATTTTATAAAATTCTCATATATCATCTCCCGAATAATGGGATTTACACGCGTCTATTCCGGGAAAATTAAAAATTCTAGGCATCAAGCGCTACTTACGGAATCAGGTCCGTTTTTTATAAGCTGCTTAAAGAGGAGGTGTGTATGGGACGAATTAGATAGGAATTAATAGGAATTCTTCGCTCTTTGAAAACGGGGGGTCTGCCTTTGTTAGATTACACGAAAATCCAATTAAAGGAAGTTTCCCAGTCAACCTGATACCTGTGGTAAGAACGTGACGTCAACCTGACTTAGTCGCATTCCGGTGCAGAGATCTATCCCGAGGGCGCAGCCTGGCTGCCTCTGGCTAAATGATAAGAGCCCTACAAGTCCTGAAAGTCCGTCACACCGCAAGCTGGTTGACTGGTAAAGTGAAGAAGCGTAGTACTACTAGATCTCGAAATTTAAAATATCCCCCACGAACCAGGCTTCGCCCGTGAGAATCAGACGCTCCGACTCTAGACAGAGAAAATCCCCAGACCAAAGTGTTTAATCTCAGGAGGGAATTACAATCACCTCTTGACCCAGCATTAATGTCCAAACACATCTTAATATTTAAAAAAAAAATACACCATCATTCTTCCTCAAGAGGCCTTTTAGGAGGATCCTAACACGAAGGGCCAATTGCTCGTCCACGGAATCGGGTGTAGGGAACCTCTCCACCGGTTCTCTAACCACTCTCACTTGCCATAATAAGGTCTTCACCTGTTCGCGCTCTTGTACTTGTTTTTCGTGAAAACATTTTCTACCAGTATGAGCTCCCACCAAACGTACTTACACCCACTCGAATAGACCCCATCCACTCAACATGAGTTTACGGCAGTGCATGTATGGTGGTCTCTTCTGACCCATACCAGTGCTCCTACCTTCCACCACTGGATTTTGTCCGTTTTCTGTTCGCGACGGTCCTGTACCGACGCGAACATTTTCGATGCGATCTCGCGGATTTAGGGCGGAGCCCCGACCATGTCATCTTGTTCTCCCTCGACGTCGGGTAGGAAGCTGCTCCAAACAAGCTAGGGGCATGACGAGAAAAGAACAGGCGAAATAGGGTTCGTTGTTCCAGTGGAGGTGTGCTACCGCTTGATCATGGTGATTTGGCACGGCTGCTGCAACAACGGGGCCAAACTCAGAGGGTTGTCCTTGACACAAGTTCGAGAGGAGTGACTCAAGGTCCTGTGCATTCCTCTCGGTCACCGAATTCCTTGAGGGTGATAGGGCGGTCGTATAGCAAAGAGTGATGTGGTGTCGTGTGCAGCAACTGCTGGAACCTCACGGTGGTGAACTCCCTCCGTTGTCAGAACGATGTTGCGGGGTGTACGTAGTACGCCCAGGTACTGCCACATGGTCTTAAGGATGTGTGGAGTGTGTTTGGAATGTAAGGGGAAAAACCTAACAAAACTACGGTAGATCGGGACTACCGTCATAAATAACGGTAACCTGTAACTCCTGATACCATATCAGGAGGTCTATATCCCTATTCTTCTAATGGTTATCTACTGGAGTAATCCTTCCCAGGGTTGTTGTAACTTTAATTCCTTTTGAACCTCTGGCAAGTTACACATAGTTGGACATACTCACAACACATCTACTTTTAAGATTTCGCCAAAGTACAGTCCTCGGCTTCTTGAGGTTTTCCTTTTGTCCTAAGAGATGACTGATAACTCATGCGCCTGGTGAAGAGCGCGACGGTCATACTACGAGGAATTATGAGGACATAGTGTAGGCTCCCATCAGTTTTTTCTCGAACAAATATAGTTATGTCACTTTTACCGTAAACTGATCCAACGTGGCTTCGGTATGCGTTTGATAGGGACCTCTCTCCAGAACTCCACCAACTCCCTTTCCACACGGGTTCTTCCTTTGGCGTAGAATGAATTGTGGTTGGGTGAGTCACAAACATGTAATCCGGGTCGGCGGGTTTATCATCCCCACTGGACGCGACAGATGGTCCGCGACGGAAGCCGAAGTTAATCTCTGCCTTCAGGTACTTAATCTCTAAAATATATCGCGCATCTCTAGGAATCCACCTGGTCATTCGAGGAGATTTAGTTTCTTTTTAAAAAATTACTAGTGAGAGGTTGTGATCCGTGACAATTGAGAATTTGAAGCCCATAGTAATGATGAAAATTTCTACAGTTGAGCACTAGTGGCAACGCTTCTTGTCGGTCGCGTGAAGTAACGTGGTCTCGCAAGGATTCAGTTTTTGGCAGAAATACCCAATGGGGCAATTTGAACCGTTTGATGAAATTGACTTAGAACTCCTCCGACGTGAGTATACTCGCGTCTGTAGTAAGGATGAAAGGTCATGAATTTTGCCCCTACCAGGACAGGGCATTTATCAGGCACGACTTGAGATGTTTCGAAGGCGTGTGACACTCCCCCGTCCGGTGAAAGTGGACGGAGCTCTTGTTTAAATTGTTAAGTGAGCTGCAACTTTCGCGAACGAGGGAACATGCTCCCTATAGAAACAACACATCCCTAGATGAACCCGTCGAATTTCCTTTACAGTTTTGGAAGCTTTTCATTTTTGAACGGCTTCCAACGTTCTTTAGGCCGGTTACTACCTTCGGCCGAGTCCGATGACCGAGGAAGTGACTTCCTTAAGTCCAAAGTACACTAATGAGGTTGAGTTTAACCCCATTGGTTAGTAAGGACTCGAAGAGTGATTCAGAAGTTCAAAAGAAGAGAAAACGTAGGAGCCCAATAGAATTAAACGTCTAGGTAGTTTTTACCCATCCTTCGAAGAAGGGAGAGAAGACTGAAGCATTCGACCTGGAAAATATCGCGGTGAGAGTTTAACCCGAATGGTAGGCGTTCGAATTCGAACAAACGGATATAAGGTAACACCATCGCTGAAAAGTGGTCTAATGTCGCGACTTTCGTCGTCTAGTAAGATTGGACGATGGCTTCGCGCATGTCTAAGGTGACATAATATTTTGTCCTGCGGTTTTCGACCAATTCTTCCAATGTGGCAAGGGGATAGATGTCGGTGCGAGATGTTTATTATGGTCGATAGTCTAGACACAATCTCTACTACCATCTGGTGATTACCAATACGATTCGGTGATTGATAACCACGCGTCCGTCGGATCTTTCATGATATTTCTTTCTTCCATGTCTTGCAGCATATGTGAAAGTTGCTCCTTGGCTTTCTCTGGATTACCGATACGAGGGTCATCGATGGGCTTGAGGATCCTCCACCTGATGTGGAACGGAGGACCAGTTATGAGATCCTAATTCATTGGATCTAGGATGAAAAAGCGATCATTTTCGAGAATTACTTGCTGTAATATTGGTTCTGGAAACAGTCAGGTGTTCCATTTTTGTCCCTGGATTATTCTTTAACCTTGGCGTACGGGTTCCTTTCGGCTGTGTGTATCATGACCAGGTATTAAGTCATTGTGGGACTCATGAATAGAATTAATTTTTTTCGCGTGAGGAATTCACTGTGTCGTATGATCCAAGTATAGTGCTTTGCACAAAAATTTCTTTCCTTTTTAGTATTATTTAGTGAAGGGAATGTAAAATTGAAATTTCTGCTACACTGGTACCACGTAAGGGTAACTAGTTTTACTAATCTTGTCCCGCGGTAGACCAGAAGATAGAACCTGGTGACTCATTCCCTCTAAACTGCCTGAAAACCAGAATGGTAAGCGTTATTCTTACAGGAGTGAGAAGATTATTGGGAAAAGGTCTTTGTTTCACCGCCTTCCACCGGTTTAGTTGGTTCTTTGATTGTCCTTTCGACGGATGTGGTCCACTGGTCCATGTAGAGCGATACAGGTTGAGTAGCAATCATCTCCACTAGATAGCATGTTCGAGACACAAATTGTGCAATCTCTTACCATCCCATGTTAATTTTTTCCTTGGTGAGGATGTCCCCACGAGCACCAGAATTACCTCACCCGCCACAGACACTCTCTTTTGTGTATAAGAGAGACACTCAGATATATTTCACTCTTTCGACACGACGTCACCGATCGCAGCACAGAGTGCCAAACACTAACAGGACCACGTGTGATTTTCACTCTGGTGTTGTCTGTGATGTCCATATCGCACGCGAATAAGGAGTGGAGATATGTGTCAGTATAGTATGTAGAATTCTTGATTATAATCCCCCTCCGATCCGCCACCAACTCGCCTTTTGCTGTAATCCTGATAAAGTATTAACAGCATCCCTGTGTCCACTCTGGCTTCACCTTTGACGTATGGAACATAGAGTATAACTGGGAAAATTATATTTACGTGGATAGTGGGGAAAATATCGTCACGTCTAGTCAGGATGATTGTCTAGGGAGTTTCGATTTGCTGTTGAGACTACTGCCGGGCACCGCCCTGGACAGTGTTCGATCTCCTCTCGACAAACCGGGTTGCGACATTCGAAACAATGACTGGTGGAGGTTTTCTCCAGCACTCCGGAAGGCTAGCGTGGTGACTGACAATAAGCGCAATATTTTTGCGTGAATGCTTCTCCGTGAGCACTCGCGTGGGAAGGTGATTTTTCTAGTTTCGCTTGGCCAAAATTTGACCTTAATTCTTGGATTTGTTGTTTAAACCTCTACTCGTCTAGGGTGGTTTAGGGTGGTGAGGAACGGTGTGCTTATGGCTCCTCTCCCGTTTCCTTTCCCTTATCCCTGGGGTGGAATCATGTGATCCTTTGTGTCGGTCCTGTTCTTCCAGTCTCTGCCGCTCGTGTTCCATGCGGTCTAGGAATTTCTTAGTGGCATACCTTCAATCGAGGAAATCCTCTAATTTCTCGCGATGTGATTGGTAGTCCATACCACAATTTTCCTTTATTGTTCTTTCTCTGTAGGGGAATTTTTCTGGGGAGTTTTGTCGCGATCACCGCATGTTGGACAAATAAAACGGTGTTGTGAACGCTTGAGGAGATTCTCCCAGTCATAATCATTGCTCCAACTATTGCCAGGCTCTATCTACAAATCCCTTCGGTGGTGAAACTCGGTTATGAAACAGATTTTTAAGAGCCGACCATGTGTCACCTTTTTGGTTTGCTGATAATTATGGATTAAGATGGAGAATTCTGGGCAACACCTCCCTTTGCAATTTGGATGCGCGTTGCGTCGCTGAGGCTACATTGTTCCAATAATTCAAAGAACATTGGGTCGGGCGTTTGCGCAAAGCCTTGTAGTTGATGTAATTCTTAGCACTGGAAATATCTCGAGTTGGAAGAGTCCCTCTTCACGCTATCCGTGGATGATTAGGGTTATCGAAAGGGTCATTGGATTTTGTTGTTGCACGCTATCTGTGGCATGATGGAGCAGGCTAAGGAGGAAGGTCCTGGATTTAGTTGTGCTGGTAACTCCCACCTAAAATTCTAGCTCTGCTGGGGCTTCTACTTCCGTCTCCTTCTCCTCCTCCTTTACCCCGAAAATAAATTGCTCCAACTCATGATCCGTCGGAGGAAAAAATTCTTGTAGATGCAGGTAGAGATTTCGATATCGTGTGCCGGTCGGCCACTACCAGCGGCACTCGGGATTCCCGTGCTACCAAGGGTGATCTCGCCGTAGTTCGGTTCATTCAGCTCCAGGTGGACCCCTGATTACTGTCTTAATTTGTTATTTACTTTATTTCCCCTCCATTATCCAATGAACACCGTCGGGATGCCAAGTGTTTGCGTACAGTGATGTAATTAATGAATTATTTGGTTGCGTCCTGCGTGCTTATGCTTTATTATAGAATTTTGCACTTTCTTATATTTTCTGATGAATGGGTCCTCTTTCGGAAAGAGATACGTGGTTCGATTAAGCCAGTCTGCACACTACCGCCTCAAAATCCTCTCTATGTGCGCGTAATTCCTGATAGTGTCAGCAAGAGAACCAGGATCTATGCGTCGGCAATATATTCCTACCTAAACCACAAATGCATAGATCATGTGGCATTCCAGGAAACTAATTCAGCCTTTATCTGGAGAAGAAGGAATTTGCGTTTTCCTCCCCTTTGGTTTCCTAAAAATCTTAAAGTTCGTGCCTGGGACGTTGAATGTTGGGGAATTTGACTGTGTCCAACAATGAAACTTTGTACATTTTTTCTCTGAATTTTGGTCTTCTAGCTATTTGCCCAATGTGATATTGTTATTTGTAAGGGGGAAATAATAAACCCACCGCTATCCGTCACCAGTGTGTGACGGAAATTTGGTGAAGTGTGGGAATTATAACTCGTCAACCGTTACTGAATTGATAATTATTTGGGATGATTGATAAATGATTACAACTTGACGGGAGTATTTAAACTTAGTTCTTCTGACTTCACTATTGATTGTAGTGGACCAATTCTCACCCACGGAGAGTACTGAACAAGGGTGTATACTTAAGGGGAGGATTAATAAGTTTAGGTTAGGGATTAGTGCCACCCAGCCCGGGAGAGTATTTCGCTATGATTACTCCCGGGGCACGTTAGATTAATATTATACATAGATTGATTCTTGGTAGTCGTCGGTCGGGTACTAGGGGTTCTTTTAATCATAGTAACGGCGGAACTCTTTTTGGAAGTGGGGAAGTATTTCTCCTAACTCAGATACACTGGGTTTGGCATAATAACACAAGAACTATATTTGTAAATGAAATCCTATTTATTTTGTAAACAGGTAAGTCTCTCACTGAGATCATCTC
This sequence comes from Chionoecetes opilio, assembly GCA_016584305.1. Taxonomy (NCBI): domain Eukaryota; kingdom Metazoa; phylum Arthropoda; class Malacostraca; order Decapoda; family Majidae; genus Chionoecetes; species Chionoecetes opilio. The sequence goes on along the minus strand of JACEEZ010003584.1, from coordinate 7,618 downwards.
AGATATAAGGGTTAACACTATATCGAGAAAACTCTACTTGACATAAGCAAATGCCGACTCACGCTTCGACTAGGGAAATCTTCCTTAGTGATGAGTATAAACAGCTTCTTCTGAGCATAAACCTACTTCACTGAATTCTATTCAGTGCATGCCCTACAATAGGTAACATAATATAATATGATAAACACTACATGGAAGATAGGTATCTAGTAGAGAAAGGAATATGCGCGACAGTGTCGTGTGGTGTACAGTAAAACCATGTGGCTTTCTGAAGGCGACACCGTACGGCCTTGAAGAGTGGAGATGGGGAAGACTCTTTATAAAAAACACTTAAAGGACCTGGGCGGAACATCTATGCCTTCTAGTGACACCGACGTACCTATAGATTTATATAGAAATAATAGATGTAAATACACTAAGGGAGGAAAAACCACCGGAGCTCGGAGCGATATTCTTACCTTGAAGAGTGGAGAGGAAAGACTGCGGTGTCCTAAGGCTTCCGCGCCAAGAAAAAAAGAACTTGTTGGGAAAGCCTGTGGTGACACTTAAAGGAACAACAAATTATAAGCTCAGGACACTAATATTTAAGTAATGAAAACCGCGATCCCGAAGGCCGCCCCTAATACCAACCAGTTTACTTTGATGTAGCACGAACTTAATATCTGATCTAATGTTCACGAAGGCCTTCGGTTTTACAGTAAGTATCGACATCCGAACACATGTTTCAGAGCGAGGTGGGCTGTATTGAAGTCTTGCTTAGATTTTTGGTGGCTAATTTAGCGGGGAATCCTTACTACACGCCCATATATGACCATAACCGATAACGATAGGGATATTTGAGGACGTTAAGGACTCGGGAGAGTTCCTGGGTCTGACCAGATGGCTCCTGGGCAAAAGATAAAAGAACGACATCAGTAGTTATCACTGATCGCAGAATAATTACCCACGGAATTTGGACGCGCAACGGCATGTGAGGGAGAGAGAGGGGTGTGAATTGTGAAAGAAGGAAGAAAGCAATGCGGAAAAAGAAGGATAGAAGATAAACAAAATGGTGGTAATGATAGCAGGGCGATGAGTCACCGTCCTCTGAGAAATAGAGAAAAAAATTACCTATGACAAGACATAGATCGGGAATTTATAATAATAATTCTCATACTATCAGCTCCCGAAGAATGGGCATTACAATAAACAACATCAACATGCAGCAACATACAACAACGATGACAACATGGACAAATTAACTATCAAACAAGAAACCAAACCACCATGCACCACAACAGCCCAGCAACAAACACCTATGAAAGCAATGAAACAAGTAATAACCAACAATATAAAAAACATCAAACACCGCCATCGACAGCAATACTCAAGAACACTGAGCTCGACCTGCCATCTGGTGGTCGTCTGGGAACTTCCCGGCACCTCAGAATGTCGGGTCTCGGGATGTCGGGCTTGACTTATTTTTCATTATTCCCTACCAAACCAGCTACAATTAAGTGTTGTCATGGTCAACATAGGCTTATACAAAATGAAAATATACGAGTTTTACATTATTCATGGCGTTACAACGAGGATCGTTGGCAAAATAGAAGCATTCGACCACAGGTGTCCTACAATAGTCTACTAAATACAGTCGAGGAATGCTTCAAGGCGGGTGTATAGGTAAATATTACCTTCTCTTTGCATACATGGAGGTAATATTAACCCATACACCCGCCTTTAATCATTCCTTTACAGTATTTAGTAGAATACTGTAGGACACCTGTGGTCGAATGCTTCTATTTTGCCAACAATCCTCGTTATAACGCCATGAATAATGTAAAACTCGTATATTTTCATTTTGCATAAGCCTATGTTGACCATGACAACACTTAATTGTAGCTGGTTTGGTAGGGAATAATGGAAAATAAGTCAAGCCCGACATCCCGAGACCCGACATTCTGAGGTGCCGGGAAGTTCCCAGACGGCCACCAGATGGCAGATCGAGCTCAGTGTTCTAGAGTATTCCAAGAACGTAGCGTTTTTTCTTACGATTCAAAGTAATAAAATATATTTTGTTTCTTGAAACTCCACGGAACATGATGAATCTGTGGTGGGTAATAACAAATACCCTCAGGCTGATTTCAACCTAAGGATCCCCAGTAAATTACATAGATTTGTGAACAGAAATGTATAAGAGTGTTTCTAAATTTCTATTAAAACACAATGTCACAATAAACGTTCGTCTTGCACTCACGATTATTACACAGACGTTCAATTTACATGTATGTAAATTCCGTTCCACGTCAGCAGCTGCAAAGTAATTTCTTTGACATTGGTTCCTATTGGTTCCTGTTCCTAAAGTATCTATTAGATGTGTCAGACAGTCGGTGAACATTATGAGGATGCAGAAATATTGTCAACGTTTGGAATTTCTGAACGAGACCCGTAGTTGTGTCGTTTAGATAGCTTGGATACAATAATTTGCTGCACCGAGCCATTGCGTTCGGTTCAAATCTTTGCTTCTGGCAAGGATACGATCTAATGGACCCATTTACTCTACTTGAGGTAAGGATTGATTTGACATCTTCAAGCCTCATATAGTTGGGCAGTGATGTTGATTTTTCTATGTGAACAGTATTTTTGATGATACAGCCAATTTAAGTACAGGAAAATGTATACGCTCTAAAACGACTGGCGCCATGTTGTGACGTCACTAGCTTAGACAACAGAGCAAAACAGCTGTCAAGCGGCCGCTACTATTATGTACTACCTACTAATACACCAACTTGCATTACCCCTACTACCGCAAGATGACCAGTAATCCTCCTTCAAGTGATGTAGTAGGTATTCACTGTGTTTGTGAATATGTAAGTTGTAGTTTATAAGGAAAAAGTGGATAGACAGAGATAAGTGGCCCGTGACACCTGACAAGTGATGACTTCTGGGATCGGCATTCCTTATAGGGAGCTTAAATGAACCTGCAATGACATGTAAAGCTAGACAGATAGACGAACTCATAGAGGAACAGGTAGAAATGTATGGCTTTCTTTCCCCACATAAGCAAAACACACCCTTCGTCACTCTACTCACCACTACAACCTTTACTAACCATACATTTCTACCTGTTCCTCTATGAGTTCGTCTATCTGTCTAGCTGTACAGTGTCATTGCAGGTTCATTTAAGCTCCCTATAAGGAATGCCGATCCAGAAGTCATCACTTGTCTGGTGTCACGGGCCACTTCGCTCTGTCTATCCACTTTTTCCTTATAAACTACAACTTACATATTCACAAACACAGTGATACCTACTACATCACTTGAAGGAGGATTACTGGTCATCTTGCGGTAGTAGGGGTAATGCAAGTTAGTAAGGTTAGTTAGGTTAGTAAAATAAAAACTATAATTTGCGGTTTGCTGAGCCAAAACAAGCCGATCAGCTGATCAGGCGAGATCTGAGTCTGCAGTTACTAGTCACAACCAATCACAGCGCGTTCCGCCGTGTTGTGATATTTTGGCCCCAAAAAGGCCATATATTTAATTTATGGTGCATTTCTCAGCAAAAAGAATATGAGTACAGTGATATGTAGCCTATATTGCACCCAAAGCTTTATAATACTCCGTGTTTTAGGTGTGAGTAAACGGGTCCATTGGTGACCATTTGGGTACGTAGCAGACCGGTCACTACCCAACCCCACAATGATTAGATGCATTGCCCTTCGTGAACAGTAAAACACAAGAAAAGAAATCAAAGTCCTTAGTAAGAGCACCTGGCAAACATTATCTCTCAATTGTTATTATTACAACTGAGTTTTCCGGCAACTTGAGCTGCTGTAGGCACTAGTCATAACATCTACATCACCGGGGCAAGCAAGAAACAGGGAAAGACAACGATGACCTCGATGAAAACTTCTCATATGAAATGCGTGGCTGGTGAATACACTTCGAACGTATCGTATCAGGTGGTAAGTTACAAGTACAGTGTTACTGCTGCTACTCGTGCGTACTACTAGTACAACTACTACTAATGATAGTAATGATAATAATAATACAATAATAATAATAATAATAATAATAATAATAATAATATTAATAATAATAATAATAATAATAATGATTATGATATATATAATTACCACTACTATTATAACTACTACTACCACTACTACTAATACTGCTACTTCTACTTCTACCACTAAAAGTAGAAGTGGTAATATCACTATTTTTTTTTTTTTTTACATTTGTGCCTATAGCGCCTGTAGGCAGTGGTAGAAAGTTCGATCCAGGGCTCGGATGGTAGGCTCTGGAGGTTCATTTGAGGGCTGTGATGGTTTGGGTCCTCGCCCGTGGTGGCGCAGGCAGGATTTTTATAGAGGCGCCTGTGATTAGAGGCTCATGCCGCCCACCTGTGTCCTCCGATGCACTCGCAATCGAATGTAGAGTTGATGGGCAGGGCATGTGGGTGTTCTTAGGCCAATCGACGGTGCATAAAGGTTTTGGTTTTCTTCGGGGATCGAACTCGGGTCACCGAGAACGCCAGTCGGAGACGCTAATCACTCCGCTACCGCCTCCCCAAAGTCTAGTTGTACTTGCAATCTACTACTTTAGTAGGAAAAGTAATACTAATTGTAGTAGTAGTGGCAGTAGTAGTTACTGTTATCAATATGATTTATCACGATACAATCGAAGTGACTGCAGTAACCAAGCACAAACAAAAATATTTTCATTCATTTTTTTTATACCGTTTTTCTGCTCCATCATTATTATATCATTAAAAATCCCTAGCCTATAGCTTACTTACCTTTCCCCACAGACGCAATGTGGGATCAAAGCAATGCTTGAGAGGAAGCTAACAAGAAAGACATACAATAAAAAGGCCAAAAGGGATTATCGTTTCTAACATTGCCTTATTGCAACAAAAAAAAGACTCTATATATGATCAATAGATGAATAGATAAATATAAAATAATCCAAGGAAAGGTTGCAGTAGTTTCATTTAGTCACGTTTAATAATCCACAGAGGAAATTGAGAAATGTATTTCATCCCTTTCTTGTAAACTTCTTGTATGATTAGCAAGTAAAATATCTTAATAAAAACACCCTTTTCTGTATGTTTGGCTGACTGTCTTGTTTTGTATATTACTAACATTTTGGAAAGCCATTTCAGTAAATACTACACAAGCATATTTCGCAGGGAATCCCATGAATAAGGTATTGGGGGAGTTGAGACCGAATTAAAGTTGGGGGGTATATGAAATTACTGATTATGACTCTTAGTTCTACTCTGCCTTGTTCTAGCGCAGTGCTCTTCAACCTTTTTTGATGTCGTCCACCCCTAGTAGTGATTTGGTAAGAGCTGTCCACCACAATTTTTTTCTCCCTTTAAAATCTCAAGAATCTGACATTTTAAATCTAACTATATCATTCTACAAAATATATAGGTAGGAAAAGGCAGTTTCACTCTCATTTTAAATTTACAGTTTACATATTCTTCTGTATAATAACACATGCAGTCTAAAACTATACATATACAAGGAAAAATTAAACATATCTTCGGAATTCCACAGGTATGGGCGCTACCAAGGTATGTAAAACTTTCCAAGATTTCAATGTCCTCGCAGCACGCATGGACACTGAACAGACTACTGTTTCATCTAGTAAGCCTCCAAACACCTGCTGGACCTTGGAATTCGCGACCGGCTGAAAGCCAGACGGATCTCTCTCTCTCTCTCTCTCTCTCTCTCTCTCTCTCTCTCTCTCTCTCTCTCTCTCTCTCTCTCTCTCGCGTCCTCTCCGTACGTGCTTTGTTACTTTATGTGTATACTAGCCGCAAAGCCGCCCTCCGGGCGGACTTTTTGGCTAGCTCCTGCGGAGGGCTATTGGTGGGCCTCGGCCCACCAAACACAAACTCTCCAGATAGCCCCTTCTAACTTTCCTGAAATCATGGATGTAGAAATGTATGTATTAACGCCAATCCATTCACATCACCCCCAACCCATTCACTCACTCATTACCCATCACCACACACCCATTCACTCACCCATTACCCATCACCCCCCACCTATTTCCTCACCCATCACCCATCACCCCCAACCCATCACCCCCCACCCATTCACTCACCCATCACCCCACACCCATTACCCATCACCCCACCATCACCCTACATCAAGGTTTCCTCAATTCGAGAGAACTGGAACCCAAAATGCCAGGGGTCGCTGGCAGTTTTAACTCACTTTTTTGATAATAAGTTGGTCTACTGGAAAACAAAATATGGGCTTATTCCACTGCACTTAAAACACAAAAGTATAATATTAAGAACGATTTTCTTCTATATGTATATTGTATAGAAGCCTGATTCTGTAAAACATTGTATATAACTAAATAACCAAGCAGGTTATAGTTGAGGAGGCGAGGTAAATGTTACTCTATGATATTATATAGTCAATAACGAATGTTTAGAAGTTATCTATACCTAGGCAGTCATATTTTCCTGTTATTATTGTGTATCAATCAGATAGAAAGCCTGGAAGTGCAATGAGTCGACGCGTGAAGTCGTAATGTTTTGATTCAATCTCCCCGCCACAATCTCCCCGCCCACCACTCCCCGCCGCGGCACGTCGCCTCCACAATTATAACCTACATTGTCGCAGCAACAAGCCGATTTCGGCATTCTTTATTCTTCGTTTTTCCAAGGCATTGCTTATTGTATTTTGACAAGCGTTTGCCAGACGCAGCAGTACTGTCTTAGAAAACAGTGTGAACATCGCCCAAATTTTACATGCTACAATATACATGTAAAAAATATATTAAGCTTTGCTACTCGAGGCGAGTAATTTGCATTAAATTGCTATTATAGAACGTTCCATCGTAATGCATGTCATCCATATAATTAGTAGAACAACAGAAGAACTATATCTTTTTGTATTCAGATGCGGTGCATCAATGTTTATCGCGAAATTAATTTATGAAAAATATTAGTCGCGGAGCCAAAACACAGTAGACCAACCTTTGAGTTAAAACTGCCAGCGACCACTGGCATTTCTCGAGTTTCAGATCATTGGAATTCTCGCAACTCACTTTTTTTTCACAATTCTCGCTAATAGACTGCAAAAAAAAAAAAAAAAAAAGATCGGATCATCCCCAAAATGGCCTTAAAACCTTCCCCTGGTCAACCTGGTTCCAAAACTGTGCCATATGATGGGATTGCGCCACGGGGGGCGGAACCTATAGCACACACACACACACACACACACACACACACACACACACCACACACACACACACACACACACACACACACACACACACACACACACAGACACACACACACACTTTCGCTTATATTATTATAGATATTTTCTTCTATATTTGTTTGATGTCATTCTACCGTAATATTTATATAGATCTTAGTAGATCTATATGATCTATGTATATATATATATAATATATATATATATATATATATATATATATATATATATATATATATATATATGTATATATATATATAGTATATATATATATATTATATATATATATACTATATATATATAAATATATACATATATATTATATATATATATATATATATATATATATATATATAGATCATATATGATATATATCATATATATATATA